>OV651813.1:50083028-50514057 GCA_927349885.1 Psylliodes chrysocephalus | reverse complement strand
TTAACCAACTGGCAATTACGCTGTAGTTAGCTCAAGCGGGGACACCTATACGCTAAGCAACCCGTTCTACAAGGTTTGAAACAAAGTTTATGTGAAATCAACATAGTAAGGTAATCAACTGGCGAATTGGCGCTGTTTGTTACTTCCGTTGGTCATCACCTCTATGCTCATCGTAATATTTACCTAAGAGGGTGCAACCTGTATATATCTACAATAGAATCAAATCAACATCAACTCCTTAGTTAACCAACTGGCGAATTGGCGCTGTTCGTTAACTTCATTGGTCATCAACCTAAATAAGAATATAAACATCAACACAATAGTTAATCAACTGGCGAATTGACGCTGTTCGTTAACTCCGTTTCTCATCAACCTAAACAAAATATATATTAATAGTAAATGATGGTCTGCGTTTGAACGGGACTCAAGTGAGATCTCAGTAAATAGTAACAATTGTAATATACTTTGCTAATTATTGCATCACATTTAAAGTATGGAAAATAAAAAGAGTTTAAATATAAATTTGTATGTTTTATTTATCAATTTGCATCAAACTTTGCATCGAATCCTGGTTTGCCTTAATTAACATTATCACAACGTGGGTACATAAAATATCAATTAATTAACTAGACGATCACTTCTACTACTAGAGGAAAAAGGCTAAGTAAAGAATTTAAAGTAAAGTAAAAGTTGTGAGGTAAATAAATAATAACAATTTCACAAAGTAAAAGAACAAATCAAAAAGAAAAGGGGGCCCGGGGGGTGGCCGTCACAATACAGACAAACACACACACACGCACGCACGCACCCACACACACACACACACACGAACACACACACAAACACACACACAAACACACACACACAAACACACACACAAACACACACACATACACACACATACACATACACATACATACATACATACTGTAACGGTTTGGCTCTACGGACGAGACAGTGCCAGGGTTTGCCACAACAGTACGAGACAACGAACCGTCAAGGTGACAGGAAACCCAACCTACAATCGGGCAGGCTGACAGAAACGGGGAGAAAGTGTGAAGAATGATCGAGAACGGTCATGGAAGCGGTTACCATAGATTGTTGATGATAGGACTGTCAATTGGGAGTGGAAGATAGAAAGCCGGTCAGCGCGTGGCGGATCAACGTTTCAATTGTAAATAGTAATAATTGTAAATAGTTTACGCGTTCGAATAGTTATTTTTTGTATTTTAATTAAATAAATAGTTTCAACTCACACTCGTGTTACAATTGGTGTCAGGTGTGGGGTCCTGAAGAAAGAAGATGTCTAAGAAGTTAAATCAGTTGCTGGTTGCAGAGCTCAGAAGAGAGCTAGAAGAACTTGAGCTAGACACGACGGGACCCAAGACGGTGTTGGTAGCACGTTTGAGGGAGTACTACGAAAGTCGAGGTGACGATCCTGATGCCATAGAATTTGAAGATCCCTCCCTGAAGACTGTGAAGTCCTTTGCCGAGCTTGCCGAAAAGATGACCAACCTGTCTACGGAGATGTCCCTTCAGCGAGATGAGCTTGCAGAAAAGATGGTTAACCTGTCTACGGGGGTTAATGAAGAAGTTTCTAAACTCTCCACCGAGATCTCCGATCAGCGAAATGAGCTTGCTGAAAAGATGACCAGCCTGTCCTCCGAAATGTCCAACCTCTCCCGGGCCATCGCTAACCAGGCAGCAGAACTGCGAGCAGAAATTTCCCAACAGGAAGAAAGAATAACCGGTGTGATCGCTCAGCAGGAGGAAAGAATATCCGGCGTCGAAGAAGAGATCCAGAAATTACAAGATTTCCTGTCCAATCCGCCACCTCCTGGAAGCAGAGAAGAGGAACCCAACCCCGTGGTAGAAAGGCTGGAAAGCAATCTTTCAACTCTCGAGATCAAGCTCCATGCGATCGAAGAACGATTCTCTCGCCAATCTTCAAGAGGTGAAGATCGACGAGACTTCGGCGCTGTAGGTGAGACCAAAGCCAGAATGAAGCCACCTACCTTCGACGGCAAGACCTCCTGGCCCAACTATCTCAAGCAGTTCAACGCAGCGGCCGACGCCAACGGATGGTCCCCTGGGGAGAAGGCAGTAGCACTCATAGTTGCCCTACGTGGTGATGCTCTAGATGTCCTGCAGACCCTCCATGCCGACGAGTCCAAAGACTTCGATCAACTGGTAAAGCGTCTAGAGATGAGGTACGGCCAAGCACACCTGGAACAAGTCTACCAGTCCCAACTTAAGAATAGGAGACAGAAGGCAGGTGAGTCCATCCAGGAATTCGAAGCCGACGTTGCACGGATGGTACGCTTTGCCTATCCCTCGGCCCCTGAAAGCGTATTAGAATGCCTAGCTGTCCAAGCGTTCGTCGATGGAATGAGAGACCAGGAGTTGCAGAGAGCACTGCGCCTAGCCCGTCCCAAGGTCCTGGTGGATGCACTGTCAACGGCGTTGGAGTTTGAAGCAGCAACTGCAGCGTCCCGTGCCCATGACCGAGTCCGAGCCGTCACCAGCCACTCCAGCGAAGAGGAACACCATGGAGAGTCCAACAGGGAGATCCTAGAACAGCTGGTGAGCCTGATGAAGACTATGGCGACGAAGAAGAGGAGATCAGTACGATGTTGGAACTGCGGAGAACTTGGTCACGTCAGAAGTACATGCCAGCATCGTGACAAGACCACCCAAGATGACCCCCAGACAGCCGGAAAACTAGAACGGGTCGACTCCAGGAGGGCGACATCGACCCGAAGTAGCCTACAAGACCCTCTCCTCGTCCTGGCTTCACTGAGTCACCGTAACGCCAACGCCCTTTCCAGAAGACCTTGCCAATAGAATTGCTCCCATTGCAGTCGCCTTGAGGAGAAGGAAGCCAGCCTGCGCCAGATTAAAGTCGTCAGCGAGGAATGGTCCAAAGGGAGGATTCAAGAGCAGCAAGAGAGCGACCCTGATCTGAAAAGAATCAGAGAATAGGTGTCGGCAAATCGTCGTCCAACCTGGCAAGAGGTATCGTCATCTTCACCAGGACTGAAATCCTAGTGGGCTCAGTGGAACTCCTTGGTGATTGAAGAGGGGTTGCTAAAAAGAATCGTTGAAAATGCCGATGGCACTGAATCAAAGAGGCAGCTGCTAGTCCCGAAGACCTGCATACCAGAGATACTACGACAGCTTCACGATGGAACGTCAGGAGGACACCTGGGTGTGAAGAAGACGTTACAGAAGGTTCGAGAAAGGTTCTACTGGGTGAGCTGCTCCGACGACGTAAGAGACTGGTGCCGAAGATGTGCCACCTGTACGGCGAGCAATGGACCACAACGCAAGCGTAGGGCTGGAATGCAGCAGTACATCGTAGGAAGCCCATTCGAGAGGATCGCTGTAGATGTACTGGGTCCTCTGCCAGAAACCGATGCAGGGAAGAAGTATTACGACAGCCGAGCAGCAGAGTCCTGCTATAAGGAAGGTGACCTGGTATGGCTCTACAACCCACGAAGAAGGCGGGGCTTATGTCCAAAGATGCAGAAGAGCTGGGAGGGTCCATATATCATCAGGAAGAGGATCAATGACATAGTCTATCGAATCTACAAGGCTCCCCGAGGAAAACCGATAGTAGTCCATTCTGATCGACTGGCACCATTCGCCGGAGGCCACGATGAAGGTGTACGAATACAGCGGCTCCAGGACGGAGAGAACCCCACGTCTGAAGACTTCAACAGCATTCCAGGAGGAATGCATCTGAGGAGGGGGCAGTGTAACGGTTTGGCTCTACGGACGAGACAGTGCCAGGGTTTGCCACAACAGTACGAGACAACGAACCGTCAAGGTGACAGGAAACCCAACCTACAATCGGACAGGCTGGTAGAAACGGGGAGAAAGTGTGAAGAATGATCGAGAACGGTCATGGAAGCGGTTACCATAGATTGTTGATGATAGGACTGTCAGAAAGTACACGAGTGGAGACAAACGGAGCAAAATTTGTTCCATAGCTAATAGTTAAGAGTTCAATACACCTCAAGGGTTCGGAAGGACTCTCCCTCCATAAAATGTTTTGAAGAAAATTTTGTTCTGGGTTTACTTTAATTTGGCGATACATCTTTTAAATGTCAGTAGTGAGAACAAAGGACAATGGGCAAAAATGTATGGGAAATTGCCCCACCTCCAATAAGGATAAGTTATATATCAATTGAAAGATCTTTTTAAGGAGAACATTTTTCTTCATTAAGATTCATCTCAATTAATTGTCCGTTTCGAGTTATACCATCCTAAATGTAACTAATTGCAAGATAGGCCAGTGCTTATATTCTGTTATTGTAGTGCTTATCACAGGAAAATAATAGTAATATTTACTTATTAGTAATATATAAACAATTATAATATCCTGGTATATCATAAGATGCTGTCGAGGATTTTATCCGCCACATGTATCCCTTACCAAAAAACCTCTTCGTGTTGGTTACACAGCCCTACATATGCTCTCCAACGGACCAGGACCAATGGTTTAAGATCAAGGAAATGTACTAACATAATAATACAATCATAAATATTATTACCCCATTAAAATTAGAACGAATATAATGCCATTTGTAACATATACAGGGTGAGGAGAGGGCATCCTATACGCATTGGTCCAGACTATGACATAATTTTTTTCAAATTACTTTTATACAGAAATATGTATATCTGTTGGAGCCCTAATTAAAAAATATTTTGGAATTTACAGTGTGCTTCAAAAAGTTTTTATCTAAAAAGTATTAACATTGAAGAATTTTAAACAATACAACCGTTTTAATTACTTAGCGCAATATAATCAATACAAAATGAACGTAATAAGTAGAAGGCAATTCTCATGCTAGCTAGTACATGGCTCGCATGAAAAATGTCTTTCAGCTAAACGAAAGTTAGATTATATCATCTATAATTTGGCAACTATGCATTTTTTCATTTCGAGATTTAAGTTTTTGTTTAGTTGTTACAATGACAATTGTTCCGAAACTGATTTCAGCGAAAGTTTAATTAAATCCTCTATAAGTTGGTAACTATGCATTTCCATACCAATGAATTTGTTTTTTTTATTTAGTCGTTACCATGATAAGTCTCCCTATGGTAACAGTTTGTCCTTAACTGATTTAAGCTAAATTAAATCATCTATAACTTGACAATTACGCGTTTCCTAACCACATGATTTGGGTTTTTGTTTAGTCGTTACCATAACAAGCGTCCCTATGGCAATAGTTTCCCCATAACTAATTACAGCCAAACTAAAGTTTAATAATAATATAACTTGGTAACTAAGCATTTCCTTACCACGGGATTTGGGTTTTTGTTTAGTCATTACCGTGGCAACGTTTCTCCACAACTGATTTTAACTAAAGTTAAATGAAAATTAAATCATCTATAACTTGGCAACTTCGCATTTCTTCACCACGAGATTTGGATGTTTTGTCACATACAGGTATGGGAAACCTTTTTATTATTGGTTTTATGAAAAAATTCATTTGTGATAAAAAGTTCTACATAGTCCAACACTTAAAATGCAACTATCAGATATCAATTTTTTTTAAGCCGTATACGAGGTTTGTCAAAACTACTAAGTACCTTTATTTTTTACAATACAGGATAATGTTATAAAATAGAGGTATTTTGAATAAAAAATATGGAATTATACCCATTTAGCATTAAAATTCAAGTTTGGTGATTATTTATTTATAGCTACAAGTAATTTATAATGTAGAACGTAAATAATCACCTAACCTGAATTTTTATGCTGAATGACTGTATTTGCATATTTGGATATAACTTTTAATTTTAAATAACTTTATAACATTCTTCTGTATTTTAAAAAATAAGGTACTTTACTCTTGAGTAAATTCATATTTTTTGGCAAACCCCGTATACGGCTTTAAAAAATTGATATCTGGTAATTGTATTTTAAGTTTTGGACCATGCAGAACTTCTTATCAACAATAATTTTTTCAGAAAACCAATATTAAAAAAAATCCATATGGTTTTAACTTACGTAGACACACTGTATAACTCGGAACGGACAGACAATTGAGAGAAGTCATAATAAAAGCAAATGTTCTTCTTACCGATATCTTTTATCTGGTATATATCTTACTCCTATTGGGAGGTGGGGCAAAATTGCCCATTCTCCTTTAAACAATCGAAATCTACATAATATATCAAAGAGGTTAGGTTGAACTTGGTATCCTTTTAGTGTTACATCATTCAAAGATACACCAGAAGTAGTTTTTGCACTTGCGTCAAAAACTACTCTTAATTTAGTAGTAGCACTGGATTCGCGCACTACGCATAAATGAGGAATAAAATATTTTCTTTCGGAACGCGAATTGGTTAAGTTAAGAGGAACGTAGTGTGCATGTCCTAGAGCTATAAACTCATCAATAAATTTTTTGTAACCATCTAATAATTTGGGATCTTTATGAAGCTTCCTCTCAAGGGTGTAAAACCTTTTCTGTGCTATAGTGAAAGAATCTCCAAGTTTATGATGTTCGTTTTCAATGGCATATTTACTTGAAAAGATCCATTTTCTAAAATTTTAGTTGTAGTTGAGAATATTTTTTCCGCAAGAGCTCCGGGCCTAAAATTTTATTATCTGAGGGGATACTTCGATTTTCCAAAATTTTTCTATTGCGTCATTTAAATTAGAGGAGTTTAAAAAACAACATGTTTCATAAGGGGTTTCTATATTATCATAAGTTTCGTTAAAGAAATTTGGAATAAAAGTGGTAGCTTGAGAAGAAATTTGTCCAAGGGTTCAATTTTTGCTGTATACACTGTGACTAAAGCAGTAGCTAGTAAAGTTTCGGTGCTTATTGAGAGGGCTGATAAAACTGTTTGGGAACTTGAAGCTTCTTGCAGATCAGAAGACTTTGAATAAGAGGTTAAGGGTATTTGGGAATTGCTGGGCTTATTTTGAGTATTTTGAAGGCTACTGTTATGAGTTAAATAATTCTTTGGGATGTTTGCATAAGTAAGTGCGATGGGAAATGAGATTAAGCGAGAGAGGGGGAATGAGAGTTGACATAAGAGAGGGAATGAGAGTTATCCTGAGAGTGAGAATGAGAATTAGTGTTTTGCTGAGCGTTCTGAATATTTTGAGAGAACGAAGTGTTTCTTCTTGATGTGTCTATATGTAGACTTGAATGATGCCATTCTGACAAATAGAGCAACCTTGAGAATTACACTCACTTATCATGTGCTTTGATCCTAAACAGTTAAAACATAATTTTTTGCTTTTAATAAAATGAGTTTTATTGCTATGGGATAAAGCATTAAATTTTGCGCATTTATAAATTTTGTGATTTGTTAAATTACAATATAAACATTTTAAATAACCAGGAGTTTCCGAATTCTGATAAGTTTTTAAAGTATGAATTTGATAGAATGTTTTCTCGTGTTTCTTAATATTAGCGGCGTGTAAGTCAGGAATGTTACATCGTTCTAGTCGTAAACATTTGTTCTCCAAGCAATTCAGAAAGCATTTCAGTGTAGGTGTTTTACTCGGATCAGTTTCTGACTCGTAGTAACGTTTTGTGTTAAAGTCCAACTTTTCTGACAAGATGAAAACTAATATCAAGTCCCATGTATCAACTGGAACATTTAAGTTTTTTAAAGCCTCGATGTTTTGCTTAATAGTAGTTATAAAGGGTTCGTTCTTCAAAGAGCTTTTTAAATAAATTAACTTTTGTATTTCTATTAACTTGGGATCGTTAACAATAAGAGTTGTAAATATTTCAATAAAAGGTTTAAACTGTGTTAAATCTCCTGAAAATTGGGGAATATTGAGATCGGATAATTTAACGCCAACTGAGTTGCTAGCCACAAGAATTGGCTGCTGGGTAGAACTACTCGAAGTAGTTGTAAGGGAATCTATTTTTTCTCTGAATCGTGCCAAAATTGTGAAATATTTGCATTTCATTGCATCTCTATCAGAAAGTTGATCTAAATCGATATTTTCAATTTTTTGCTGAATATCATTATAGGAGTTGAAAGTTTTGGTTAAAAGTTCGTCTCTAACTTTAAATTCTTGTATATTATTTATAACATCATTATTAACAATAAACCAATTTTCAATTCGCGTGAGCGTGGCTTTACACGTTGACCTTTGTTTAACCAAACCTTCCATCTCACTAAAGAAATACTATAAACCTAAATAATTAAAATATTAACAGTCCAATTAGAATCTTCTGAAATATAGGATTTTAGAGGTTTAGTTACAATGGGGAACTCATGTGCCGACTATGTCACTAGAAACCAGAAACGGCCAAACACATACTGTGCGAAAGTGAAAAATTCTAATTTTTAAGAAAAATAATAAACTAAAAGTTGTTTGCGATATAGATCTCTATATTTTTTGTTTTTTACATGATTTCTTTAAAATGGACCGTGATGGAAAAGTAAGAAGTTGTAACATTTTAAAAGTACAATTAAAAATGTTATTTTAAATATGTGTCATATAAATAGTTTTCAATTAAATTAAATTCAATTATCGCCACACACAATATTCCAAAGAAAGGAAAATTTCTTGAAGTGGAAGTACAGTTAACCAAACGATTTCGCATTAGATTTTTAAATCTCATTTACTATTGCTTTCTCTTCATATCTGGTGGTGTTTTGGCTGTAAAAGTGAAAACGAATGAATGCAGCTGTAAACTAAACACTGTAAAACTAAACGCTGGAAATTAAAGCTGGAAAATTGATCGAGGAAAACTAACTGGTAAAAGCCGACAGTTAAAACTCACAAAAAGTTACAAAGAAGAACGAGAACAAAGAAAAAGGTGTGGTGTTCATGTTCGAGTAACCGAAATAGGCGTGGGTTCCCGATTTGCAGAAATTTCAACTATTTCCGAAAGAAGTTGCCAGCAAAAAGGTAAAGTGGTAACTACTTGTGGCTAATTTTATGACGAGATTAAAAATTAATACCTGATAAACTTTAAATGATTTGTTTCTGAACAATTTCTTTTTTATCTAAAAATAAAATAGTTCATTTTTATAAGTATATATGTTGAATCTTATTTTTTTTTTAAGTTACAACAATTCTCTTTTATTCAAATTAAATTCTGTATAAGTTTTTATTAACTTCTTTCTTTGATAAAGCTAGAGTTTATAATTCTCACTAGCTTTTAAAAATAAAAAAAAGAGAATTATTGGTGCCCAACATTTCCTAGAAAATTATTACACCAAAGGTGTCTATTAGAAAAGCCGAATTCACGACTGAGAAAAATATGGTCGATGTGCTCATTTATTTCTTTTAATTTTTAAAGGTAAGTAATGTTTGATATTAAATTTCACTGAGCTAGTGAAAATCTCTTTATAAGTGTTTTGAAATTAACATTTTATCACAAGCAACGTAATATATTGCAAAGTATGTGGAAAATGTATATATTTGGTTTATCTTCTAAACATTACAATTGGTTGTAAAAAATAACCGGAAAAAGCCTGTAATAACTAGATAGGAAAGTCATGTAATGGACACATATTTTTTAAGCAGATTTTCTACAAACTTTAAAGCAGTGGAAATTTGGATTCAAAACCTAGAAGTAGGAACGGCTAAAGTTGATAAAATTAACAAAAAATATATTATAAATTTTGAAGGGAAAGACAAATTTAAAACTGGAAGCAATTTCTATTTTATTCAATTACTTAATCCGTCTTAAAGTAAGTTATAATAATATTATGAACTCAGCGGTTGAGTGCCAACTGAGCGCGTCTCCGGGTGGTGGATAGGAGAACGGCCAGGTTTTCCCGGGTTAGTGGTAGACATAAGTAAAGTGCAAGAGCCTATAAACCCTCAAAATCTTTAGCAAAGGCTACCGCCGCGAACCAACTCCCCAATCTAAGGTGTAAGGTAACGTGCCGACAGATGAATTGTCGCAGGGGTAGATGCGGTAGCAAACGCTCCCCTGAGGGAACATGGCGACATCCTCTTGTATCTAGCCTTGCCGCTGCATGCGGGACTCTGCGTCGGCCAACCTTTCCTTCCCTAGCTACTCGTGGGAACCATATGAATACACCAACAAAAAAACAAGAACCCAAAGAGGCTGGACGTCAACGCTCACCTCCAGCAAATGAGACTGGACAACAAAGTTCAACTCCGGCGCGGGAGGCTGGGCCGCGACGATCACCTAAAAAAAAGGGAGTGGACGTCAACGCTCACCTCCTGCAACGGAACATCGACAACAAAGTTTAGCTCCTGTACAGAAGGCTGGACAGTGACGTTACATATTTTTCTTTGGCCAATTCTGCAGTACTCGTATTTACTTTTGCATCTAAAATTCCTGAGTTTTACCTAAAATTATCATCCAGTATAAAGAAAATAACCTACAATAGAAAATTTTAAAATGTATTTTTAATTCAATTAGAAATATTATTACCCAGAAATTAGATTTGTAAAAAATTTCACATATTTCTTTAATATTAAAGCCATTTTATAAGTTATGTGAAAAAAAAAAGAGACATTTGATTGGACTAATGATTGCGAAAAAGTATTTGAAATGGCTAAACGGGAATTAGTATCGGATACAGTTTTAGTACACCATGATCCAGAAAAACCAGTCAGACTAGCATGTGATGCTTCTTTTCATGGGATTGGTGCTTGTTTGTCTCAAGTACAAACAGATGGTAGTGGAAAACCCATTTGCTATACTTATACAGGGTGTTAGTAAATAAGTGCGACAAACTTCAGGGGGTGATTCAGCATGAAAAAATAATGACAGTTTGCTATATAAACGTTTGTCTGAAAATGCTTCGTTTTCCGAATACGGGGTGTTAAATTTTTTCTTAAAAACTGACGATTTGTTTATTGCTCTGAAACCAGTCAAGATATGCCCCATACGAAAAGTTTTTATGTTACGGATTGAACGAGGAACTCAAAAGTGATTTTTAATTTGAAATATCTCAGTGGCGTACCATTTTTTTCTTTAAAATAATTGAGATCATTACCCGTATGCGCGCCAATGATGAACATAAAGTTCTTAAATGCATGTCAAAAAATGCGCAATAACTACCTCTTAAAGCCCACCAAATTTCATTTGCATATCTCGACAGGATTCAGAGCAATAAGTAAATCATCAGTTTTTAAGAAAAACTATTAGGAAAACGAAGCATTTTCAGACATACGTTTATATAGCAAATTGTCATTATTTTTTCATGCAGAACCACCCTCTGAAGTTTGTCGCACTTATTTACTAACACCCCATATATCAAGAGTATTGAACAAAATTGAACAAAGGGGGATTGAGTGTTGTTTGGGCAGACCAAAAACTTTATAATTTTTTAGCTGGTAGACATTTTGAAATAGTTTCTGACCGTAAATCCTTCGTAACCCTATTTGGGGAAAATATAAGTTTACCATAAATGGCTGCTGGTAGGGTTCAACGTTGGTCATTATTTTTGTCAAACTTTAATTATACTTTCAAATATATTAAAAATTCTGAAAATTTAAGAGCAAATGCATTATCTAGGTTGCCTGTAAATAGAAGGGTTAAAATAAAAGAAGATAGTGAATATCTACATTTTTTTTGAAAATTTAAGTGATAGATATAAATAAGGTTAGCTCTGAGACTCGAAAAGATAAAATTTTAGGAAAGGTATATAATTTATTAAGGGATAGCTTTAAGAAAACCACTGATGATAAGATTTTTAAATTATTTTACTCTCAAAAGAATGAATTATCTTTGGATAGGGAAGTAATAATATGAGGGTACAGAGTCGTGGTACCGTTTAAACTAAGAGAACAAATTTTGAAAGAACTACATGCTAATCATAAAGGTATTGTAAAAATGAAGACATTAGCTATATCTTATTTGTGGTGGCCGGCACTAGATGTGGATATTGAAAGTCTAGTAAAAAATGTGATATATGTGTTAAACAAAGACGAGACCCACCGAAAGGTATTCTTAGTCCGTGGATACGTGCATCTAAACCATTGCAAAGAGTGCATGCTGATTTTCTGGGTCCATTCTTTGGTAAAACAATTTTAGTAATAATAGATTCATAAATAGCCTGAAACCTATATAATGACTAAGGGTTCAGATTCTAAAGAAACAATTGAAACATTTAGAGAATATATGGCAAGATTTGGACTTATTGAACTATTGGTTACTGATACTGGTACTTAATTTACCTTAAATGAATTGACTCAATTTTTATCCAAAAATGGTGTACAGTTCATGACTTCTCCAGTGCATCAACCGTCCAGTAATGGACAGGCTAAAATTTAGTTAAATCATTTAAGATTAGTTTAGAAAAAAATATGAAGGATGACTCCAATAGAAATGTTAGTTTTAATACTATCTTTTTATGTTTAGTTATTGGAATATGAACCAAATTTCAACAGGAGTTCTTCCTTGTAGTTTGTTGGTAAAGTTTAAATCTAAGATTAGATAAGATTTGCTAAGACATGTAAATAATTGTGAAAAAAATTTTGCATTTCGGAAAGGGAAACGATGTATAAAATTTGAGGTTGGGGATGTGATATATTGCAGAGATTTCAGGAATCCTAATAAGAAAAATTTATGAAGTTGTAAATGATTTTGTCTATTTCTGTAAATTGTATGATGACCTTGTTTGGAAGCAGCATTTAGATCAGATTGTGAAATATCCAGAAAATATAAATGAGGAAAAGCTGAATGTGTTACAGGTTTAAATCGATGAATTATAAATTAATACAATTACCATTGAATAGTTATGTTAAACATAATTAATTAGCTATTATTTAATTACTTAATAGTTAATTACTTACTTCAGGAAAAATCAAAAAGGATACATTTGTATTTTAACTGTTTATTGTTTAAAATAACCTAGTTCAGTGTTTACATTTATTTTGAACTACTTTAGTGACCTTTGAACTCTGCTCTTCTTCTTTTATTCTAGAGACATTTTACAACTAGGTATGCCTGTACCTGGCTAAAAGGCCTACTATGGTCAAATATTTTGGCATCACCAATAAACTCCTATGTCAGGAAATGTGTCTTTCTCGCTCACTTCCTTTTTCTTCTTTGTTCTTGGTTGAAATTTGGGCCATGAGGTTTCTGTAACTTTCGAACTTTATTCGGATTTGTTCAACCTAAAAACAAATTAAGTTTAAGCTAACATCTAACAGATTAAGTATATATAACATTAATCTAAGTGGATTTACCCAGTTGGGGATAATTATACTTATCTTAAAAGGGGCCGCTTCTGATCTCCGGTAAGCATTCTTCATTTTCTTTGGTGTGAAAATCTTTCTATTTTATACATATTACTTTTAGGCCATTAAGTGTCGACATTAAGTCTCTACAATATCTAACTTTGGTCATCTAGCTCCTAGTATTACCAGATATTATTTACTGCTGCTCGTAGAGCCGATTACTACTTTCTCTATAGAGCACCTCCTTAAGTCTCTTCTAAAGTACCACTCACGTGCCGTATATATTGGATTGGTGGCTGGAACCCACTTCTTCCTTTACCAGCACTTGACTGCGAGCATTATATCATAGCTGTAGACGCCGCTAGGAACCGATATCGCCAAGTAAGAGCTTTCCAATTTTATAATCATCCGATTAATAGCAGCCATATAACCTGCAAGAAAAATAAGAACATTTAATTAAATAGTGACATACATATATATTTAAAACGTGTGAACCTTGGTAGTACTACAAAGGGGGATTTATTACCTATCGGTATTTGTTACATACAATTGGGTTTCTAATTATCACTATCTACCTAACTACCTACTTATTGTACAAATTAAAGAAGAACACTACTTACTCATTGTTATTATTTGGTCACACTAGCATATCAAGTTTCTCTTTAAGAATCCATGCCACTCTCCGGCTTACAGTGGCATTAAAATAGATTATCTCTAGTTTTGAGCTAGCAGCACAGTTCTTGTAACTTTGATTTCTAATTCGCCTTCAGGATCAGAATGTAAAATAGTAATAAATGGCGCCCAACGTGTGTAAATTTTAGTTGTGACCAAATTTTGTTAGGTAGTATCACATAAATAAGTTTTGGAACTTTATTCACTTCAGCATTCGGTTGGTTATTCTCTTGCACAATATGATTTTATTTACATGTATAGTATTAGCGGATGTATAAATGGTATAAAAAGAAGCATACAATTCAGTTTCAGCCTATTTTACTTGCATAGATATATATTTTAGGCACTATTTAAGGTATTTGGATTTTTTGTATATGTAGAAACAATAATACAGTTCTTTGCTTTAGTAAAAAGTAATAAAGCAACTGCCTTTACATTTAGCTTGTATATAATTGTATATTCACATATTATTTGCTCAAGTTGGAAATATTTATTTGGTAACTAATTGCTTGGTTATGTTGTTATGTACTATATTTGGACGACACAAACGAGTATAACACTTTGTTAGTAGGATAGACATCACAGGTTAGTTGCATATTGTTAATTTTACTCCTTATTTTCGTTTATTTTCAGGGTTTCTAAATTCTAATAGAACTTTGATTTGTGTTGTTGATTTTTCAACTGACAGCAGTGACAGCTGACAATTTTGTTGGCAATTGACATTGTGACCACTGTCACAACTCTTCTTTTATTTTCTTCTTTTTCAAATTTGGCCTTTATGCAGTTGTTAAAAGTCACTATTGGGAATTAATAGAAAAGTTTAATTATACAAAAATTGTGTAAATAAAAGGTTAATAAACAGATGTATTCATTAAAAATACAATAATTAGCTAATTTTAGGTTATTTTTTACTTTTGTTACTGATAACTCATAACATATTATTCCTTAAACTTGCTTAGGGTAGAGTGGGGCAAATTTTTATTTACGTTGGTTGGTAGAATTTATGGGAAGGTATTTATTAATACTTCATTACATGTAATATAACCAATGCCTAATTAATTTTGTACTTTTGAGTATAGTAACGATAGTAGGATTGTGTTTTGAGTATAGTGTACATATAGTTAGTTAGATAGGATATAATTTAATTAAGGTTAGAATTAGGTAATTACAAAATAGCAATTGCACTTGCGAGTTGTAATTTGTTTTCATTCTCTATATTTTTTTATTTTTTCTTTGAAAAGAGGGGAATTTGGTGATTACAATCTAGAATTAGATTAGAAAATTTAGATTACGCATAAACTATTTTATAGTTGTAAACGTTTTATTTGTGATAAGATGGAGGTCAATAGACTTCTAAAAGATGAACTAGCTTATGAATTATATATTAGAGGGTTACCTAGAAATCCTAGTGCTAGTGTTAATGACTTGAGAAAGAGCCTTCGCGAGATTTTACTTAAGGAGAAGGAAACTCCAGATAATTTAATCAGAGGGCATATAGATCTAGTAGTTGAGGATGAAATAAGGATATGTAAGGCAAAGTGTTCCGAGCTCGAACAAGCTATTGAAAATTTTGATCCCGAAAATTCGAAAAACGAATATAAAAGAATAGGAACAAGACTGCAGCATTTAGCTAGTCGTATTGATCGTATTCCAGTCTCTTACGAAGAAGAAGAGGAAGAACAATGCAAATTAGCAGATCATTGTAAATCCGTTCAAGAGGAACTTATACAAATTTATGAAAGTGCTGTTTCGTCTGTACCTCACACTAACCCACCACCATTAGTAGATCATACTGAGAATGATATTGGTAATAGCAATTCTGGAAACTTAACCATTTTGGATCAACCTAATTTGGAGTTAATATCACCACAACGAGTAATACCACCATGTACATCTGCGAATCCTACGCATGGAGAAGTATGGGAATTTCCTCCATTTTCAGACCCAATAGCTACGAATAGTAGAAGTCAAATTCGATTGAATTCTCTTCCGGTAGCTTCGAACTCAATAAGGCAAAAGTCAATACCAAATCCTACAGCACGAGTTAATTTTATGCCTCCTATTACGGAGCCAACTACAATTCCAAATGTATCTAGTAGAAGAGCTACGATAGATAGCACGAGTCCTTTGTGGAATGCACCTGAATATATGTCTTCGGCCATGAGTAATCTACACATCCCTTCGCGACGACCAATGTATGATGGATGGAGTCAAGAAACTCGCTTACCCGACGTGTCCCGATGGAATGTCAAATTTAACGGTAGGACAAGTGTTAATGAGTTTTTAGAGAGAGTGGAAGAATTTAGAATTTCTCGAGGGGTTTCTCATCAACAACTCTTACGCTGTTCTCCTGAGCTTTTGACGCAGGATGCTTTACTTTGGTATAGAACCCGAAAATTTGTATCTTGGCAAGATTTATGTCAGCAGCTTAAAGAAGCATACTTACCATATGACTATGAACTTGGTCTAATGGACGAAATCAGGAAAAGAACACAGGGTGCAAATGAGAAAATCCTTAATTACATTACGATAATGGAAAACTTATTTAGGAAACTGAAACAACCACCGATTGAAAAAGATCGCGTAATTCTTATAAGACGAAATTTATTGCCAAGTATTCAATCGCAGTTAATACTTCACCAAGTATCTACAATTGATGAATTGATTGTTCTTGGTAGAAAAGTGGAAGAAGCCCAGGCGGTGATGGATAAATATGTTCCTCCTCCCACTTCATATCGATCACTTCTCGAGCCAGAACTGGCATACCGCAAACCCGGAAATCAACAACCAATAACTGTGGCTAGTAGTCGCCCAGTGCAATCCACACCAGTGACAAACCGAAATACCAGTCAGCCCCCGAGAGATAATCCATCTATTCCTAAGTCTGATCTAGAACCCTCATGTTGGAATTGTGGCGGAACGGGCCATAGATTCAAGAAATGCGATCAACCCCGACGCAATCGGTTTTGTTTTAAATGTGGCAGTCCAGATGTCTCAATTAACAATTGTCCAAGGTGTCGAAAAAACTCCTCTCGAAGTCAGCAGTAGGTCGAGCAGCTGACTTTTCATCGACATCGACCGAAGATCATCAACACATTTTATTAGACTATGTTTTAGCTCATGCTAAAGGAGACTCCAGACCCTATCTTCAAGTGAAAATTTATGAACGTACGTTATTAGGTTTGCTAGACTCAGGGGCTACCAATACGATTTTGGGTGGACCTGGATGGAACCTTCTGAAGACGTCTTGCAATTTTAAGGAAGCCGAACAGAAGTCCTGTGTCGTGGCATCCGGTCAAGCTTGCGATATTTTGGGAATGGTGCCTCTCCCTATAGTGTTGTGCAATAAATTAAAAATTATAAATGTTTTAATCGTCCCTGGTATCCCTCATTTTCTCATTTTGGGAATGGACTTTTGGAGAGCCATGCGCATAGTGCCGGACATGTTTTCTGGAAAATGGTTTTTCCAGGAGACATCTCAAGAATTATTACCGTCCACTCAGCTCGCCCTTATCTCTTCTGGCTTTTTATCTAGTGAACAGAAGTCTAGACTAGACAAGTTCATTGATGATACCTTTCAGAATATGGGAGTGAAGTTAGGATGTACGTCTCTAGTGGAACATGTTATTAGAACCACCGCAGTACCGATCAAACAGCGACATTATCCTTTGTCTCCACCTTTACTGCGACAAGTTAACGAGGAATTAACAAAAATGCTAGATGATGGTGTCATCGAACCTTCTAGGTCTCCGTGGGCCTCACCAATTCTCCTTCTCAAGAAAAAGGATGGACGTTATCGTTTTGTGGTAGACTTTAGAAAATTGAACAAGGTTACCGAGAAGGATGCATATCCTCTTCCCTTTGTTAACGCAACTCTCGACAAATTACGAGATTCGCACTTTTTGACAACTCTAGATATAAAGAGTGCGTATTGGCAAATTCCATTGTCAGAGGAGTCAAAACCAATGACAGCTTTTGTAATACCTGGACGTGGGCTATTCCAGTTTCGAAGGATGCCCATGGGACTTCATAATGCGCCTGCAACATGGCAACGTTTCATCGATCAAGTCATCGGGTTAGATCTCGAGAAATACGTATTCGTGTATCTAGACGACGTGATAATTTGCACGGAAACGTTTGAGAAACACTTAGAAGTACTTCAAGAAGTCCTCTCCCGATTGACTACCGCTGGTCTTACCTTGAACCGAGAAAAATGCCATTTTTGCAAATCAGAGCTGAGATATCTTGGGTATGTTGTAGGAGCGGGAGGTCTCATGGTGGATCCTGCGAAAGTGGAAGCAATTTTGCAAATTCCACAGCCAAAATCTAGCTCTGATGTTCGACGCTTAATAGGAGTTGCATCGTGGTATCGGCGATTTGTGCCAAATTTTTCATCTTTAACAGCACCCCTGTGTCATCTCCTCAAGAAAAACCAATCTTTCCAATGGAGTTCCGAATGTGAATCAGCCTTTAAATCTCTTAAGGAATACCTGATTTCCGCACCCCTTTTGTCTTGTCCAGACTTTGATAGACCCTTCGTGGTGCAAACTGATGCATCCGACTTCGGTCTAGGTGCTGTTTTATCGCAGACTGATGAGGAAGGTAATGAACGGGTCATATGCTACCTCAGTAGGTCTTTAACCAAGGCGGAGCGTAAATATAGCACGACAGAAAAGGAATGCTTAGCTGTCTTATTTGCAGTAGAACGTTTAAGAGCTTATTTGGAAGGAGTTAAATTTACCGTGATAACTGACCATTTTAGTTTAAAATGGCTTAATAGTATTCGTGATCCCATAGGTCGTATTGCAAGGTGGGCAGTTAGACTGCAGCAGTACGACTTCGAGGTAATTCACCGCAAGGGTTGTGAGCATGCTGTACCTGATGCGCTCTCTAGATCAGTACCTCGAATCGACGCGGTTGCACCTAACTTTCTACCGGAGCTAACTGACAAATGGTATCGGAAGATGGTTGATTTAGTACAACACACGCCGTCAAAGTACCCTCCATGGCGTCTAGAAAGGGGTCAACTGTATAAAAGAGTCGAACCTCAATATCCCGAACTTGTTCCAGAATCTAATGGATGGTTAATAGTAGTTCCTAAAAGCAAACGGTCTGAACTCATATCCGCATATCATGATCCGCCTACGGCAGGTCATCTCGGAGTATATAAAACCCGTTCAAAACTTGCCCAGAAGTACTATTGGCCGAGAATGAAACAAGATGTGGCTCGATATATATCTCGCTGCACAACTTGTCTCAAGACCAAACCAGTTCAACGTCCACCAGCAGGACTAATGCTCAGTCAAGGTCCGGTAGCAACTAGACCATTTGAAATTGTTAGTATCGATATAGTTGGACCGCTACCTCGATCGGCATCAGGATATTCATATATTTTCTCAGTCCTAGATATTTTTAGTAAATTTTTACTGCTTTTCCCTCTAAGATCTGCCACGGGAAGGAAAATCTCCGAAATTTTCGAAGACCAAGTGATTTTGTTGTATGGTGCACCACATAAAGTAATAATGGACAATGGAGCCCAATTTACAGGAAATGTTTTTCACAATTTACTCGAAAAATATCAAATCGACCCCTATCACATTTCAAATTTTCATCCCCAGAGTAACCCTGTAGAACGCGCTCATCGCGTTGTGAAAACGGCTTTGACAGCCTACGTGGCCGATAACCATCGTACATGGGATAAGTACTTACAGAAAGTCGCCTGTGCGATAAGGTCTTCCTGCCACGAAACCACAAAATTGACACCAAACTTTGTAGTGTTTGGAAGAGAAATAAAGTTATCAGGCAAAGATGTCCATCCGTTAGCTACTCCCTTTCGACAAGATGTTGATCCCATTACTCGATCCGAAGCCTTATTAGAGGTCTTTGTGGATGTGCGTCGACGTCTCAAAATTGCTTTTGACAATTCGAGGGCCCGATATAATTTGCGTCGCCGTGACGAAAGGTATACTCTAAACCAAACTGTTTGGAAACGTAAGTATGCCTTATCGGATGCCACTAAGGGCGTAACGGCTAAATTTGTGCCTAAATTTGAAGGTCCGTTTAGGATATCAAAAATTTTATCTCCGTGGTCGTACGAGCTGAAGGACCAAAACGGCAAGTCCAAGGGTGTATGGCACATCAAAGATTTAAAGGCTCATCCGCCTGATCACCCCAATATAGAGTCAGACTCAGATACAGATTAGTTTAGGTAGTTTATGTAGGTAGGTAGGAGATTTATAAGCCTAATCACTTTTGTTTTGAAAAATCCTTTTTAGGAAAGGGGGGGATGTTACAGGTTTAAATCGATGAATTATAAATTAATACAATTACCATTGAATAGTTATGTTAAACATAATTAATTAGTTATTATTTAATTACTTAATAGTTAATTACTTACTTCAGGAAAAATCAAAAAGGATACATTTGTATTTTAACTGTTTATTGTTTAAAATAACCTAGTTCAGTGTTTACATTTATTTTGAACTACTTTAGTGACCTTTGAACTCTGCTCTTCTTCTTTTATTCTAGAGACATTTTACAACTAGGTATGCCTGTACCTGGCTAAAAGGCCTACTATGGTCAAATATTTTGGCATCACCAATAAACTCCTATGTCAGGAAATGTGTCTTTCTCGCTCACTTCCTTTTTCTTCTTTGTTCTTGGTTGAAATTTGGGCCATGAGGTTTCTGTAACTTTCGAACTTTATTCGGATTTGTTCAACCTAAAAACAAATTAAGTTTAAGCTAACATCTAACAGATTAAGTATATATAACATTAATCTAAGTGGATTTACCCAGTTGGGGATAATTATACTTATCTTAAAAGGGGCCGCTTCTGATCTCCGGTAAGCATTCTTCATTTTCTTTGGTGTGAAAATCTTTCTATTTTATACATATTACTTTTAGGCCATTAAGTGTCGACATTAAGTCTCTACAATATCTAACTTTGGTCATCTAGCTCCTAGTATTACCAGATATTATTTACTGCTGCTCGTAGAGCCGATTACTACTTTCTCTATAGAGCACCTCCTTAAGTCTCTTCTAAAGTACCACTCACGTGCCGTATATATTGGATTGGTGGCTGGAACCCACTTCTTCCTTTACCAGCACTTGACTGCGAGCATTATATCATAGCTGTAGACGCCGCTAGGAACCGATATCGCCAAGTAAGAGCTTTCCAATTTTATAATCATCCGATTAATAGCAGCCATATAACCTGCAAGAAAAATAAGAACATTTAATTAAATAGTGACATACATATATATTTAAAACGTGTGAACCTTGGTAGTACTACAAAGGGGGATTTATTACCTATCGGTATTTGTTACATACAATTGGGTTTCTAATTATCACTATCTACCTAACTACCTACTTATTGTACAAATTAAAGAAGAACACTACTTACTCATTGTTATTATTTGGTCACACTAGCATATCAAGTTTCTCTTTAAGAATCCATGCCACTCTCCGGCTTACAGTGGCATTAAAATAGATTATCTCTAGTTTTGAGCTAGCAGCACAGTTCTTGTAACTTTGATTTCTAATTCGCCTTCAGGATCAGAATGTAAAATAGTAATAAATGTTGAAAGCTTTCCTAACTTGGAAACTCCTGAGGTAGTTCTAAAATCAGAGGTTCCTAATATTGTTTTTAATAGCGTTCCTAATACGATTCCTAATAATACTTCTGAGGATTTGAATGAACCTGTGGATGAAGTTCTACCTTCAAGGGAACCAAGTAATGAAAATGTAGTCGATTGTAAGGTTCATTTAAGACCACGAAGAAACATTAAACCTCCGAATAGGCTTAACTTATAAGGGGGGGGATATTGTAGTATATTAACTGATTAATATTAGGCCACCTGTGTACCTGTGTAAAGAAGCAAAAAGAAGAAGAAATACAACATAACCATATATTCTTTGTATTGGCGCGAACGCATGTTTTAAGTAAAATAAAGCTTTTCTATGAAGAAACATTTATATTTATTTATCGGCTTCAGGGCATTACAGGTAATGTTCCCAGTTATGCCTGTATAGAAATTGTAGTCACGGTTTTGTTTCTCAGAATTTTTCGGAATTCTATTAATATTATTTCTTATGAAAATAGTTATTTGTGTATTAAGAGCGAAAAGTTGCGTCGCGCGAAAATCTGTCGTAAGCGGCAACGAACTTTTCGCTTAAAATGCACACAAGATTTTTTTTACGTTCAAAGAACTAAAAATTTGTCGTAGGTAAGTGTATAATGTGTTGCCTGTATCTATGTTCTTCATGAAAAAAGGAATTGATATTCAAAGTCAATGTTAACTTGGATAGTTAAACAAAAACCATCAATTTACGTACAATTAACTTCAAAATCATTTATTAAAAAGATATTATTATATAATATCTAATTTAAATTAGGCAAGCAGCAGAGCTGTCAAGTTTTCCGCTCGGTGAGTGACAAAACTGTCACTGTACAATATTTATATTTGTTATACTAACCTATGAAAGGTTATTCCAGTAAATGTTTCACTTAAACGAGCATTGCTAGAGCAGGAACGAATTATACATCTAGGTCTTCTGCACTTTATAAAGTTTTTAATAATCAAAAATAATTCAACACATAAAATATCAACAAGCTCGAAGTTCGTCAGCAATAAATTTCAACTCGCTGCTCTTGCTACGTTCTTCAGTTTTACTTTCATTAGAAGATGCTGTCAAAAACAAAGTTTATACATACCAAAAAATCTTTATTTCACTATATATAATACAAAACTACCTGCTTTGCGTGTCTAAACATTTATACTGCCATTTACTCTTGGTTGGAAGGATTTACTTGCAAGTATAGGTAATCATTATTAATACAAATAGAAGGATTTGTTTTTACTTTTACCTCTTACTTGCAGCAAAACCTTTTACTTCGACCTTTTCCTCGTAAGCATTTCCTTCCTTTTATTAATTCCACTGATATCTAAGATTTTTTAAAAGACCCTAGGCTTTCCTCTGGGTCTGCATTTGGTAGGTACAGTTTATCAACGGCTAACCTATATATGTTAATCGGAAAATAATAAAACAAATAATAGAATGATACTTTTATTGACTAGTATGAAACGAAAATACATTTAAAGTATTGATTTGAGACCTATTTTTATCTATTGTAATGTTTGATACTGTTTTTCTTATTATGCAAGCGTCTCTTAGCAGCATATTCTGCGTAACTTAAATAACCATCATGATCTGTATCGTCTTCGTTTAGTACTTGATCCACTAACTCTGAAACAAATAGTACATTTTGTTACAAGTATATACGGATACAGAAATTTACAATGAAACGAGGTGTGATAATTATGTCATGTACTGTGATAGGTTTCTGATTCACCTGCAGTGAATTGAAAGTTGAGTTTAATTAAATTGTGATACCAAAAACCAGCGTAACAATACGTTAAAGTCAATATAGCGATTCGAAAGTACAGGAGGCTAATCGACCCGGAAATTATGCATCTCTCTGTATGCAGAAAATAAGCTTTTAGCAAATACAATTAATTAAATATAGCTGTTAGAAAATCACAGGAAAACAATTATAATTTCCCTTGTATACGGAAAACAAATTTATCAATGAATAAAATTAAATTCTTCCAGTAAATTAAGTTAAAGTAAATATAGCAGTTCGATATAGCACAGGAGGCTAATCAATTCGGAAATTATGAATCTCCTTGTATACAGAAAATGAATTTTTAGTAACTAAAATTAATTAAATATAATAGTAATAGAATATAAAACAAGAATTAAAACGGAAATTTACGAAACGGCCTGTATACAGAAAATAAATTTATCAATAAGCAAAAATTAAATTAAATATTCTGGTCAAAATGATAAACAGAAAATAATTAAAAAGAAGTAATTATTTTCAATATTACGGCTGATCGTTTAATAAATAAATAAAAACGGATAGCTATGACGATCCCTCTAAAAAAGAAAATAAAATGGGCGGCTTCCCCAATGATAAAAAAAATGACAAAATTGGGTTAAACCTCTCACTTCAGCGTTTAGGTCGTTTTTTAAGGGATATTGGATAGAGTCGTTGAAATTGAGATTCTCATAAATCAAGCCTCAATACAGCCTCAAGTAAAAATTGCCAACGGATTCCCTCTAAGGGGTGAAATAAAAACACTCTGAATAATCAAAATTCTTCGGCTAATTAAACGAATGTCCCAAATTAACTGTAAAACGTAAATAAGAAAATGTCCTACCTTGGAAAACGGGAATAATTCGGTTACTGATACACTCGGGAAACTAGCAGACTTGTACAGGAACGGCAAATACTGCTGAGAAGAAGAGACTACGGTGGTCATGAGTCAAAAATAGTGAAATTTGACTTGTTCATCTTATTTATGCCTTTCAGCAGGCAAGCTCGAATCCCGGCAATTTCGGAGTGGGAGATACCACCACCACATCCGACTATTTACTAGTTCAAAATGAAAAAAATGTCCTACTAGCACTTTGATAAATACAAGTAGATAATTGACATGAAATTCAATCTACAAATGCCCATTCGCATTTCGGCAAATATGGAAATATTTTAACCTACGAGGGTACTGGCAATTTTTTAAAAACAGGAATTCCTGGAAAACACAAATACCGGGATCTTCGACATATCCTCAGGCGGGAACTAATTAAAATATACATTTTTAAAATGATTTAAAAATAAAATTTAGTAACTTCATCACAGAACATAGGAAACAAAGACCGCTTTACGCCTATATACACCGTTTTAATATTTATTCTCGTTTAAATGACTAGTAGTTATTTTCTATGTACCGGCTAAGGATTAGATAATCGAGTGTAGTAATGTGACAACACTGGATTTTATAAATTTCACAAAACAGAAAAGAAGAAAACTTTTGATTTGACTAAGACAAATGTATGTTAAAGTATAAGAGGCCGTTTAAAGATAGAAGCCCTATTTTTGAAATGTACCAAAACCGTAAAGACACTGCATATCGAATTTTACACAGGGTAAAAAAGAATGTCAAATGAATTTAAAAAAATAATTCTATGGTTAGATGGAAAAACCATTATGTTCATTTTTGGTTATTAACATAATACATACAAATTGCTTTATTTCAATATTTTCTATGCAAAACGATATACCTGTGAATACTGTCCCTATACTGTGCACGTTCAAAACTAGGTATGACATATTTTCAGTATTTAAAAGTGGACAATATCACATAAATAATATATATTGCTTAATTATTTTTACATTTTTCAACATATCTGGATATGCCAACTAACTACAAAATTATGCTGTAAAGTTAGAATGTAAAAAACCTCTTAAAAATTACAAAATTCTCCTAGTCGATAGTTTGTTTTACTGTTCATATGTCCTAATATTTTAATAAGTGATATTTAACAAATATTTAAAAGTTATGGTCTTTCGCAACTGTGCTAATTCAAGACATACGTTCTATTAAACTCATCGTGTTACGAATTTCTGACATTAGGAGATAGAAATTTAGAGGGACGTCTTGTATGACTTCGAATGAAAAATTGTTTTCTAACCTAAGAAAAAAGTTAACTTCGGCCTTAAGAATAAAGCTTTAATATTTTGAATTAGCATTATAATTATCGCAACCTACAACGTCACAGCTCACAACTCTGACAGCCAATGAAAAACTGATGCTGCATCAAGGCATCCTGTCGCTCTACCAACTTGGGCCACGACATCTTCTTCATTTCACTTATTGGCACTTTTTGTCCACATTGTGCCAGTTTAAAATTGCTTTAGGTGATTGCGCTCCCAGAGCCCCCGGGGATTCGGCGCCTATGGTTGTACACAAGTACAAAAATCTGGATGAAACATGGATTTTTCAAAATATCGCAGTAAACCGCTCTTGGCAAAATAACTATAAAAAGAGCGTCAACATGACAATATACATCAGGGCCGAATATGGCTTGCTGGTGAACCTCGAACACCGCGACGTCACTCGGGTACAGGGTACAGGGTACGGCCACGTAAGTTGGCATTGCCATTTCAGTTTCGATATTGTAGATTTTGGACGGTATTAAGATTATTTTTTCACTAATAAAATTTGATCGGCACTTACAATTAATTTAGATAGTGCCTAGTAGAAGTCTAATATGTATGAGTTACTATGACATTAACATAATACCAATGGGTAGAATAACGGTAACTTTTTTTTAATATTTGTTAATGTTTCACACGTTAACTTACCAACAAAGTAACTAAAATCAGCAACCTCCGTTTTCGCCATACCGGATCCATTCTCTTCATCTAAATCTTCGTAATATGAATCAGTATGAAGAATGGCTTGTAATAATTCTAGGCCATCAAGTTTAGAATTTTTATCGGTATCATGTACTTGAAAATAATAAAATTCCAATTCTTCTTCTGTCATTTTTGATAAATCTGGTTCTGGAATTATGTCTTCCAAATGTTCCTAAAAGCAAGAATAGTTGTAATAATCATTGTAATCGTAAAAAAAACTACAAATTTAATTATTTCTTTTTTTATCAAGGCTCAAAAATTATTAATAAATTGTATTTAAAATGTGTATAAATATTCTAGAGTTAGCAGTTTCATTTGCGGCGCACTTGCGGCAGCACATCTTGTAAGTTGTCAAAAATTAAAACATACCTAGTGAAACTGTTATACCAAGGTTTAAATTTTTATTATGCATAGTCTTTGGGTTAATAAACATAAAATGACAGCCAGACCTTAATCTAATAGGACTTGACCAGACAGCAGCCAAAAGTCAGAAAACCGAGTGTACGCGAATGTCATCTTATAAAATACCATTGAGGTAATATTTTAAAGAGGCGCTATAACTATTATTTCTCACAGAATTAAAACGTGGCTTGAGTCGTAACAATGTGGATGCCTCGCCAGGTCCTGACTCTCTAAAATTATGAGAATTTTAACATATTTTGAATAATAATTTTATTTAGCTAGGGTCATATGAATAGGCAATGCGTTTTCTAGAGACTGAAAGGAATTAAATGGGCAGAAAAAACACGTTAACAAATAAAATTATATTGTCCTTTAAACAAAACTCATTACTGTGATGCTTTATGCTCTCATATTTTTGCCTACAACTCCGCAAAACACGACTCCACAGGATGTATGCCGGCTTTCCTAAATTTTGGACACGAACTAGAAATCCCAAGTAAAGTTTTAGAAAACACGACCAACAGCCAATTACCAGCAAGAAACGTTACATGGAACAAGCTTAAAGAAACGTTTGACCTAGTAAAGGCAAACCTGGCAAGAGCTTCCACAACACAAAGACGTTACTAAAATCTTCGGCATAGAAATTAAAGACCGACAATTAACGACAAAGTTATGAAGAAAGATTACAACCTTTCAAACGCAGCCAGAAATTTCAACGCTAAATTAGCACCAAAATTTGCTGGTCCATACACCATTAGTAAAGTATGTTTTAAAGTAATTTTTTAGTTACGAGACACACAAAATAATCGAACCCTAAAAGCTCACATTAAAGACATCAAGCCCGCCTATGTCAATCCATTGTCGCCATAAAAACCACATTCCTTACCGTCTCGGCTAACATAATACCTTAGAGTGTTAAATAAAACATTAAAAATAGCAGTATCACGAAGATGTCCCAAGAAGACGTTTTAATATTAAACGAAGACATGAGTCTCCTTTCCAGTTCTGACGGCGAATAAGAACAGTTAGAAAAAGAATGGCAGCCAACAAAAATACTGTTACCGCTGCCACCAACACCACTACAACGACGCTTGCCATCAACACCACCACAACAATACTTGCCACTAACACAACTGCCATGACGCTTACACTTTCGCCAGAAAAAACAGTGAGATAATTTTAAGCCAAATTTAAAAGACCATTCGAGGAACCGCCACCACAGGTTATTGCATCCAATATGGGCATCTCATAATTGCAGCCAACTATAAAGGTCTCCATACCATAAAAAAGCTTTTATCGCCAAATTTCAAAGAAAAAAGTACCGGCTGCACTTAGAAGAGGGAAAGGTAATCCGAATAAAAGGCAGAAAAGGAGGGTCCACCAGCCATTTAAATTTTGATAGGCATAACTGAAGGAAGAGTTATGGAAGATCTCTTTTTTTAGGATTTTTTTTAGGTTCAAAAATTTCCGTTTCTACATTTTTTTCCACGAAGGAGGAGTATAACGATGTTCCCCAGTAACAACGTACTAAGGACGCCTATGGTTCAGCATGCAGCCGTATTTGCCAAGCAGAGACAAGTATATAAAGAGCTCCGAATATATTTTTTGTCAGTCGAAGTAAGGTATTGACTTCTCCTCTCCTTATCCTTTTCTGCTCCTGCAGAGATATTGACTCTGTAGGCTTCATGACGTCTCTACCATTACCTGCAAAGCTATTGACTTTTGTAGATTTTCCTTCCCATGAATCTCTCCCACGAAGGTACTGACTTCAAGGGACTTCCATCACCGTCTTGTCTCTTGTCTCATCTTGGCCACACCATCCTGGACCACTAATCCACGCCGAACGGGGCACGAAATATATTTTGGGGAACAACATTTGGAGACACGACGAATCAAAATTTAACCAGACCCTTTTTATATACATATTGTAAATATTGTTATCTATATAAAAATTTTTAGAATAAATTTTAATGTCCCAAGAACTCTGTCTCCGACTGTCTAAAATCTATACCCGCTGCCCAAACAAACCACCACAAACACCGTCTCACGAAAGTAAAATGGTCGGTAATTAGATAAAACTGTTTAGTTAATGGACAATGAAACGTTAAGATCAACAGGTTTTATTTAATCAAGTTATACCCGTATATTGTTCCAAGAGCACTTACCCTAGACAAAAGCAAGGTTCGCTTGTGATTTAAACGTGATTTAAACCTTAAAATCTCCGTGCCGTATCAGCCGTTTGTGTTTTGTGTACTTTTAGAGAAATATTAATATACTCGTATTGTTTTTAGTTTTACTAATTATTGTAGGTACACCACTGTTTGACATGATACAAAATGCGGGGTTCATTTGGGCCACGTAAGAAGAGCGGATGAGTTTAGTTTTATTGTTTCTAACAAGAAGGTAAACAAGGAGGTAATGCTGGGAGCATTCTTGGATATCGAGGGTGCTTTTGAAAATACCTCCGTTGAATCGATCATTAGATCTCTCAAACAGAGAGGAATCGAGGACACGTGCGTGTCCTGGATCGACTCTATGTTAAGGGAGAGAACTATACATACAACCCTTATGGGAGAGACAATAGCGACACGGATAGCGAGAGGATGTCCGTAGGGTGTAGTGCTGCTTAGGGCTCTCAAATATAAGGGACAGAACCCTAAGACATGCCAATGATCTAGTGATCATGGCACAGGGAAAATACAACACTATAGTAAGAGATTGAATGCAAGAGGCTCTAAATATAGTAACAAACTGAATAGAGGCGGAAGGACTAAACATTAGCCCAAACAAATATGACATAATTGCATTCACCCGCAGGAGGAAATTGGACGGACTAGGGCCTCTAAACCTGAGAGGTGCATCCAGCTTAAGGGTGAGGTAAAATATCTCGAGGTTATGATTGACTCAAGACTTACCTGGAACCAACATCTAGAAAAAAACACACGGAGAGCGGAAACCTCGATAATGATGGCAAGGCGATCCTTTGGGAAAAAATGGGGGTTAAAACCAGACATGGTATATTGGCTTTATAACATGGTGGTGAGACCGATAATAACATACGCAGCTTTGGTGTAGTGGCCAAAGACACAGCAAAGGAAAGCAATAACGAGGCTAAGCAAAGTACAAAGACTTGCCTGCCTGGAATAAAGGGGGCAATGAAAACAACCCCCACTGCTGCAATGGAAGCACTAATAATACTCCCACCTCTTCACTATGTGATACAAGGGGAGGCAAGATTAGGTGCTTACAGATTAGGGAATACATTGGGAAATCTTGACAATAGGCCAGGTTACATGAGTATCTCAAGGTAAGTGACAAAAGACGTGCTAGACATGAGATCAGACCATATAACCAAGAGGTACTTTTTTATTACTCCATTTGAGGTTTTAATACAGAAAAGAGCGGATATCACAATAAGGGAGCCCAATGCCCAACGACAGGAACAAACCTGGTATACAGACGGGTCTAAGACTGCAAAAGGCACTGGGGCGGGAGTATTCTCCAAAAACCCTGATACTAACCATAGCTATGCTATAGGATTACATTTCTCGGTATTTCAGGCCGAGGTATATGCAATTTTGCAATGTGCAAAAACGAACAATGAAAGAGCTGTTGAAAATCAGCATATTCAAATAATGTCAGACAGCCAAGCGGTACTTAAGGCCATATCGAGGCAGAAAGTTATGTCGAGGCTGGTATGGGAATGCATCGAAGAACTAAGAACACTAGCAGACCGAAATAGAGTAAAACTATTTTGGGTGCCAGGTCACCAAGGGATCGAAGACAACGAAAAGGATGACGAACTTGCAAAAAGAGGAACCAGTTGAAAGTGATAACAGGGTTTATGACTGGGAACCCCCCAGTAAAGGGACACTTGAACAAAATTGGCCTGTACAATGGGGAACTTATGTGCCGACTATGTCACAAGAAACCAAAAACTGCCAAACACATACTGTGCGAATGCAAAGCTCTAGATTGCAAAAGACACGCTCTTTTTGGACAACCCCAGGTTGATCCAACAACGTATGGAACCCACTCACCCAAGGATCTGTACAAACTTGTACAAAGGTGACTGAGTGGGTGCTATGAACTAACATGGGGTAAAACACAATAAGCCAATTCGCTCCGTGCGAAGTCATGGAAAGGGAAGCAGAAGCGATACTAGCGCTAGCTGCGGATAATTCGTGCATTTTAGGGCGATATTTTGTAATTTTGGCACGTATACATTTTACTTTTTTCCAAAAAAGTAGGTAAAAACAATACAATAAGCAATCTGAGTTGCTGTGTTGAAAATTGTACAAATACTAGCAAAAAAAACAGTGAACCTCATATAAAAAATTTCAGTAGCAAAGTGGAAATTAAATCAAAGAAATAAATGGATAGATGTACAATATAAAGAAAAATTACCTTTATTTTTGTAATAATAACAGTAATGCTGGAAATAGTAGACATCAGAAACTTCAAATAAACAATAAATTATTATTTTACGATGTTCTTTAATATCCTTTCATTTTTAAATGTTCATTCAGCAAGGCCTAGATTTCAAGATTTCTGCCTTTTTATTATTATATGTGGCTGTAATGCAATTTTGTGACTTACTGATGGAAAACCAGTTTTAATCATTTATTCTGTTTTCTTTCGAACAAAAATGAAAATATAAATACCGATCCTTTTTTTTTAATACATTTTAACTTCACACTATTATTAAATGGTATTTTTTTATTTTGACAGAATAGGCTAATTCTTCAATGACAACTTATTAGACTTAGGCAACTTCTCATACATTTTCCAGTAAATACTGTTGCCTATAATTTCCTTTAATTTAAGCGATAAAAATATATAATAATAATAAACTAATGGTTTACTTGTTTTACAAATCCATATACTTTTATTAAAACTAACAGATATCCTTTTTAATTACAAATTCTATTAAAAATTGTATTTATCAGTATACGCAGAAATAGTCCATTAGTACCAAAACGAATTGGCGCTGCTGTCGCGCACGGAGATATTAGGCTTCAGTGTTATTCGGAGACATAGTCAGACGAGTCCTGGACTCTTTACCATAACCATATTGATTTAGTTAAGAGCATTCCGTTTTAATAAAACTTTCTAATTGCATTTAAGAAAGCCGTTATAAAGTAAAGAAATGAAATAGTTTTAAAATGCAATATTTACTGACAAAATTGTCCTAAAATCAAGCAGATTTAATAATAGGTTTTAGTAGTTACATTAAGAATCTGTTTAAAACTACTTAAAAACTATAACGTCACAATCTAGAACATAATAAAACCAAACAGCCTGCAAGTCCTTCATTAAACTAAATAGTTTTAAAATTAATTGAAACTAAACCATTTTATAACAACACAAACAAAATTTTAAGATTAATTGCCATCATTAGCGAATCTTATTAGATACTTTAAAACCAGTATTAAATGCTAAACAGCTCTTAATTGCCCGCAGTATATCCTTTAAGGTAATTTTAAAACCAGTATCTTTTTGTTTGCCACATTAAAACCATTTTAAAACTCAAATAAACCCAAAGTGTTTTTATGGTGCTACTTGGTTCATCCTAATATTCATATATTTTTTAATAGTTTAAAGGCGATGCAAGCAGATACATAAAAACCAACAGCACAAAAAGTAATGAGTGTCGAATTATTTGTAAAATATTTTTGGAAAGCCAGGCTTTCATTAATTCAAAAATTGTACAATACAGAAATGTATTGTACAATATAAAAATAAATTTTGGAAAATATATAAGTATGAAATGTATGAACCTGTATATGTTCTTTATCATGCAGAAGCTGCATATCTTCTGTTAACTTCTCATTATTGTCTTTGGTAGGGGAGTAGTGGACGTGCCTTTTTACAATTTTGTCGCCTCTGGGATGATGAGGGCCCCTTGATTCAACTATCACAGCCAGCAATATTAGACTAAGGAATTTCCAATACATTACAACAACCTTGAACAAAATAAATAAATAAATAAAAAATATTAAAAAATTTACATAATTTGTATAAAATAATCTTTAGAAATCGAGCCAGCCATATATCTGGTTTCGTTCTAGATACTTATTGTTTTATGTAAGAGAGGTATTCTCTTTCCGTTGATATTACCTAGAGATATTTGTATAATAAATTTTGTCTGAAATATCAATATAGTTGTCCTAACTCCATTATGTATAGGGCCATAGATCTCTATGGAGGTAGTCTAATGAAATATCCTAAATTTTGGTACAAATAGGAATGACAGAAGCTTTGTAATAAAATACTAAGGTAACAAAACTACATACTTAAAATATTCTCGCTAATACAGGACAATATTATTCTGGACCAATGACATATATAGTTTATATAGACTGCTTATCCATATATAAACAAGACAACGAAAAGCGGGTCATATTGCTCGTCTTGCCGAGTGCTCACCAGGCAGAATCGGTCTGGCCCAAATGAGTTTAAAACTCATATTTCAATAAAGTAGGAATTGAATTAAAAAATAATAATTACCTGAATGTTTACTTCAAGACAGGAGCTTGGTTAGGTATTTTGAAAAAGAATATTTATTTATTTATTTAAGTCTTAAAGTTTAGTTCCATATTACCAAAATATTTTAAGAGATCTAAACAATTTTACACTCCTGTATAAACATCTTATAAAAACGATGTGCAATTAACATACCTCTTATATTATCAAATTGAACAGTTATAATTAAAATTTTTTAAATTTGCTGGAATACCTATAATGTATTCATTCTTGCAAATTCAAAATGGCCATACCCAGTTGAATTTGACCATAATATTGATATATTGGTGTTTTTTTTTTTAATAACTTCATTTTTCACATTTATAGTTAAATGTTTACATGATTTGTATTTAAATATTTGATAATGTAACAAAAAATGCATAATTCTTGATATTATTATAAAAATAATGTACAAAATAACAAACCTATAAATGGACATTTGATTTCTAATAATTTTATGGGTTCACCTTTATTGCTTATTATTTTTATATGTTTATTTTTGAAATAATCAACCCTGTCTCCTCTACAATAATAATATCATTAGTTGCATTTATGCATGCCTGTCGAGCCTCACCTTCATGCTCAATTCTATGTAGAACAAATCTAAAAAATATCAATTTAAGACATTATATAATAATAAATATCTTGTTAACCATTAACCATTTTTTTTTAAATGTCTATGTATTCAAATAAAGGATTTAATATGAATAAAAGTTCACTTTATTTATCTGTTTACAAATCATTTTTGGAGTGTCTTTAGTGTAAGTATAAAGATCATAACACCGAGAACCTGTTATTCTATATTTTCTTTTAAACTGCTAGATCAACTTGTCTTTCCCTGTTAATTTTGCAAGCATGCAGTTATTTTCTGGGATTAACATGCCATAAACCCTCTAACAAATTCTTTTTTTATTTCTTTCTAATTTAAATTTAAAATGTCTCTTTTACACACATGATTAATAAACTCGCACTACTTATAGCTTGCAGCTTACTTATGTTTTTCTAATGCAGAATTAGGAGCTAAAAAACAGAGTTCTTTAAGGATATAATCCTTTTTGTCAGACATATTTCATCTGTCGGCGTAAATAAAGTAGAATTTAAGGCGTGCTAGCTCTTTATAAAGCTATCGCAGTTCTTTCTGGGTAATACTAAAGTTTGCAAAAAATTGAAAACTTTTTTATTATGCACAAAATTGATTCAGAAAATTACATCTATTTTTTTACATATTCTATTTAAGTATGTAAGTGTCGTATTTTGAATGATTTAAGTCGTCAAATCTTAAAAACATGTCGGCTCATTTAATATTAAGAAATTTAAAATAAAACTTAAAAAATGAAAATATTTAACTTGTTAGTAGTTCGTGGTTGAAATAAAGTTATATAAAAATCTTCACGTTTTTCAATCGCCTCTACATCCACAACTGCAAAACAATACAACCCATTCCAACGTTTAATTCGTTTCACTGAATGAGACTTATATCATAACTACTCGTACAATGTGAGGAACAGTAAGGACATCAGAGCGGCTGCAATGAAAACAGCTAGCAGGAAAAAGAGTTAGATACTATAATGTCTGAAGGGATAAAGCTATGCAATAAACTACTTGACAGTATGAACTATCTAAGCATGATTGCATGGAAAAAACGACTCAGAAAATGGATATTTGGTATGGTTTCTTCGAAGAATGAAAACGTAAATCAGTGTTTGCCTCTCTGTATTGTTACTTATGCCCGTTTTGTTCTATTTATATTGAGTTTTTCTATTACAATACTTCTTTGTAACTAAATAAACTTTTAAAATCTACTTGTCAAGCCCAGCTAGCTCTAACTCGGGCCTTAACTGGAGAACTGCTCTTAATGAATAGGAACCAGTTGAAAGTAATAACAGGGTTCATGACTGGGCACGCCCCAGTAAAGGGACACTTGAACAAAATTGGCATGTACAATGGGGAACTCATGTGCCGACTATGTCACAAGAAACCAGAAACGGTCAAACACATACTGTGTGAATGCGAAGCTCTAGATCGCAAAAGACAGGCTCTTTTTGGACAACCCCAGATTGATCCAACAACGTGTAGAACCCACTCACCCAAAGATCTGTACAAACTTGTACAAGGTACAAAGGTGACAGAGTGGGCGCTATGAACTAACATAGGGTAAAAAACAATAAGCCAATAGGCTTCAGTGTTCGACTAAGCAATGACAGTGACAACAAAATTTCAATTAAACTAAACTTTCTTCTAAACCGGTTCTGTATAAGGTTTGTTTACCAGTGGGCACTTACAATTGAGACAAAACACAAACATTGCATGTACTAGACAAAGAGAAAACATCTCCCAGTTCGACCCGCTTTTCATCGCTTTATTTACATATGGATAAGCAGTCTATATATACTATATATGTCATTGTTCTGGACAGGCGATTTGTCAAATATACATGATTGTTTGTAATAGCTTAAGAGCTCATTGCAAATTATGGCCGTCATCTGATAATGAAATGAAATATGCCCCGAAGCCATCTAAAAGCATTGTATTTGACCAAACGGCATCTGTGCCAAAGTGGTTAAAAAATACATATGAAAATAGAATTCAATACAACGATTATATAGTTTATTCGGAAGTTTTCCAGAAAATAACATATTGAAACATTTCTTGGGTACATTCTCTTAACATTGCATAAAAAATATCTATCTATAATTAATGAAAACCATTAAAAATATGAATAAATGTTTGCTCATTTTAACATTTATATCCAGTGTAACCCTTGCTGCCTTCAAGTGGAAGATTAGCAGTTCCTCGTTCTCCGTATCAGCATGGTTTAGTTCTACATGGTCGGATGAACCTCCACTTTCTTTGTTAAAAACTAACCACTGGCCTCACATTTTAGACTGTCAGTTACCGAATTTCGGTTTGGATTTTCAATTATTTACGCTGCAGACTTAAAACTGGTCAGTTGCTGTCCCTTATTAATTTAGTTTAGTTTCTTCATGTTTCTTCTAAAGTTTTTTTGACGAAGTCTTTAATGATGGCTTAAGAGACCGAAAGCGCTCAGACGAATTTATGGAGTTTTATTAAATAAAACTCAATAATTACACACTTTAAATACCTTCTCGCTTTATTTCTTACCTAGTGTGTACACATCACTCAAGCTCTTCAATCTTTTCACATTTAGTTGGTCAGTCACAGTCGTGGAGTCTATGTCCGTCCTAGTTTCAAATTAATGTTTTTTAGTCCTGTCTGCATATTGAGAGTACTTTGTGGAGATATCCATGCTTTCTGTGAGCACTGTTCCCTGCATTAATGTTAATTATGTCTCCCTTTACGTTTTCGGGGAGACAGTGTCTATAAAATCTTTCTGAGATGCGCGTTACAAATTCTTTCATAGTCTGCATGGATGTATCTACATGCATGTCATTGATCTGGAATAGCGGGGCCACCCCAAGACCAGCCTCAGAAACCTGTTTTGTATCCGTTGAAGTTTGAGGTTAATCCCTTATCTAGATATATCCCCAGATACGTAACCGTATTTTTAGCCTCTACGATCTGTTCTTTTACCTAGTATTTGCTCCATTCTCCTTTTAGTGAGGACCATGCTCTCTATTGTTGCTGTGTTTAGTCGCATTTTGTTGTAATATAGATAGTTCTATTAATATGGATTTCCAGTCTCCTGTTTGCTATATCAGCAGATGTTGATGTTTTAAATACACAGGTATCGTCAAGGTAAAGCGCCGTCTGTACACCATTAATTCACATGGGCATGTCATGGGTCACGATAGTGTACAGATGCGGCGATAGTACCAAACCCTGGGGTAAACCTCCATTACATTATATGGTCCTGTGATAGTTTTCTTGATTTTTACACTAAAAGTTCTATCCTGTAGGTATGACTGAATTGTTTTTATAATGTAAACAGGATATTCATTTATAAACATTTTGTATATTAATCCACAGATCCATTACATATCAAAAGCTTTCTCAGTATATAACGCTACCAGTACCTCTATACCTCTATACCAGTCACTCTATATTTCCCATGTTAAATTCTGGCTCAAATCTCAATGACCTCGGTACCGCTTCCCTATTGGTCTGGGGTATTTTTGACAAGTCTGGGGAAACCAATCAGCACGTTGGTTGCTGACACAAGAAAAACTACATACAAAAGTAAATACTATTCAGGTTTTAAGCCACTTGAAGACAAAATTAGTTTGATTATTACAAAATTTATGTTTTTTTGGTTTTGTTAATCTCGATGCCTCCTCCCTATTGGTGTGGAGTATTTTTGACAAGTCTGGCGTCACCAATCAGAACATTGGTTGCTGTCACATGAGAAAAACGACATCTAGAAAATTGATTGGTTTATTAAAAAATACAGATCTATAACAAAATTCGATTACAAATAAATGTTTAAAACTAAAAAGAGAAATTATCAGAAAACTAGGTTATATTACATTAAATACATTTTACACGCGTAATATATTTTGAATTTTTAAGGTCACAGACTTTCAGATCTATTGACATTTAAGTGCGATCTCTTGTGTTAACTATACTCTGCCAGTACGGTCTGCTTTTTGTCATTAAAAGCCTCTTTCGCTTGATGAGCAATTCTTACAACCTGTGCAACCGTACTGTTCCCTTTGCGGAATCCGTACAGTTCCTGTGGAATAATGTGTTTGTTATGTTCTGTCTTTTACACCCGTATGCATAGTCGATCGCCAGCGATTGGCCAGAGATTCATCCCGGCGTTCGCCAGCGATTCGCTGGCGATCGGCTGGCGAAAGCCCGAAAAGGTGGCGACCCTCTGGTGATTGTCACCGGCATATCATTTCTCGCAAGTTTTCATGTTCTTTTATAGGGATTATCACCGGCATCTCTCGCATTTTATTATTAATTTATTTCTTAAAACTCAAAAAACAATGAACGAATATCAATTTTTTTCCTATAAAAGAACATGAAAACATGCGTGAAATGACATGCCGGTGACAATCTCCAGCGAGTCGCCACCTTTTCGGCATTCGCCGGCGGATCGCTGGCGATGCGCCGAAATCAATCTCTGGCGAGTCGCTGGCAATCAGTGTTGCCAGAGTCACTACAATTGTAGTAGATTTACTACAATTTAATGGTTCTAGTACGTTACTACACTTTTTTAGTTTTTGCTACATTTTTAATATTTCTACTACAATCTACTACATTTACATATGAGGTCAATTTATCTTTATACTTCCAAGAAACCTAATTTCTGTTATTTTCTTCGCAAAAGAACGTTGGCGCAAAATATAGGTGGCGTACAAGCTCGTTTAAAAGAACTAGTCCCACACTTATTTGTCCTTGGTTGTACTTGCCACCCTTTTCACCTCTGTGTGTCTCAGCTACCCAAATCAATAGAGCACTTTGCCAGAGAAATTTACAATTATTTTAGTAACAACCCCAAGAGATTCAAAGCGTTAGAACAGTTTCAATCTTTTTTGCAAATCAAACCAAAGAAAATGTTACGTCCAAGTCAAACTCGTTGGCTTTCTCTTGGAATCGTGGTTAAAAAAATTTTGGACAGTTGGGCGCCGTTAAATTTATATTTTTAAGGTGCTGTATTAGTAGACAAGTTACAATCTTGCGAAACTATTTTAAATTCACTAAACAGTGGAATGTACAAATTATACTTTTATTTTTTAAATTTTGTTTTAGATTTGATTAATAAAATGAACCTAATTTTTCAGTAAGAAAACCCAAAGATAACGACTCTCTTACAGAGCATCTGTAATCTTTATAAGGTACTTTTACGATGCTTTATAAAAAAAAGTGTAGTTGATTGTGCTCCTTTAAGTGACATTGACCCGAAAAACAAAAAAATTCAGCTATACCCTTCGTCTATGTATTTTGGGGCGTACGTTGAAGAATATATAGAAAAAATAAAGATTTTTTTAACAGAAAATGATATACAAAGTTTTAAACATAAATGCTTGGCATTTTATACAGAGCTGTGTACTCAAATTAAAAATCGTTTTCCTTTTAAGAACACATTATTAGAAAATTTAAACGTTTTACCAAAAATTGTGTACTCTGCTGGCAACATTCCTGCTTAACTAAACTTCTTTATTGCTTTCCTGTTTTAAAAGACAAAGTAAATATTGAAGAACTTAATTTAGAATGGAGAAGTATCCCTGACTTAAAAGAAATGGAAACACATGTAGATGACTTAGAAACCTTTTGGTGTCTTTTGTTATGCCAAAAATATGGCAATAACGATTTTCAGTTTCCAAATTTAATAATTGTTACAACTTGTTTTTTCTTTATTGCATTCCTCGGCGTCAGCTGAACGAATATTTTCACTTTACTTATTGAAACCTGTCAAAATTTATTACATGCAAAATATTATGTATCAGACTGTAACAAGGTTTGTTATAATTTTACGTCAAACGACGAAATTTTAAAAAGAAACGTCTATCCAAAACAAAACCAAGACACTGATTTACCAGATGTAGCACTAGCTGCACAACCTATTCAATACATCGACACTGAAACTATCTAGTATGATCTGTAGATTAGTTTTAGCCATACTCATCATCTTATATTTAGATATATATTTTTAAAATATATGAATTTTTTTTTAAGTTTTTAAAATCAGTTATTATTTTGTTTACTTTTTTAGAATTATATTTTTATTTTACATACGGTATTTTAGTTTTATGTTGTAATAAAAAAAACTAGTGCCAACGCCTTTTTTTTTAAATAATAACCATTTTAAAAAATCTGCTACATTTTTGTCGGATCTACTACAATTTCGAGAGTCGACTACTACATAATAAAAAAAAATCTGGCAACGCTGCTGGCAATCGACTATGCATACGGCTTTGCAGTATTATAGAGTCTATTGTTTTAGAAATAGTATTGAGTAGGGAGATGGGGCGGTAACACTCAATATGTTTGGAGTTTTTCTTCGGTTTCCTAATGGGAATTACATTAGCCTTTTTTAATAACTTAGGGTAGTATTGCAATTTCAGAACAGCATTTATTATGTAATGCAGTTGTACAAATGTCTTTTTTGAAACGTTTTTTAACATAACACCGTTTATATCATCCAGTCCCGGGGCTTAACGGTTACGTAATTTCAATACTGTCTCTATCACCTTTTTAGAGCTAGTTAGTTTGTTTGTGGGTACAATTTCCTCAATGAGTTGCTGTTGTACATTATTAGGTATATTATTTCAAAAATTACTTGCAAAGTACCCGCCAAATGCTTCCCCCTTTTGAGCGTCTGTCTCGTAAGTTGCGTTATTGTTTACCAATGTGGAAAGTTGCGCAAATGGTTTTTTGTTCCCTTTTTTAAATCTTTACAGAGAGTTGTCATTTATCTTGAGTTTCCTGAGCAGATTTCCTCATTTTTCTTTCCTGATTTTACTTATTTCCTTTTTTATTGTCTTGGCGATGTCCAACAGCCTTATTCTATCTTCCCTCTGTCTGTCTCTTTGCCATCGTTTTCTAATATTATTTTTGTTGTTTATCATTTGAAGGATATCGTCCGGGAGTACTTCTTAGTGGAGTATGATGTGTCTTAAGGATGTTGAACGATCTCTAGCTAGGGTAATTGCTTTTGTCAGTTTGTCTATTTCGGTCTCAATATCCACCGGTGTCCCATTTTCGCATACAAGCCTCGAAGAGGGTTGAAAAGTACATCGATGTTGAGTAGAGTGAAAGGAAATTTACAAGTTGCCCCTGGGGATAACATATGGAAAATTATATTTTCCTTAACAGAAATAAAAAGTGTTGTTTGCTCATATTTCCACGCAAGCCGTGTTCACTGAATGATTAATTAATTAAACTTGGCTTCGGAAAACCAAAGGCTTTAGTGTGGCAAGTGGCCAAAGAGTTAAAATAAGGTCGTATTTTTGTAAGGAAAAATTGATATTTTACTGATTTTTCCACACAAGCCAATCGAGAGTTTGAAAACTTACGTCGTCACTAGCCCGAAAAACATATTGGTTGTATTGACTTGAGTGGCATGAGTGGGCAAGTTCATTTTGGGGTTAAAAAATTTAACAGAATTTTTTTCAATTTTTCAGTTATTTTCCCATCAACGAAATTTTTTGCAATAAAAAACTTATGAATTTAAAAGCCCACACACAAAAAAATAATGACTTGAGTGTAGAGCGTAGTCTTCAAATTTTCAGAACATAGGAAAGTTGCTGGAAAAATATATGCAAATTACCACAATTTTCTCACATAATCCGTTTGACATAATATGTGATTCTAAGACTATATAACAGAAGGCTTGATTGTCGGACATGGAGCATATTATTATTAATCTAGAAAAGAGCTGACAAAAATTTACAAATAATATTTATGCAGGGTTATTATTATTTATTGTTCTGTGTTTATTCGTATTATATTTTAAGTTTCTCTAATATTGTAACTTTATAAACATTGAATATATAATATTATTCAAGGAAAGTGATATTTATCTCTTTTACATTTTAGATGTAAATTTTAATATAAATTTTGTGCTGAAGTAACAATATGTTTATCTTATAGAAAAAATTATATGTTCTTTTAAATGGCTATTAAATATAAACTTTAAAATACTTGTTAAATAATACTAACAGATTCGTTACAAATATATGTTGGTCAATTTTTGAATTATTATAAAATTAATGTATGTATTAAATAAAAATGCAGCTACTAAACATGAAAATGTAGATATCCTAGAATTTAATAATGACAATCAAGTATACTATGGAATTAACACTTCGTTAAAACAATTTAAATTGCATTAATATAAGATATTAAAGCATTCATGGAATATATGAAATATTCATTCAAGATAGTCAGAACACTGCAAAAAAATGAAATCCACCAATCACCGTTCATATTATGATCGACCGACTGCTATTATTTTTAAAATTTTAAATAAGTTACAATTCTGTCAAACTAATTGTCTATATATTTTTTAGTTATGGAGATTAAAATGGGTTATTTTTTTGTAGAACCGATAAATAATAGCATTTCTGTTTTTATTTTGACTTGGTAGGATTCCCCACTCGACCATTCACTGTTGGGTACTAATTAACAGTGCTGTTCCTAAAGTGGCGCTCGGAAACAGTAACAAAGCCTACACAGAACATGAGGCTAATAACCGTAGCAGTTGATGCCGATGATACAATAAAAAAATTATAAATAATTTATTCATTTAAATAAAACTATATGAAGTCAATTTAATTACGAGTAGTAAAGCAACAAAAATAAAAGAATAGGTGGTCCTGTGGTTAGTGTTTTTGCCTTCCACACTGAAGACTCGAATTCGATTCTCGGATGGGGAAAAATGAAATGAATCGTTTATTTTATTTTATTTTAAAAATTATTAAAAGTCGTAAATAATTTTAAAGTTAAAATAACCTTTATAACCTAAAATATTTTTTATTTGTAAATTTTTGTTAGTGGGTCGTAGAAAAAATATTCTGTACAACTCAAGTGGATTGTCCACGTCGCAGTCCGCCTACGGCGTCATGGTCAAATTTCGTCTTTGTGCGATATGACCATCATATCCACTCTTGTTGCACAAACTACTATTTTCTACATCCACATGAGATTAGCTTACCTACGCACAGACTACATAACGAAAGTATGTTATTGCATTCAGCTGAACGAATATATTTCATATCCATTCTAGGTAGTGAGAACACTGCAAAAAAAATTAAATGTACCAATCACAGTTCATATTTTGGACACCAACTACTATTAGTTTTAAAATGTTAAATAAGTGAATCCTGTCAAACTAATTTTTAGTATATTTTTTAATTATTAAGATTAAATATACATTAAAATGAGTTATTTTTGTGTAGAATCGATAAATAATCGTAAATAATAGCATTTATATTTTTATTTGAACCATATTTTGAAACAAAAATTTAATTTTATTCAAACTATATGAAACTATTTTAATTACTAGTATTAAAACCAAAATCGTAAAAGTGGCCGTAGAGGCGTGGACATAATTATTTTATTTTAAATGACAGTTTTCGAGATCCTATGCCAAAAACCGCAGTTACAGAAAAAATAATCATCTTATTCGGAACATGATTAAAGAAGACCAACACAAATTTTCTTATATAGATATTTTTAGAACTCTGAATATATTTCTGTTTATTTCTATTTTATAGTAATTTTTACATTTTTAATAATATCCAAGAAGTTTAAATTAAAATTGAGTATAAATTATATTTTTAACTGACTTCAAAAAAGGAGGAGGTTTTCAATTCGTCGGAATATTTTTTTTTTATGTATGTTCAGCGATAATTCTTAGTGTCCAATTTCAATGATTCTTTTTTGTTTTGTTAGAAAGGGGATACTTTAGGGGTGGTCCCATATACATTTGGTCAAAATCTAATAATTGGGTCCGTGAGAGAATCCTCAAACTCTTTATTTTTTTTGTATGTTCAGCGATTATTCTTTAGCACATTATCCGATTTCAATGAAACTTTTTTTTTTGTTAGGGGTCCCATATAAATTTGGTCGAGATGCAGTGATAGCATCTGCACGATTTTGAAGTCGATTTTTTAAAATAACTTTTAATACTTATTTTATTATTTAATACCATAAATGAACCTCTATTTCAAATCTTGTATTTTATAATAAATATACCTATAATTTTTAATTTGTACCTGATAAATCATTTTTGCTAGGTGATAAAAAACCACTAGCAAATTAACAATTATAATAGATGTAAGAAACCGCAATAAGATAAAATTTTCGTGGAAAAATCAAGAATTTATAAATAATGTTTCTGATATGTGCGTGTAAAGTTGAAATAGTGTTTCAGTTTCTGAAATCATTAGGTAATATGAATCTCACCTACCTACATAATTTAATAATGGTATATTTTTCTCCACCTTGATATTATGACTTGCCTCACTTGTCACATCACAAAGATACCTACCTACATGAAAAATCGATTTCCCACAGCTCTTTGAGCTTCTGCGCATTGCGCGGAAATCTAAATCATCATCAAAAGGAAAATCCTTTTCTGTGGAAAAGAGCCAGCTGTTGGAGGAATAGACTGGTGAAATTTAATGAATTTGTTTGGATTGCAATTAGTTATCGACTCCCTAAATAATACTGTTCATGGACACAATTCAATAATACGAATAGTTTTTTTACATAAAAAACATTTTTTTAAAAGACCGTGCTTCTTAACAAAATATTTTGATTACAGATAATTTCCAAGAATAATTATTTCCGATATCAAAGAATATTTTCAGTATGACCTAAGAAGTAAATTTTTATTAACACAATTTTATTTATTTTTATCGCATTTAATAATAGACTAGATAAATTATGGTTGTTATAAAATATATACAGTATGATTCAAAAACCGGTCCCGTCTAAACATACCTGCATACCTGCACAGACAGACCGTAGCGTGTATGCCCGCCATAAGGGTAACTGCAGATTGGCATTAGGTTTGATATCAGTCTAATGCGCCCCACACATAAAAGTGTGCGAGAGAAAACCGCCTATGAAGGCACTTGTAGTAACATATCCAGAAGTTTTACCAGTGTATGTAAACTGGCTGTACTGTGGAATGACAAAATTAGCTTTTTGTTCATCAGCTGATTTAGAGGTTTTTTATGAAAGTGCGACCACGAGTTTTTGAAATCTGTGTTAAATTTGTCTACGAAACGACATGGCTACTGAGTGAAAAAACAGTACATACGCCGTACTTGTACTGTTCTTTCACTCAACCGAAAATTGAACAAGCCCCCATCGCTCGTATGATGTTGGTCTGTGTATTATTCTTTCGCTATGTGATAGGCCTATGAATTTTAAACAATTTGCCTATCTCAGTTAAAATTACCGTTTTTGGCACTTGTACTGTTCTTTCACTCACTGATTCAATTTATTTTTTTATGATGATGCTTGGGTTTTTTCTGGGTATCCTCCTATAAGTTAGATGACACCATCTGTAAGTTCCATTGGAGCGCCATGGCAAATAATAATAATACTCGACTACGGTGGTGTAGGTGTCTACGACGCGGCATTCATTTGTCAGCCAATTTCCTGGTAAAACGAGACACGGTTTCAGATCCTACGGAAGACCATGTGAATTTATTTGCATGGTTCATTATAGCATTTGATGGATGCCATATTAGCAGAAATTTAATTTCTGTTAATATGACATCCAGCTTATTAAAATAAAATCACCATGCATTACCGTTTTCGATGATTTTCGGGTTTTCCTCACCTGTAAGTGAAATGGCACCATCAATCATCTTTAAGTCGCCCCGGAGCACCACGGCAAATAATAATAATAGCCGTCCCTTTCCCCGCACAAGCTCAGTTTTTGGGGTTAAAATTCACTCGTAAGGGGGTGAATTAGGGAGAGTATTATTATTATACGGTTGTCTCTCCATGATACCAGCTATATGCTTTCAGATTTGCAGGAATCACTCGTAATGGGGTAAATTGTAAAAAGATTATTATTTAATATTATTGTGCTTTGTGCAAAAGAAAGAATGACCTAAGGGAAAGAAGCGATCCTTTCGAACTCTCTGAAAATCGCTATGGATAGCTTTTTTGGCTGAATAAAGATTACCTACCTTTATTAAATTATATTTTGTAGCGTTTTATGTAATTAATAAATCCTCTTATTGATGTTTCAAGTAGTATGCAGAGTCCCTACTATTTCATAGGGACAGTGTTAATATTTCTTAAAAGCTAACAGATATAAGGTTGGTTAAATTAGAGAAAAATTACGCAGTTTTGTGCTTATTAAAATGGTGCCAAGAAACCTTTGATATCTAGAGGGAGATTTAAAATATCGGACAAAAAATTAAAATTGTAATTTCTTTAAATTCATTCATTCGTTTTTTGTCAGATATTTTGAATTTCTTTGTAGATATCAAATGTTTTCTGGCACCATTTTAATAAGCACAAAACTGCGCAACTTTTGTCAAATTCAACCATTTTTCTATTTGTTAGCGTTTAAGAAATAGCAATACTGTCCCTGGCTCACGAGCTAGTAGGTACCTATCTAATTGGGAGATTTCACAATGGGCCTAGTAAGGCCTAAGTGCCATGAGTTAACCCACCCTTCACACGTTACAAATACAGATACTGTTCCTATGAAATAGTATAATGACCCCGTATATACCTAATAGAGAAAATAAGGTCCTTAATGCAAGAGAGGTTATTTAGAAAAGGCACATTGCTGCAGGAAAGGTTCATACCTAATGTCAAAAAAATTCAACTTTAATGATTTGATATCGAATCGACTACTCTAGAGCTATCGAGTTATTTTATAGAGTTTATTGTCGAATTTCGTTGAACGGAATTGCAATTATGGAGTTTGATATCAAATCCGAGTCGAAGATTTCCGAAGTCAAATCAGATAGAATTGCTTTTCATAATTCGATCGAATTATGAATCGTATCGAGATCGAGTTACTCGACACAAAACGGAATCCCACCCCAGTACAGTACTGTTTTCAGGGAATAAGTCCTGGTTAGTCATTAAACAAAACCAGTACACGAAAACTGGTTTTAAAACGTTAAACCAAAATTTACTCCTATTTTTACATTTATACTGTGCGCGTCAGTGAATTAAAATAATTTTGTAGACATAGAATATAAAAAACTTCTGGATTACAGTGCTAAGCGATGGTTAGCGTTACGACCAGCTATAGAGCGCGTTTTAGAAATATTTCCTGCATTAAAATCGTATTTTATATCTAATAAAAAAATTCCGACAATTATTAAAAATTATTTTGAGAATCCTAAAACCGAATCTTGGCCTTTCTTTATCCATAATGTGTCAGCAATGTTTCACAACACGGTTTTAAAGATAAAGGGACACAATATTTCTATGTTGGAAACAAGCATCATTTATAAGGACCTTAAAACTAAAATTGCTGACAGCATAGCATATGTGTTTCTTCTCCTGCAAGTTTACCAAATTTTAAAAAAGCTGGACAAATAAGAAGGCTTAGTTAAATCAAATATTTTCAAAGAGAAAGTGCTGAAATTTTACAGTACGTGTTTTTAGTATCTGGATGAATGGGAAGACCATTTTGAGGGAATCGAGAGATTTAATTGGATTACACTAAACATAAAACCTACATATCAAATTATTCAAGAATGTAGTGATTATCTACTTTGATATTATCCGGAAATAAACTTAATTGAAGATGAGCTCTTTCATGCAATCGGTTTCGTTCAGAGCTACACCTCAGATGAGAACCTTGGGCATTGGAATCAAAATTGTGTTTTGGTATCAGACAGGTGGATTAAAATTTTTAAAACTTTTAATGAAAATGATGTTTCACACAATAATATTGGCAAATTGGTAGAGTATTGTCTCTGTATGCCAGGAACTAACCTACCGAACAGGTTTTTTCTTTATTAAACAATATCTGGACTGGACTAGCGAAAAAACCCAACTGAATGTAAAAACTTTAAAATCCTTGTTGACAGTCAAAAATAATTTAAGTGCAAGCTGTATGGAATTCTATGGAAATATTCAGGAAAACGAATATTTGTTAAAAACAATTCATTCTTCAGAAAAATATATGAAAAATCAAACTAAATGAGATGTGTTGATTATTGTTTTATTTTTTTTTTATATTGTAAAATGATATTTTAATTTTTCATATTTATTGTTGAAATAAACGCAACAATTTTTGATATCAAGTTTTTTATTTACTTAAGTTTAATTAAAATTCATATTGTCCTGGTTTCAGTTTAGAAAAAAATGGTCACCTTACCTATAGTGAATACCAACCGTTCGAGATTCTTAAATCTGAAGAAAGGTTATTTTTGTAACAGACTGTACACACAACACATGTGATCCTATATACAAAAAATATGGTATTATATCGCGTAAAATCCATCCGGCAACGTCGCAAATATATTGTTAAACGACAACTGTATTCCTAAAGTAAAATAAATGTAAATATCAAAATGTTTCATTGTCAAAATCAATTAATTGCAAGATAAAGGAAAATTTGTTAAGCAGAACGTCCTCAACAAACGCAAAAATCAATTTTGGCTATGAATAATGCAAAAAATTGAGAAAGGAAACCCCAAGCTTGAAAAATAACCTGTGCAGTGGTCGCATCGTGGAATTACTAGAAAACATTTAAAATGTTGCTGGTGTGAGAGTTCTTTCTCTTGAAAATATTACAATTGAAACACGAAAGGGCCTTTATTCAATTTTAAATGTTAAATGTAATGAATGTAATATTGAAACTATGGTACCTACGGACAAAGTTCATGCAACAAAAAGTGAAGTTAAGCATTCAGATGTCAACACTAAAGCAGTTCTAGGTAAATTTAAAAAAAATACATAAGTATTTTTTTATTATAATTAATATAATTTTATTTATTTAAAGGTGCTGTCCATTCAGGGTTTGGTCAAACTGCTTTAAATAAATTTCTTGCTGTAATGAACGTTCCTACGATATCATCAATACTACAGAAAATCATTACTTTTATTTGTATTTTTTTATGACTTCCTCATATTAGTAAGTTAAAATTTTAAATTACTTTATATTAATTTTTTTTGTGTAACTGTATTTTATTTTGAAGGCATGTTTAAATAAAATTATATTCATCTTTTGCATATTTATTTAATTTTGAAGACATGTTTAAATACAATTAAATTTAAATTGTTAAATCATATCAACCTAAAGTATAAACAACGTCCCTTGCCAGAACGCCTCGATGAAGTGATAAACTTGACTTGTCCGCAGCAATAAAAAGGTTGGGAAGCACTGATCTAACAGACATTTGAATTAGCGGGCGTTGAGTGTATCGATTACAACGTTGCCATGTTGTAATCACAATACGCCACTATGCGTCGACTGCTTTAAGAACATTTTTATTTTAAAAATCTATATTCCTTTATCAGAACGGTAAAAAAATTCAGCGTTTCTTTAGAAAATTTTATAACTTCTTGATTTACTTTACATTAGTTTTTAAAAAACATAGTAGGAACCGTTGTCGAGATATCTTGAAATAAATGCAATGATTGTGTACATGACAGGGCTTCAAGAGTGTTAATTATGCACAATTTGATAGTTAATATCTCGTTTTACAGACGGTCAAAATTTTTTATTTTTTTAAGATACATAAAAGACACTTTCATTAACCTTATATTTCAATTTTATTGAATTCTTAAGAAAGGCCGTTTTACGAGTGAACTACCTTAATATATAGGTATGTATGAATAATACTTTAAAAAATATAGGTAAAAATTAGAACTAGACCTACAATATTATTGAGTTAAGTTTTAGTAATGATATAATGTTGACATGTAGTGTTCAATACAAATCCTGACTCATAGGCCTGTAAAGTTTTGAATGCCTTCATTTATCCTTTAGCGTATTAACTATGGGTTAACACTAAAAGAGCTACAATGTCAATATTGCTCAGGACAAATTCCAGTCACTTTGTGATTCAGTTGCCATTCACTGAGTAAATGCTACGCTTTTAAAATTCAAAGATAAATAAAGAAATTTTTGACTTTTTTTTGAAAAGCTTCTCAGAAAAGGACCTGACGGTTTATAAAAATATAGGTAAGCGGAGGACCTTTTTTTTAGATCTCGTCGTCGTCGTCGTCGTCGTCGTCGTCGTCGTCGTCGTCGTCGTCGTCGTCGTCGTCGTCGTCGTCGTCGTCGTCGTCGTCGTCGTCGTCGTCGTCGTCGTCGTCGTCGTCGTCGTCGTCCACTTTTCCCTTTCATAAATCTGACAACCCTATATTAGTCCAAGAGCTAGTAACACACATTCCATTAAGTGTTTGAAATATTGTAATTTGAAATCATTTGAATGGAAAAGGAGATATACCTGTGTTGCTAGACCCACCCCGGGACACCAGGTACTGCGCGTAATAGAAAGGGGTCGCAAAATATGACCCAAAAAAAAGTGTTTGATTCAGAGGCCAACAAACAACAATTAAAAGTTTAGGTAATTCTAAAAATACTAGTAATTTAGGCAGACACTTTTGAGAGAGTTCATAACTAATAAATCAACCCCAAAGTTGATTTTTTTTAAATATGAAGTGTTTGATTCACGCTAAAATTTTAATAGCCTCTTAATTAAATATAAAAAAATTAATTCCAAAAAGGCAGACACTTTTTCCGGGGTTTAATTGCCGGCCAACATAAAAATGAATGAACCTCGTTATGCGCCATTATGCATTGAATAAATATATACTTTTTAAAAACTAAACATTTTAAATAATAAAATAATAATATTTTGTCTTTTTTTAGGAAAAGAAACAAAAAAAAAACTAAAAGTTTCGGGGCTCGAACCACCAACTTGCTATATCCACACTATCCAAATTTTAAACCCCGGAAAAAGTGTCTGCCTTTTTGGAATTATTTTTTTTTATATTTAATTAAGACACTATTAAAATTTCAGCGTGATTTAAACACTTCAAATCATATTTAAAAAAAATCAACTTTGGGATTGATTTATAAATTATAAACCCTCTCAAAAGTGTCTGCCTAAATTACTAGTATTTTTAGAATTACCTAAACTTTCAATTGTTGTTTGTTGGCCTCTGAATCAAACACTTTTTTTGGGTCATATTTTACGACCCCTTTCTATTATGCGCAGTACCTGATGTCTTGGGTTGGGTCTAGCCAACGCACAGGTATATCTGCTTTTCCATCCAAATGATTTCAAATTACAAAATTTCAAAGTGCATCAAACACTTAATGAAATGTGTGTTACTAGCTCTCCGGCTATATACTCAGCCTTTCTTTCGATTTTACAAATAACACAACCAAACAATTATTTAATGATTAAAAAGTAAAAGTTTTAGATTTGTCATTTCATTTGACATTTCATACCTGTGATGGCCATGTTTTTACTGTAGTCATGTTAAACCTGACCATTTCAAGACAATATTCAATAGGACGTCATTGTTTTTGATTTTATATCAGTATAGTCATTCATATTCAAGACAGTATCCTCATTTTAAAATCGCCTTTTAGCTTAGATCAGAATCTAACTTTTAGTTAGGCAAGTATATCTGTAAAAAGAAAACTACTAATATCCCTAATTTTTGACGAGCAGTTTATATGGGTTTAGGACAAGGTTTTATTCTTATTATCATTGTATAAATATTGCCGCGTTTGAGAATCCACATCGGATGCATCTGAGATTTAGTAAATCTTTGATCACGTGATTCAGTATACGTAAATGTAATGGGACAGATGTGTCCGATGTGGATAGTGGATAAAAAAACGCTCGAAATGTAAAAAATGCATCCGATGTGGATTCTCAAAGCGGCAAAATATCTTATATACAATGTTATTATTGACATCATAAACGCAACCACTCATTCAGTATTTCCGTAAAATAAGTTGCCTATTCCTAATATACATCCAAGACCATCTATAGCCAAACGAATACCCAAACAAAGGATATAGTTGCAAATATTAGGTTTGTTCCATCAGCTAATCTGCATTGAAATTCTTATATTTCAATTCGGCACAGAATACGATTCGTATGTAATGTCTTTTTCTATTATATTCGTCACGTGTTGGGTACGTATATAAGAATCCCTGTTCAGATCATCAGAAGGACGTCAGACGCATGCGCATTGAACAATTCAAATCTCATGTGGATTCACTTTTAAAAAAACTCGCATCGGGTTGTTATGTCATTAGAACCACCTCTCATGAATTGGGAGTTTGTGCAGCAAAAACTGCATATTATAGGCGAGTTCGGTCAGTCAGGGGCTGGAGCGGGACAAATTTTAGGGTGCTTTTAAATGACATTTAAGCGTGTTAAACTGTCACTAATCGGACTAAACCTAACGGTAAAAGGGTCGTTTGGAGTTAAAAGTGTTAAAGGGGTTAAAGGAACTTGGCAGACCGAACGCAATGTATGCACATACTTTGATTTTCTTTATGCGTTAATTGACTCCCATTTACGTTATGCTGTTCAGTTTTGGGGAGTCTGTTCTGCCGAGTTATTTGACAGAGTCTTTATAATGCAGAAACGGGCAATAAGGTTCTTATGTGGAGCACACAGATTAGTTTCATGCAGACCGCTGTTCTTAAAACAAGAAATATTAACATTAACATCTTTATTTATCTTAGAAACTTGTTGCATGATCCATAAGAACAAGTCGAAATATAAATCGAATACATCCCGTGTAACTCGCCAAACGGGTAACTTGAAGTTGCCTATTCCCAAAACTGAACTAATAAGAGACTCTTTTATATACAATATGGTATCAAAATGTACAATAGGCTATCACATACGTTGACAGATGTTGAGTCACAGAATTGTTTTAGAAATGTGCTCAAGAGATGTCTGTTAACTAGGCCTTATTATAATATTATAGAATTTTATAATGACGAGACACTGTGATATGTGTTTTATTTTGTTTTGTTTTATTTTATTTTACATGTATGTATTATTGTTAATTTATAATAATGTTTGTTTATATTTTAATGACTATTTATTTGTAATTTGTATACTATTTGTACAATATTGTGTTTTTATGACTATTTATTTGTAATTTGTACAATATTGTGTTTGTCAAAAAGTATTTTAACTTGGACAATAAACATATATTTTCTCTCTCTCTCTCTCATAGTACAAGATCAGAAGTAGTCCCAGAAAAACCAGAAGCTTTTTATATACTACGCATGAGCCCGACAGTTGTGCATCGTTTTTGCTCAAAACCAGGAGGATTCTTATGTGCGAACTCAATAGGTAACGAATCAAATAGAGAGACATTACATAAGAATCGCATTTTGTGGAACGAACGTCTCAACACGTGCCGTATTAAAAGATGAGAATCCCAATGTTGATATATAACATTTTCGTGTAAATGGGTACTAATTGAGAAGTCGGTGATTTGACAAATATTTTGTCTAGTTGTAATACATCGAAGAATGCACATTGTTAGTTTGTTCAGAATGAGTGGTTTGTTCGTTTTGGGTTGACAGTTCTTGTTATGTTAAACAAGCAGGCGTCACATTTAGTTTGATGAGTTAGAAAAGGTTAAAAGGCGAGAATTTATTTTGTTTGAAAAAGTCTAAAGGGACCATGTTTTTCTTTTACCTTCAATTGTCAATGTCATGTTTTTAACAAGCAGTGTTGCCAGTTTGTTACAATTGTAACAAATCTATTACATTTATGAAGGATTTATTACATTATTACATGTCCAATAAATCTATTACATTTTCACGAGCTTCGAACAATTGATGAACTTGAATCTAACATGAACCTAACCACCGAGTCTTTATTTTATTGGTTTATTATTTTATACAACTAATCCCATCCCAAACATGTTTCTTTGATTAGGTTCATGCCAAACATATTTTCTTGAGCATGCCCAAAGCACTTAAAAAGTTTCTTATATCATTGGACCTTTCATTGGAGGCCGAATTTGTTTTTCCTTCATTTTCCTAATAAAAGGTTTGTTTCAACCCCAGTATAGAAGCGTTCTAAATTTATCTGCGCATGAGTAGTACGAAGGGTAGAACTTAAATCGTACTACAGCTACAGGTATTATTCATGCGCAGATAAATTCAGAACAAGTCTGCTGTTGCAACAAAATTAAAACTATAAGAATGTGGAACAAAAATATCCTCGTGCTGCATTATATAAGTTATTAAAAACATAAAACATTAATTATCAATATCAATAAAATGAATCTATTTTTTATGTATAGTTCATTTTAGGTTCATTATAATTTCTATTACATTTTCTTGAAATTTATTACAATTTTGGGAGTTCATCTATTACATTCCTTCAGAGTGCTCTGGTAACACTGTTAACAAGTGTCATCTAAAATTTGGCATTGAAAATTTAATTATATTGATTTGATTTATTTATTTTCCTAACACGTAATAAAGTATTGTTGATTTTCTCCATTAGATTTTGAAATGGACAATTTAAGGTAAATTTATTATTGTTCTGTGGTAAATAGCTAACATTTCTTTTTAGGCTCTATTTCTCCACCTATAATGTAGGGACTAGTACTCCTGATCAAGATCTTAGAGAATTATTATCAATAAGCGACAAGAAAAATGAGAATCGTCCAGATTTATTTGTGCTCGGATTCCAAGAAGTTAAGGCCCAACCCCAAAATATGCTATTGGATACTTTATTTGATGATCCATGGACATATACATGCAAAGAACTTCTTCAATGTGATTACATTAAATTAAAGTCACTTCGACTACAAGGATTGCTTTTGGTTGTATTTTCCTTAAAGAAACATCTGCTGAATATTAGGGAAATTGATTCTGAATATACTAGAACTGGTTTAGCAGGAATGTGGGTAATTATCTTTTAATTTTTAATAATTATATAATTTAGTTGGTAATAAGTAATTTAAAAGGTATAGTAAATTTTTAATAGTCTGAAACCTGTGACTTGTTATCTAATTAAAAATTATCAAACATCAATACAAAATAGATATTAGTTATCCTGAGCTTTTTTAATTGATTTATTGTATAAACGCATAAATAATATTAGACTATCCATATTAGATATTTTAAATGAAATAGAACTTGAAGAAACTCAAGCCTTTAAGTATTGTAAACCAAAGATATGACTTAGGTCAGTATAACAAATATTGTGCTGAAGCGGTTTTTAAAAAATCAGCTAAAAATTTTTCATGTTAATATATGTAGTGCCAAAAAAATTTTGACTCCTTAAATATATTAAACAAAGAGATAAATTAAAAATACTTGTAATTGAAAATAAAAATAATGCTAATTTATTACAAGAATATAAAAATTATAAAAATAATCTTATAATATGAAAAAAAATTATAAAATAATTGCTCATGCCACAAATGAGAAAATAAAACCAACAATAATATAAGTATATCAAATAGTAATAATGAACCCTTTAGAGACGATACTGAAATGGCTAATTTCTGTAATAGATTTTTTGAAGATGTAGGAACTGACATGTATGCAAAAATTAAACAACCTAACTACCAGAATATTGTGAACTACCCCAAATTTGTACACTTCATGGCTTTAAAACCTGTTTCCAATGAAGAAATAATTTTGCATATTAACAGCTTAAAAAATAACAGCGCACCAGGGCTATGATGGCATTACATCAAGGCTAATAAAAAAATATCACAAACTTCTCTTAGATCCCCTAGTCCATATAATAAATAGAACTTTTGTAACCAGTATAGTACCTTCACATTTTAAAATATCAACAATCACTCCAATTTTCAAAAAAGGTAACAAAGCCTTAAGTGTTATCTCCAATTTTGCTAAAATGTTTGAAAAGTGTTTTAAAAATAGGTTATTCAATTATCTTACTTCTGTTAACATATTAAGCCATTTGGAATAAGACACAACAAACAAGACAATCCAAGGCTTGCCTGGGACTGTCGAGCGTCGGCACTCGTACTCGTTACTCGTAAACTGTAGGAATCAGGAATACTGAGTACTCTAAAATGAAAAGTACTCGAAATATTTTGAGTACTGAGTCTCATCAGGATAAAAGTACTCACGAGTTCCAATTACTGAGTACTTTGAGTTCTCAAGTACAATTTACTCGAGTACTGACCAACTCTATACGCAAATACACTTTTCCACTTTTGAAAATTGTGCTTGTACAAGTCAACTTTTCAGGCTAGTCCGTTAGCTTCTCTGTGGACTTTTCCAAGCGACCCATCACTAAAATCATGTAATTCACGAGTTTTTAAGATAGAGATTGGCTGATACATTTGGAAGTTTAGGGTAAAAAATAATAATTTCAAGCATTTCCATGGCGAAAAATTTATTCAAAAATGTGTTTAGAGTGGTCTAAAAAACGAACATTTGGCCCGTTCATGTTTTGGTATATTTTTTTATTTAAAAAATCTGTATATACTGCATCAATTTTGATATTTTTTTGAAGAATGTTCTCTTAAATTCCTTTTCAGTAATTGTGAGTAACATGATGTGCTTAAGAGATCTCAGTTTTATTCTCGGTTTTATTGTATGTATTTTTACAGGGTAACAAAGGAGCAGTTTCTATTAGATTAGGTATTTATGGTTGTTCAATTTGCTTTGTAAATGCCCATCTGAGTGCTCATGATGATCACTTAAAAGATAGAGTTGAAGATTACAATAGCATTATTCAAGATCAGGAGTTCCATGTAGCTGAAACTTCTAAAATATTTTACCATGAGTAAGTTATTATTTAAATTTTATTTACAAAGTATATATAAACATTTTGCTAAATATAAATGGCCATTTTACCATTTTAAGAGGTTGTCAAAAGTGTATTTACTTGAAAGTTTGATCATTATATTATAAAAAATCAATTGCAATATGAAAGTAATTTTATATAACTTCTAATTCATTTGACAGGGAAGTTATATTTTAAAATACTAAACTTAATTGCCTTTGGTTAATTTTGGTTTAGCCTGGATTTTTTATAGAGCATTTCTGTCGAGCTAAATATAAATTATCTTAATTTTCTTTTGAAAACTATTTTTAATGGATTCAGTGTGGTATTGAACATAATTGGCCTGTTAGCTTCGCCAATACAATTAAAATAGCAAACCAAAAAATGAGATTTATAATATTAAGGAGGTCCTTTCGCCACACCTCTCGCCTCAAATGTTAAAAAAAAAATTATTAGATTATGACTAAAATTAATTTTTTTCTAATAGTTGAATTCCTTATTTATCTAATACTGAACTTTTAACTATACCTTACCTTGCAAATTTTTGAGAATTTTTTTTTAAATGTATTTGTACAGTGCCTCACGAGAAAGTAAGTCCTCAACAACAATTCTCGAATTATACTATTATTTATTGATTAGATGGAGTAGAAAAAAACTAAAAATAAGGTTTTTGAAATATTTAGATTTTGTTTTATACAATAAAATATATATAGTAAACCGTGGAACTTATTGAGAAATTAATATTAAAAAATCACAAAAAATTTTCAAGTAAACTAGTTGAAAATTTTTTGTGATTTTTTAATAATAATTTCTCAATAAATTCCACGGTAACCTATATATTTTATTGTAAAAACAAAACCTAAATATTTCAAAAACCTTATTTTTAGTTTTTTTTTTCTACTCCATCTAATCAATAAATAATAGTAAAATTAATTATAATTCGAAAATTGTTGTTGAAGTCTTACTTTCTCATAAGACACTGTACAAACACACACATTTAAAAAAAAAAAATTCTCAAAAATTTGCATGGTAAGGTATAGTTAAAAGTTCACTATTAGATAAATAAGGACATCTACTATTAGAAAAAAATTAATTTTAGTCATAATCTAATATTTTTTATTTAACATTGGTGGCGAAAGGACCTCCTTAATTAGCTTTCTTCAAAGTTGTTTACAAACAGAAATACTTTTAATATTTCATTTTTGCAATTAAAATCTAAAAATTATAAGTATCAGACAGTTCATGTCACTTGTTATTACTAATGATTAAAATTTTATGGAAAAATAAGTACATGTTTTGAATTTTAGACTTGTTTTGTAATTGCTGGAACATAGGAATTTTTATTTAAACACTTAATTAAAACATATTATTAAGAATCATTGTAGTGCATATTATCATTTTACACTTTTAATTAGTAAATTTTATGTTCCTGATAATTTTTTTTCTGTATGAAAAAGAGATAAGTCATACTAAACATTTTTATCAGGTTTTTGGTAAAAGTAAACTTTTTATTTAAAACCCCTTGATGGAAAATGTTATGGTTTAATCTCATAAATACTATATTTTTCCACATTTTGAAAACTTGTATTTTCCAAACCAATTAAGATATCTCGATGCGGTTTTCACTAAAGACTTAAGTAGGGTCGTAAGTTTTATTAGGTTATATCAGAAATAGAATTGTTACTTCAGCTTAAAAAAAAGAAACAAAATGGCGCCATTTCAAAGTTCATAATCTAATTTTCTTTCAATTTTAATATAGTTTTAAAACCTCATCCTTTATCTATATAACTGTGTGCTTAGTTTTAAAATATGTTTGTTCAAAATGACTATGAAATTAGATCGAAAAGAAATGTTTGCATAGCAGTGGCGGCTCGTGGGTTTGAATGTAGGTGACGCGTTGAAAATAAAATACAAAAAAATTCGACTTTTTAAGCAATATATCTTATAAACTTCTTTGAAAATATCACGATTCTCAAATAGTTTTTCCAACAATTTATCAATGTCAATATTTATAAGTTAAGTTTTCATTACTGTAAATAAACTGTAACTTATTTTTTAATCTTTGTAAGTCATTTAATTTGAACTACATTATTTAGTGCTTCTGTAGGAAAGCTCTCCGAATATTCAGATAATTTGGAAGTGTCCATTATTGTTACAAACTGAAGCTTATCAGTATCCTGAAAGCGAGTGTTGATTTGTTCTAACATTGTGTCCAGGATTTCATAATACAGAATTTTATATTTTTGAACTACTTGATCCCTTGTCAAGACTTATGCGCCCATCACGGTGCTCAGTGGGCAGTTCTGTTCTTAGGGAAACTGAATCAACTATATTTGCAAAAATAACTTTACTTCTTTTAGCGTTTAGTTGATTCTGCGCATTTTTAATTTAAGATACACAGTAATTTATATCTAAAGAACGTTTCTGCAATTCATCAAAAAGTACATCGCCGATGGAAAAAATTTCGGTAAAAATGATAACTAGAAGAACAAATTCAAAGTCATTAAACATATTTAAGTAGCCTTGGCTCTATCTTATTGAAGCCTGATCAGAATTTGGGTCGTTTAAAATGTCATTAAAAACTTGTTTTAGAGAATTCCAATTAAGAATAAGTCTCAAAATCTTAGAATTAGATAACCATCTTGTAACTACTGAAGTGGGTATTCGCTTATTGAGGATTACATCGGCGGCGTAAGTTCTTTTTGCTGAATAATGAAAAAAAGAAGGCAGATCATTCACATTAGAAAAAAATATACGGCACTTCGACATGATATTACAGCTTTGAGACGGGACTAAATTCAGACGGCGCGGCGCGCCAAACAATGAAAGAACACCGTCTCTGGTGCTACTTCCTTATTCTTCGATTGTAATCCATTTAATTGCCCTGACATAACACTAGCGCCGTCATAACATTGTCCAACAAGTTTTGATTTGTAGTCGTATTTTTCTAGACAACTTGTAACTAGGGTAAACAATGATTGTGCTGTTCGATCAAAACGTACATCATGGAATCCTAAAAATCCTACTATCAAACAGGATACGTAAAAAAGGTTGTTTAAATAAAAACTACCACACAACCAGTTACATTCGGAATACCAGTCATTCCGAAATTTTCGCACAAACACTTTGTCTTTTGACTTAGTTTTTTTGCTTACATTTAGTAGAGGTTCAGGTTTTGGCGAATTTAAAAAGTCTTTTTTATCCTCACTTCCCCATCTACAAAATGGCATCTCCAATGACATACATACTGGATCATGTACTGGAAACATTGTTAGAAAAATCGAAAATAATTCGCAATTGACCAACTAGTTCAACCACTGTATAAAAATAGTTTCGACCGGAAGAAGCAAACTGAATCAACGCGTCAAGTGCATTAATCGGCTAGATCGAAACGTGCCGTTTCCATGGCAACCATCATAAACGCGCCGATAGAAGAGACGCGTATTCGGCGGTTTTATGCATAGCGCGTCAAGCGCTCTGTTTGCTCGGATTCGGAAATTCTTCTATTGTATTATATATCCAAAAACAAGCGAGCCCGGACGGTCGAATTTTTTTAGATACAGTTTTGGAGGTTTCTGTTTTGTAATTTGTATAGAGACAAAAATGCCGGGCATTTTGTTACAGAAATATTTAGCTATTCAGTTGATTTTTTTATTAATTTCTACTAAAATTTTGGTGAAGCAGCTCGTCATCTTCGTCATCTAGCGAGTTATAGTTATATCTGGTCGCATTGCAAACAATTATTTTTCTAAAACGACTAAGAAAGAACATTAAAAAATAAATAATTGCTTGATTTTTTATTTATTAGCTTCAAATTATAGAAGAACAGTGACAAATACTAAAATACAAAAAAAAATGTCTATTGTAGTTAAAATTGACCAATAGTGTTAAAAACGTCTTAATAACATGTCAGGAGTTATAAAATTACTAATTAACAATTATTGTAAAACATAAACAAATAATTCTCATAAATTTCATTTAAGATTAAATTGCAAACAATTTTGAGGCCATTTTCGAAAAGATTTAGAAACTAAGCATACCTACTGTTATGTAGATAAAGGATAATGTTTTTTAAAATGCAATTTTAAGACAACTTTGAAATGGTGCTATTTTGGCTTTTTCTAAGCGGAAGTTACAATTCTATTTCCGATATACCCTAATAAAACTTATGACCCTACTTAAGTCTTAAGGTAGTTCACTCGCGACATTCGTACATGAAAAATATCGCATAATGGTGAATACCAAAAGTTGGAGATTCTCAATGCTAATCAATTTTATTTTTGTAAGAGACTGTACAAAACTCATGTATATAAATACATATGGACATGTTATAATTTTAATAAAATTCATCCGGCAACCTCGCAAATATATGAACGGTATGGTATAGAAATTTGTGACTTCCTCATACTAATTTTAAGGGTTTGTTTTGGTTCAAACAGAACCCCTGATTCCAGTTTTCAAACACAGTGGACAAATTAATTTTTCAAGAAAACGTCTTTTATAACAACCTCTTATAGCGGATCTAGTGTTATTTTGTTACGTGTAGTGATTACAATGTTGCCAAGTTTTAATACTTTTACGAAACTACTCGTCAACTGCTTTAAAAATATTTTTATTTTAAAAATCTATATCATTTTACTAAGACGGTCAAAAAATTCAGCGATTTTTAAAAAAATTTTAGAACTTCTTGATTTATGTAACATTAGTTTTTAAAACATATGTTTTCGAGATATCTTGAAATAAATGCATTGCTCGTGTACATGACAGGCTTCAACAGTGTTAATTATGCACATTCGATTGTTAATGTCTCGTTTCACAGACGGTCAAAAAATTTAATTTTTTTTTAGTTACTTAATCGACACTTTCATTAACCCTATATTTCAATTTTATTGAATTCTTAAGAAAAGCCGTTTTACGAATGAACTACCTTAAGTGAAAACCGCATCGGTATAACTACCTTAATTGGTACAGATGATACAAGTCTTTAAAATGTGGAAAAATATAGTGGACAAAGTTTGAGTTTTGATTTTCACATTCTAAAATTGTTATTCTACACTCATAATGAACACTATATATCCTTATATCCAGTACGAATATAATAGCTCAATGTAAATGTCAAAAAATTTATTTAGGGGTCTGTTCTGTAACGTTTTAGTTTATTTTTGGCTGCCATTAAAATTTTAACACAAATGTCTATTCCGTATTCCATTAGTTTAACTTTTTGTTATTAGTTATTTTATAAGCAAAAAGAGTGAGAAGCCAACCATTAAGGCAGAAATTTGAAATGCTATTACAAATGCAATCAATAAAATTATAAGAGTGGTAAAAAATTCTACAAATCCATTAAGATTGGTTTTTTTATGTTTGGTTTCAGTATCAAAAATATAATTTTATGAGAAGCATGTTAAAAGTAATTCACTTTTAACACTAATGGATTGTAATTTAAGCTTATGTGCTTCAGGAAACAAAAACCTTTTTAATATTCCATTAACTCTATTACATTTCTGGCTTTTTTTAAATGATTAAAAAATCATCTCTCCCAAACTGTTGTCAGCAATATTACCTTAGCATTGTTGTGTAAGTAGCCCAGATGCAAGTTTCAACTGGATATCTCTCATCTACTAGGTAAAAGTTGGTAAAATAACTTACTTTCTACGTATTTGCCTTTAAGTGATATATAAAAGCAATGTACTGTTATGCAGCCATTTTCATTAATTTTTTTGCCAGTTATTTTTAACGGCAACGATATACCTTATGATAAATTTGAATTTAAAACTGACAAGTTATAATTTTAACTAAATATGACATATACATTTATCTTTAGAATCTAGTCCCAGCTTTGTTCATCTAAAACCCAGAAATTCTCAAAAATGGTTTACATACTAGCAGTATCTGGAATGTTCTAGGGCAAATTCCTAAGGTGATATTCTCTAAATCAAATTTGTTTGTGATTTTCACTTATTCATGCACTCATCTTAAGATACTATACACACTATACATAAATATTTATAGTAATCATTACTTGTGCTTAATAAAAAATATTAAGATTTTGTAAGTTACAATTTGTGTAGTTGTTCTGGTTTAATAAACGATATCATTTAAAATGAGGGACACATTCATATAAACTATTATTAAATACTTTTTAATCAAATAGGTTAGTACATTTAAAATTTGAAGTTATTAGTTAAATACAGTAACAAAACAAAAAGCGATGATCTACTATATAAGGAATTTTTTGCTATTCTAAATTATACTTAATGTTTTAATTATTAAAGTGCATTAAACAAATGATAACATTTCAAAATTCTGACTTGTCTATTAAACTGCCCAGCTTCCTTTCATGTATTTTTTTTATGCCTATACAGCATAATTTTCACATAAAAATAAGATAGCATTTAAATAAAACTAATTAATCTATGGAATAGTAGTAAATTAAATTCGCTATGTTATAGCCACATCCGGATGTTATTGTTGTTAATTGTTAATTTTTCTTCAAATTAAATATTCCCATTTTTTTCGATCCATTAAAAGTCCTTGCAACATTAATACAAGACAGTTATTTTAGAAGCATTTGTATATGCTCCTATAATATTTTTTTAATGTTAGTTTTGTAGTGTTTTAACCCTAATTTAATATTAAGTTTTTAATTTCAAAGTTCATGTTGTTCTTAAGTGAACATGACATTGAAATTAAAAATAAATTTCTATAACGTTTAATTAACGGAATGTTTATTTTTAAATTTGACAACAACTGGTCTGTTAAGTTTTTAAACCCATTTTCTTGTTACATTGAATTGTATACGCAGGGTGTTCCTAAATGTTATGTCAATATTGAAGGAGGTAATTCCTGTTAAATTAAAAAAAAAATGGTTTATTATTATCCCAAATACTTTTTTTAAGATTTTTATTCAATTCGGTAGGTTTGTTTATAGTACTCAAGAGGATAATGAAACATGAATCTCAATTTCTATAAATTCTACATTTATATTCTCAACGAAAATACATCCTAATTACTAAAAGTTTCAAAATATATTTTTTAATACTAAATAAAAGTTCTTTCTTGTATCAGCCACTAAAAAGTTTTTATTCCAAATAACTTTTATTTATTCCTAAAAAATTCTGCTACCATCAGGAAATTATCCTTGTTTCAAAATATAATACGTTCAGTTTTCTCTCTTCCTTTAATACTGCTCTTTTCTACTGATTTTTTTCCTCTACTTACTACTCTGTCTACGTCTCTCCCTCTCTCTGCCCACACCATCTTGCTCTGTCTTAAGATTTTTGTTGGATATTGAAAAAAAGATTCTTATTTAATATTGGTATAATCTTTCTTTACTTGTACATCTAATCAATACACCGTTTTTTATCAGTCTCAAACAAAACTCCAATTAATAAGCCCTGCCTCTAAATCCCACTAATATCTCTTTAAATCCCTTCTGACAATCAATACGTAAATAAAATATCTACTAGTCATTATCAAATTTTGACAAATTTAAAAACTATATGCGTAAAATTTTCCATATCAATATTTATCATATATAAATATTTTAGTTATGTATTTTGGATGGGAGATCTCAATTTTCGACTACTTGAAGAATATGATAAAAATCCAGAAGAAATAGAAAGACAAATTGTGAAGAAGGATATTAAATCGCTTTTTGAATATGATCAATTAAGAGCTGTAATGAAAAAAGGTGAAGCTTTCAGTGAATTAACAGAACAGGATCCGGATTTCCCTCCAACTTTCAAGTTTTCAGTTGGAACTCCATGTTATGATCACAAGTATGTTTCTGATAATATACAATGTCACTCTAACAAACTATTTTAAATAAGCTAAAGTTCTATTAGGCATTTCAGTCCACATGTCCTTTCGACAGTTGATGAAAGGATTGCTCGTAGACACACAAACAACAAATTAACATTGATTTTGCTTTTGTGAAATATGACCTAATTTGGTAATATATACAGATTTTAATAGACTCGATTAGAACAGCGACTTTCAGTGCAGTTTTTTTTTTTACAAATAATGACTAGTTTTTTTGGGTGAGTTCATGTATGGCCAATGTGAAAATCGATACTTTTGTGATATAATTCATTTACACTTTTAATAAAGGATTCAAAGTTATGTACGTTGTCCCGTTTTACTCCAAACAGCTAATTAATGGACAATACAAAAAGTATCACTTTTTAACATTTGTAATTCTTACCGAATTTACCGATTTACAATTGACTAAGTGACTCTGCTACTGAGTTAGCAAAGAGTTTTTTTGGAAGCAGTTGTTTTTCTTCTAGTTTATTGGTGGGCAAATATTTATTAATTAAAACACATAATTACTATTATGTCGCAAATATTTATATTATTTACAATATATTTTTGATTTAATCGTCTCCATTTCGCTCTAGAAATATGAGCAATTTTTATTGTTCCTTATTCATATTACATTGTACAGAAAAGCTTGCTTTGTTACCTGAAACATAGTTATTAATAAATAAAGGAACAAAATAATTTTATTTCACTTTACATGTTATAAAATTGCTTGAAACACTTTCATATTTTTAGCTCTTAATTTATATTTTTAAATTTACGCGCCGCGCCACTGACCAACGAGCACTGTGAATGTTTTGGTTCAGACATGCTGAGTAAAGCTTAATTTATAACCGTCGTAACGTAACTTAAGAACTTAACGTAAGAAGTTGCAATAATGAATTTACGTATATTTATTTATAATGTTCGTAACGTAACTTAAGAACTTAACGTACCGTAGAAAGTTCGCCAACTTTTAACTTAACAACTTAACTTAAGACCTTACGGTTAGCCAATGAGATAATTCTGAGTTCATCATGTGATAACTGTCAATTATTCTCTTTTTATAAATGAATGGACAAATACCATTTGTAAACTATCATTCTCCTTTTTGATGGACATACATTGTCATGAATGATTTGTGTTTATGTTATTGGGGATAAACTATTTATGAGATATGAGTATACCTACTCATGCATATACCTATAAACATCAAGTCTAGAACTGAAATAAGACACAAAACTAGTTTGCTAGGAAAGATTAAATTCTCATTATTGCTCAAAAACAATCAACATCTTCGGTAAACTATTCTGTTTTATTATATTTTTATATTATTGCTTTTAAAGTAGTTAATATATTCTTTCTATATAGCAAAATCATAATTTATAAGTTTTATTTAGAGGTTTAGAGGTTAGGTACATAGTTTACACTTGTTTATTTCATACGGTTGTCAGTAATTTAATAATCTCTAAAATCAACACGCTCTTACGTTACGGACATTTATAAATATACTTTAATTTTATATCTTAGGTTAAGTTTCTATGGCGTTAAGTTACGTTACGGTGGTTATAAATTATACTTAAGAGAAGTTGGCCATAAGCTACAATCGCCGGTTGTATTCTGACAATAAAATGAGTTTAATTGAATTATCTTGTTTAAATATAATTGAAAATGAGTCTTGAGTGATCTAAATTCGATAAACAAATAAATAAACTTAACATTTGATTTTGCTGTCCGTCAAATCATTTAGTTTAAGTACATAATCATCATTGTCATTATTTCAGCCGATAAATCGTATACGGGTTGCATGTGGAATTTTTGTTGCTATTGTTACAGCAAAAACTATCATCTCTGCTGTGATAATTTACAATTATGGCAAGTCCCTGGCATATTACACATAAAGATGTATTTTTATTTATTTATTCAAATATGTACACTACAGAATTATTCTAAATGGTATACAAAATTAAAATATACATATATGTCAAATCAACCAACTCGGGTCACATAAATACCACATAAAAAAAAAAAAAAAAAACAAGAAAAAGAATAAAAGCAAGACCTTTTTAGCTTTATTACTTCTAGTACTATATTTCCAGTGTCTTCTAACAAAACGAGTAATTGCAGACTATGGATAAAACTAATATTAAAATAACCCACTAAAAACTGTTTTGGTTCTAAATCCACCTTCAAAAGGACAAAGTTTGGCAACTATAACCCCTTAAGTGGATGCACTTATTGAGTTTATCAGCCACCTGGTTGGTCAACTAAATGTTAGTAAATTAAATCAGCTAAAAATTATATATTTAATCTTTAGACATGTTTTTTAATATCTAGTAATATTTTTTTAGCGATTTTTTAACAGTTTTTTTTTAAGATCAGTGATATAACTAATGGCGGCGCAGCTTATTTGGAATGTATACCTTTACACAATGCTCATGACGTCAGAGACCGTGTTGCAGTCGAGTATGTTTTTAAATAAAGAAATTGAAAACTAAACCTTAAATTGTACCTTTACCTAACATTTATGACGAGTTGGCATCGTGTTTACTTTAAAATGCAGGTTTCGCGGTATTTTAAAACATACCCGATCGAACTAAACTTAGGAACTCTTCCGTCACTTGTTTGGCCCAACAATTGTTTACAATTCTTCATTTGTGATTTCAAATTTATAAAAGTAATTTTAAAAACTGACTTTAAAAATAAGGTCAGATCTTGTCAAAATTTATATGAGAACAATCCTGATGTACCCCCTTCCTAAATAAATCGGACAACGTGGTAAATAATTAAAGCTGCACATACATAAAAAACGAGTTAATAATCTCCTCCATTTTTTGAAGTCTGTTAAAAAAAAGTAGGGTGTCTAGTGTTATAAAGTATGTAAAATTATAGATAAAGCCAGTCTAGAAGGTTATGACTGAACATTATGGACTGATCGAGAATCTTAATTTTGAATCGGAAAAAAGTATTCACTTATAATACCACTAGTGCCTAAATTATTGCCGGAAATGTTTTCAAAATCACGGATATTTTAAAAATTATCCCGAGTCGAACAATAATTTAGGCATGTGCGTATTCGGTAAGAAAATTTTAAACCGAAATATTAAAATTTCAAAACTTGACCGACATGCATTACAACAACTAAAATCAAATATGCAAAGTTTGCCATGCCAGTTATGCATATTTGTCATATTTGACGCGAAAAACCCAATTATAATTTTACTTTAAACAATAGTGTATTTCTATCTAGTTATCATTGGTATTAAATTAAATATTAATCATTGAAATGATTAATTTTTTCATTCACACTTTTGCGTCGCGTCGTAATACCGTGTGCATGAAAGAGCTTCTCAAATGTCAAAAAATTTCCAGTGTAATTTCGTTCATGGTACCCGCCAGGATAAAAATTTCCGGAAACTTTTCTGGTTGTCATGGAAATGTTTTAAAATAACAGCATTTGATCGGCTAGCAAATAGAGCTGTAAAATGTTCTATGCAATTTAGGCTGGAAGCTGATCAAAATGAAACACATGAACGATACACTAATGTTATCTACGACTTTGTGCAAACGTTTTCTAAAACACCGCGTGGTTTAAACTGTAATGCCAAAATAGACTTAGTAATCAAAAAAGTCAACAAGGACAGTATTAGAAACAACAAATTGTTATCAGAATGGTACAACGTATTTGTGACTAGAGATAGGATTTTTCATGAAAAGTAATTTTTGAACCAGTCCGACGGGCATGTCTGGAAAAGTAATGAAAAGTAGTCGACCTTGAGCATAGAAGACGCAGAGGTTAATCTCCATCCTGGATATTTTTCAAAAACACTTTGGGAACAATATTTGCATTTTATTTTCGTTTTTTTAGGCAAATCATTTTTAAAATACTTCCAAACTTTGGATTTTTTGGTAGTATTTTCACGAGATATGAAACGAAATTTAGAAAACATCGTTAAAACATTATAAAAGTCAGTAAACATTTGTCGTTTCTTCTTTTTTTAAACTAAATTTTGCCTTTGCAAGAAATTCAGACGAATTCGTAAATTTAATTTCGCGCATGCGCACTACACTTCCATTTTTTTTTATTTTATTTTTTTGAAAAGTGTGTTTGGACAAGTCAACTTTTCAGACTACTCCGTCGGACTTGTCCGTGAATTTTTTAAAGCGACCCATCACTAGTTGTGACTATAGTTCTTGAACACTCTCATCACGTACACGTAGAAGCTTTGCATTTACTTAAATGCAGCCAGGAAACCAAAATTTCACTTTGTAATAAACGGTTTTCTATTTTTATCTGCTATAATTTGTCTCAACCCTAACATATTATAAAACACAACGTCCATAACTTTCTATTCGTAGCATGGCATGGATTGGCCACTTAAAAGTATAGCAAAGCAGAGTTTCTTATATAAAGGTATACCCCAGAAAAATATTGTCATCGAGTATATTTTGAAACACAGCTTACAGTACAACAAGATTGAGATGGCACTGGCAAATCTAAAAATGGGAGGAGTTATCTCAGTTAACACAAATAGATCACCGAAACAATATCATCGAAGTTCACTCATGAATTCAGATAATTATCCTCATTTTTAGATTTGCCAGTGCGCATCTAATTCTGACTTGCCATCTCAATCTTGTCGTACTGTATATATTTTTCTAGTATACCCCAGCCCAATACTATAGGGCGTTGTTTAAAGGTAAGGGTTCAAATAAGTGGCGGCGCAAAGTTTACTCTCGCTAGACAGTCGCAGAAATTTAGTGCGCTAGCCACTGTATAGAAATCTGTAAATCTTACTCATCGATCTAGCATCGTCAAATATGTACCGATTTTAAAGAGGTTTTCACCAATAGATTGTCCTCTTTCACACATCAATATAAAATATAATACAATCGGTACTCTAAACGTCGACTTTACACTATAGTTGCTCGCCCACCACAGCTTGGATTAGCGAGCACTATATTAAAAATATATTTATATAAGTTTGTGTGCCTACGAACCACCTATTGGATTTTTTTGACAGTAAATTGAAACGCTATATTAGTATGACGTAATTTGTATTCCAATTTACAAAAAAAAAAAAAACTTAAAAAATTGGTATATGATGGTTGCATTTTAAGTTTCGGACCATGTACAAATATTGTTTGCAGGTCGTAAAAAAAATAGTTTACAGGTATGTAACCAACGTTTAAATTAATATAATCTTGAAAATAATAGAAATAAAATGTTAATGAATGAATTAAATGGGTCTACTGTCATTTGTCATTGGAACACAAATTACGTCATCACTAATATAGCATATCATTGCCTTAGTTGGCAAATATTCTAAGTCCGTTTACTTAATTTTGAAATCCTTTTAACTTCACTATCTAATAAATAACTTAAAAAATACCAAAAACTCTTAGGATGTCTCCTGAAAAACCTTCATTTGTGACTTAGAATGTTTGCGAACTAAGGCATCGTTTATTAGTCTCCAGTGGCCCTACATATTTTTCCGCTTACGGTTAAATTTATGCAGTTCTTAAAAAATCTTCTTGTATGTTTCTTTAGGAGGAGGCCAGCATGGTGTGACAGGATATTATATCGAGTCAATTCAAATAATTATGAAAACGTGACACTTAAAGTAGACCAATTATCATATAAATCTCATCCAAATTATGTTTTAAGTGATCACAAACCAGTTACAGCTGAATTTATTATAAAGGTAATGTATTTTTCTAACACATTAGTATGTATCTTTGGACAGTTTTAGAAATTAGAAGAGAATTATAAAAAATGTAAAGAACATTTTTTTTTAACTATTACAGATAATGCTTGGTAAAGATCTTTTTCATACAATACTATTTCTGACACTGTTCTTTGATTTTTAACAATGTAGCATCTTGGTCATTATTAACTCAAATTTTAATCATTCATTTACTGCTTATAACAACTTCTGCTTACTTATACAGGTAAACATATGTATATTTTATTTATTTGTTTTTCTTCTAAGTGTTATAAAAGAAAGTCCTAAAATTCCAGTGTATTCCTTCTATAATTCTTATTTTTTATAGTTTTTACTCAACAGTATATTCAGTTACGCCATTGATAAAAGAAATAATTTAATTATAATACGAGAGCAAGGTGAAAAGTTCTCTGCAGAAGTGAATGATAATTTTTCTATGTAGCCTCCCATTTAGTTCAATTAGTTTTGTTCAACATTTCTCTAATAAATGGATTCAATCCCTGAAGTATAATTCTGGAAGGACTGCAAAATATCCGTTTACCGTTACTGTAACCTCTTCATTTAATACAAAACGTTTTCCACTCACAAATTTAAGTTTAAGAATAGGCGAAAGTCAGAACTGCCCAAATCTGGCGAATAGGGTGGGACCTCAAATCTCTAAGTTTTCTGATTGCCAAAATACCTTTGTGGGCTGGTGCATTGTTCTTAAGAAGATGATTTGCAGTCCAGGCCTGGTCTCATACATTTTTTCGTCAAGATGGCCAAAAAAGTTGTACTTAGTATTCACCAGTTATTGGTTTACCATTTTAAAAGTAATAAATTAACAGAATCCCTTTTACATCCTAAAAAATACTAGCCATGATCTTTTACTCAAACTTCGCTCTTTTTTTTTTGGTGCAGAGCCACCTGCTTTGACTGCTGTTTTGTTTCATGTGTATAGTAGTGGACATAACGCTGCATACACAGTAACAAATCTGCGCATAAAATCGCTTGTTTTATTTTTAAGAATCCAAACATTGCTGAGAAATTCGCTTTCTTACTTGTTTTTGATCATCATTTAACAAATGCGGCGTCCAACTTGAACAAAGTCTTTCTCAGGCTTAGTTTTTCTTGAAAAACGTACTTTGTACAAATGTACTCTTTTTCTGAAATCTCTACACCTCAGAACCATATTTTGTATAGTTATATAAAATATGGCAACTGTAGAGACATATTGCAAATTCAAAGTAAAATTCGGCCTCTATTTGAAAAATTGGTGCAGGGATTGTACGTGTTACTTGTGGAAGTAGCTAAAGCCTTGGTTTCTTTGAACACTCTGTCGCGGTGAGCGGACAGTCCGTCGACCGCTGAGGACAGCAATTTTCGCCCGAGGTGGTTTGTTAAAAAATATAGAAAATTATAATTTCTCTATGTCTGTACGTGCTGTTTATGTATTATGAATGTAAACGAAAGGTACTAAAATGGATACAATTAAATTGTTTGCGTTGTTATTATTGTTGGAAGAGGAAGAACAAGAGGAACTGGCAATTGCAACCGTCAAAGTTTCCAATAAGCCAGTGGATGAGTTGTTTTTGTGCCGCGATACAGAAGGTGCCTTTAATATCACTGTGCAGCGGAGGCTTCTTGGAAATGAAACCAAATTTAGGGAGTATTTTAGACTTTCTACAGATCTTTTTGAATTCGTGTTGAGTTTTATAAAGGACGTAATTTCCAAGAAACCTAAAAATAAAGTCTTAATGTCATCTGTATGTGTGAATTTGTCACTTATTGTTTTAAAATTAATAACAATATAGTCTCCGCACACGCTGATATCAAACTCAACAGATATCAACCGACTCTTCGCGACAAATCAGCGGCATGACGCCGTCCTGCTCAGCTAAGCGGATTCAAGAAAACCATTCCCATTTACATACTCTGGTTGGATAAAATCGTCAAAACGCGACGGTTGACGGACTGTCCGCTCACCGCGACGAAGTGTTCAAAGAAACCAAGGCTTAAACTAGCTAAAAAGTTCCGCCCATTAATGGAGATATTTTTTTTTTACATGAAACTTTATTAAATAGTTTAATAATGTATCTATTTTTTCCTTTCAATTTGAAGATTTAACATTTTATGATAATTTTTGGACTTATTTAAATGGGTATTATAACTGACATTTAGGTTTATACATTTACTTTGTAATTTTAAAATAATTTCTTAATACCAAATATTATAATTTGACACCCATACTTGTTTACCAATCGAGAATCAAGAACATGATGTCACTTGTGAAGTAGAAGTAGAGTAGTGTTTGCACCATAACTAAGTCAACTATACTTTTGCATTAATTCAAATGGGCGGCATTTAATTAATGCGTAATTGTTCAATATTTCAATTTGTGTTTTGTATTTAATAATTACATTTGTAATTTAATAAAAAATGTTAAGAGACTTGTAACATACGTTTATTTATGTTCATTACATAACCAAGACTGAGGCTTGGACCGTATTGACAATTGACATCACCGCTGACACTTGACGTGACAGGATGAGTTCAGTTATTACTACTTAACTAATATGACAGACACGCAAACAAATTTCAAATAAAAGTTATATGTATTTAAAAAATACGTATTTTAAAAATATTTTTGGATTTACAGTGTGTTACGTTTTTGCCTGGCAAATAATGTTTATTTTTTTAATTTGAACACCCTGTATTTTATTTCAAGTTTAGAATGCTTTAGTAATACTGTATTCAATCCTAGATTTTTTTTTACATATTACAGGGTTGCCAAGCAATTAATTTTTTTATGAAATTAGAAAATGATGCAGACCCCAAATTAAATTATCATAATTTAGGTAGGTTTACAATGATTTAAAAAATGGTTTAAAATTCAGACTTATAAGATAATAAGCTAACAAATAATGGTGATAGAATTGGAATATTTTATACAGAGTGTTTTGAAACATGCCATAAATATGGCTAATTTTAAGTTCAATTTACTCAATTTTTTCAAATGTAACACCCTGTATATTATTTTAGCAGAAATTTGCCTATCCAATGATACCAACATGTTAAACAATAACACATATACAAGTTGTCCTATCAGTACGTAATTGATCGATAGCTGTTTTATTATTAGAAATACGAAGAAATTTTTAATATAAAAGTTGTATGACCATATTTATTAATTTTCTTAAATATACAAGATGATCCATAAACGAGGGCGGGATGACCAAACCTATACATTTTTAAAGCAAAACATTGTTTTCACATCGTCAAAAATTCTTAATAGACTTCATTCGTTTGCTATGCTGCATATAGGGTGTTTCAAAATGCGAGGTTTAAGATTTTCTCAATTTTTTAAATAAAATAGCCTGTATATTATACAACCAATTAATACCGGATATTCCATTCAAAAAATTAAGAAAATCGTAACTTCGCGTTTTGACACACCCTATATACAACATAGCATATCAATGAAGTCAGTTAAAATTGTTTGACGATGTGAAAACAGTCAAAAATGTAGGGGTGTTTTGCTTTAAAAAAGTATAGCTTTGGTCAGCACCTCGTTTATGGAAAACTCTGTATATTTAAGAATAGTTGTTAAATGTGGTCATACAACTTTTATATTAAGAATTTCTTCGTATTTTCAATAAAAAAACAGCTATCGATTAATTACGCACTGATGGGACATCCTGTATGTGTTATTGGCTAACATGTTGATATCGTTGGATAGAAAAATGTATAAGGAATTGTATGCTAAAATAATATATAGGGTGTTGCATTTGAAAAAATTGAATAAATCGAACTTAAAATTTTCCATATTTAAGAAATGTTTCAAAACATTCTGTATAAAATAAACTAGTTCTACCACCACTATTCGTTAGCTTAGTATCTTATTAGTAAATATGTTAAACGATTTTGAAATCAATGTAAATCTACCTAAATTATTATAATTTAATTTGGGGTCTGCATCATTCTCTAATTTCATTAAAAATTTAATTGCTTGGCAATCCTGTAATGTGAAGTCGATAACAAGTTGAATTTGATAATACATCTTTAGAGGACATTTTAATTTGACATCTCCATTATTGTTAGGGCTTGTGTATATATTTTTTATTATTTGTAAATAAAGTGTTTTTTACTTCGTTTATCTTATTCAGGTATTTTTATTTTTTAATAATGGGCTAATAAATAAAATTTTCACAGATTTTACATTTTTGTTTATATACAATTATTATAATAAATCTGAAATGTGATAAATTAATCAAAAAAAAAAAACAGTTTAGTAAATTATTTGGTATTTAGTCTTACAAATGAGTTCTTTTAAGTTAAAAATACCACTAATTCACACAGAAATGTAAAAGGTTTATGTAAGCTACACTTTCCTTCTCATAAATATTGAGGATTTTAAAAAACACTGTTGGGCAATCCTAAATATATCTTCGGTTTATTTTCAATTTTGAGAGTTCATTGGTTTTGAAGATCCTGCTCATTATTAAGTCCCTATGATTCAGACAAAACTTCACTATCTTTAAAACTTTCAGGAGGTTTTGAGGCAGGTTCTTGCAGAAGGGGTTTTAGGATATACACCTTCGAACTTATGTTCCCAATGGGGCAATGTCAGAAATTGCTGCTGCATCTTGAAGATCCGGTGTATGTTTATTAAATAGAGATGAAAAATGCCTCTAGTAGAAGATTATTTTCCAGTCAACATATTTTTTGTTTTATGTTTTTCTTTTTTTGGTAGAATCAGTGTTGTGAATAACAAGAACTGTGGAGACATTTGTGTGGTACTACCCACTTCTTATATGTAAAGGTTTATCCATCATTTAAAAAATGAACAGTTTTCAAAATCATCTGGTATCTAAAAAAAAAAAAACGAAAAAAACATCGTTACTACAATGATAGATAATTGAATAATTAAATTACAATAAAACATTTTTATTTTAATAACGAGTATAGATACAAACCTCAACAAAATAATTTAGTTGTTATTTGAAGCGTTTCTGTGTAATGATAATAATTTTCGTCTTTTCATATTTTTAGCAACACTAATAAATATTTTTAATAATGAATGTAAAATGTAAATTATTATCACTCTTGGAAGGAAACATTTTTTTCATACTCATAATATTTATAAAAACATCCAAATTGCATATTTATCGATTGACAACACAAAAATTCTTCATTCACAGATGACACATGCAGTGCTGCCGCATTTCCATTTTCTTGTTTGTTAGTTGTCGTTTTTTAAAACAATGAAACTATAAATATGGTGAAAATTTAAACATAAATAATACTTTTAAAAACATTTGGTATTTTATATTTAAAAGATATTTGTTTAACGATATTTTAGAAGTCTAAAAGTAAGACAGTGCACACAAACGAACGTATATTACTTTTCGTATACCGTCTAACTGGCAACGTTGTGTGGCTAGTTCCTATTGATCTATTCTCGGTGACGTCATAAATTTAAAAAAATTAATAACTCGGGCAAATGAATAGATAAAAATGTAGCTTTATTTTGAACTCTATTATTCATAAAAAAAATTTCAAAATTTTTGAACATGCCCCATTTTGTCAAAATAATAAAAATAAACTTGTTTACAGTTAAATAAAGCACAGAACATATTGTTGTATTTATTTCTAAATAAGTCTTGCGTATTTTAATTGATAAATTATTTAATTTTATCTATATAAAATACAAATTAGGTATGTATGACCAAATTCGAAAAGGTTTCTTAATTGCTGAAAATACAATTTTGTGGCAATTTTTATTTTTAATTGAACCAATATATAGTTTTAAGAGTAAAATAAAACAGTTAACATATTTTTTATTGTTGCAATACAAGTATAAAGGGAGATTTGGGAATGTACATGGTATTACCTCATCCTTTAATTTCAGCTTTCCCCTTTTTATTTCTAACAGTACCATCAGTAAAAATAGTCTCATAATATTTGATAATATCTTCTAAAAAGTATAGAACAGCATCATCTCTAGAAAGTGCTTTATCGGCACTAGGAACGATATATATGCTGCCACTGTTCTAAACGTTTAGTATCCTATAAAAAACATTTACAATGACACAATTGGGGCCCCAAAAAAACAGTAGCAGCTCTTTATCTAACATTAAAACTCTATAAAAAATAAATTTTCTTTTCTAGTAAGTTAAAGGACCCCGCACAAATCTTATGGAAATTGGGTCCCGGTCAAATTCGCTGAATTTTTGATATGTGATAGAGTTCATAATACTGGTCAATTGTCTCAATGGCCACAAAGCTCAAAAATGGATAGTTTGGCCGGTACAGAGCTCCGAGTATCCTCCACGGATTTATGTATATGCGCAGTGTGTATAGACTTTTAAAATAGCCTATTGCATTTTTTTATTATCTAGGTTTATATTTTTAAGGTTGCTGAATTCGGATCTGTTGTTAGATTTTCAAAATTGACAGTTGGCAGCTGTCAAATAGATGTCAATGTGCTATAATAAAGCCAAAAACTTGTTTTTTATGTTTTATCTTTCTTTTTTTTTTAGTTCGATAAGTTCAAAGATGATATCAAATCAATAACAATGACTATCGGCATCTGTCATTTAGCTGTCAACAATTCTTCAAAGTCGGTAATGTAGTCAACAAGCTGTCAACTAACTGTCAAAATGCAATAATAGAGCAAGTAACTTATAAACATGATATAAGTTTCTGACATCACTTTTGAACACGGTGATCTAAGCAACTTAAAGCTTTTTAAAAAAAGTAACTTTTTTACTTTATTATTGCATTTTGACAGTTAGCTGATTGATAGGGGAAAGCTGTAAGCCAAGAATTTCCAAATAGAAAAATACATTGATGCTTATTGTCATTGTTTAAGTTTATTCCCAATTATTTTTGAATGTTAAAACTTTGGCTTTTACTCTTTTAGTAATGCTTAAATTCACTTTTCTACCGTCGCCATTAGCGTAATCCAATATGCACCGCGGGGAGGTTAGACGATCGGATTTTGCACATCGTTTTTGGCCCTTAAAAGGGCCGTTTGTTCATATATACATATATATGGGATAATATTTGATATTATATAGGTAAGTCTACAATATCAAATATATAAGGATGTTACTTTTAAAAGTGTGTGTGTCTGTGTGTATCGTTTCACCCCCCCCCCCCTCCTAAAACTGACCATTTTCACACCCTACTAAGTGGAGGCCTTCGCGAAGTACCCCCTCATTATGAACATGTTCCATGTTAAAAGATACTTTTTTTAAAAAGCTTTAAGTTGCTTAGATCACCGAGTTCAAAAGTGATGTCATAAACTTATATCATGTTTGATTTCTTATCCACAAAGTTAAGCACAAAAAATAAGTTACTTGCTCTATTATTGCATTTTGACAGTTAGTTGACAGCTTGTTGATAGCTGTAAGCTGATGACTACATAATTTTATATTATATTTATATTCACTTATCTAAAAAACTTGAAGTTATAAACAAAAATAATTTTTTGACTTTATTACCGGACTTGTTGACAGCTAAATGACAGCTGCCGATAGTCATTGTTATTGATTTGATATCATCTTTGAACTTATCGAACTAAAAAAAAAAGAAAGATAAAACATAAAAAACAAGTTTTTTGGCTTTATTATAGCAAAGTGACAGCTATTTGACAGCTGTCAACTGTCAATTTTGAAAATCTAAGAACAGATCTGAATTCAGCAACCTCAAAAATATAAACCTAGATAATAAAAAAAAAATGAAATAGGCTATTTCAAAAGTCTATACACACTGTGCATATACATAAATCCGTGGAGGATACTCGGAGCTTTAAAGCTCTGTACCGGCCAAACTATCCATTTTTGAGCTTTGTGGCCATTGAGACAATTGACCAGTATGATGAACTCTATCACATATCAAAAATTCAGCGAATTTGACCGGGATCCAATTTCCATAAGATTTATGCGGGGTCCTTTAATGCATAATTATTGTTGTTTGTAAGTCAGCATCTATAACTGTAAAATTTTATATTATAGAAACTGATAATAAAATAAACTATACTATACAGATTGAGACTAGTTTACAATAAATATTATATTTACACATGAATACATTATTTTACTTACATTAAAAGTTTTAAAAAGTCATTGAATTGATTTCTTCTTATGTTTTCTTTAGTTTTACATTTGATTTTTATCCTGTTTTACAATCTGAAACGTCGTAAATCTTGCTTTGGTGTTTTTTGTCACTCATGTTACTTGTACTCAGGTAGTTTTTTTTCACATTATTTTGATTTTTTCATCAATTTTTTAAAAAAATCACCGTATTTTACATTGACTTACATAGAAAATTGACTGCGTTGTCATTAGACATGCCAACTGCAGTCAATTTCGCGAACTTTATAAAAAGAAGGACGGAAATTTGAAATTTGACCATTGCCGATTCGCCTCCTTATCTCTAGTCTTCATAGTGCCTATATATCAGAAGAATTTTTTTATTGATAACACTGCCATCTCTGTGTTAGACTGATAACTTTTCGCCTTGCCTCGTAAATAGTGTAAATATTATAATAGAAAGACAGCATTTATTAAAAGGGATTTAACTACTTTCTTATTAACTGTGTAAAATAATATTTGTATAAATCATGCCATATTTACTAATGTTTTAACTTTTTTTGAACGTGTTTTTTCGTCGAAGTATTTTTTAAAAAATGTCTAGATTTTTATGGGGTATATATTATTACTATATAATTATTCCCAAGAGTTACAGTGTACTTATAATACTTTTATTTCAATTCTATTTACTCTTTTTTAATTCTATTATTTTTGACTTCGTTACCGACGAGAAAGCATTTGAATGATTTAATTTTGATTTAATAACATGACTAGTATTGTATAGGTTCCTCAGCCAGTTCTAAAATTACGAATGCATTCATTAGCTGTTGATCAGGTATTTTCAGATTATTCTGAATCTGTGATTGAATTCGACAAAATTAATAGTTGGGATGAAGAAGGCGAAAACAAGGCTTATTATAGGCGCACCAAAGAAATTCGAGAAAGTGCCGAGGACTGGATAGGACTTTTTAAGGTTAGTATATTGATAACATTAAGAAAAAATATTTCGTGATAATACTTGTAATTAAACAAAAAATCTAGTTTTTACATTTTAAACTATTACAAAAAACCTACCGTTTTAAAATTTTTGCAAAGAAATATTAAACGGTCAAAATACATTTTGAAATAAAACTAAGTAAGGAATCTCATTTTATCTAAGTGTTTTACGATAAATCTCCTTTTTCCAGTTGTTCTATGGCATATTATTAATTACGCCCTGTATAGGCGGATTCAGTCATTTGTCAGTTTTTCTCCTCAACCCTAGCCTTCCTAGCCTTCTATCTTGAATCATTTTACCAATACTAACAGTTCCTAACCACGTTTTTATTGATTGCCTCTCATAGTTTTTCCCCTCGTCGCTTTTCTAGTAGTGTTCTCATTTTCTTTAGTCTGACTTGTGGCTCTGCTCGTTCATTTTGAAATATCCTTCTCTTAACGTTGTGTATTACCTGTTGTTTAGGTATTCTCTTTATGGCCTAATATAAGCGATACATTTATTTATTCATTTTTGTTGAGAACAAAATAGCTCGACTGAGGCGCAATAGTGTTGAGGTTAGAACCCAGGTGGAATTTAAATTGGAATTAATTTTTCCAACTTCGAAACGTATTAGAAATAACAAATAAATGGTTGTAAATAATATGTTGTGATACAAGTTTATTAATCGGTCCGCTAAAGCACGGGCAATTTTAAGAATAAACAAATGACACATAAATTTTTATAAATGAAAGCAACAAATGTTAATATTAAAAAAACGGTTATCTATGAGAGCTAATGGGTGAAATTAAAGATTTTTTAAGAGATATTAATTGAACTGAAATAATTTGTGAAAATAATTTAGCTGGCCTATTTAAAGTCAAACAAAAATTAAGAAATAATTTTTTATTAAGGGAAGTACAAAGTTAACTAGGGTTGGTTAGTAAAATTCTGGTTGTGGAACAGCTTTTTTTTGAGGAAGGCTGGAATAATGCATTTACGCACATCCAACTTAGATGTTTTTGGCCGGATAGTGGGGCTCTAGATTCAATACCCACTAAAAAAACCACCCCCTCCCTTTCTGCTCTAAAACTCATATTTCTTCAGTGTTAGGGCTGTTCTCATCTGCTTTCTCTCTCTTTGGTCTTTATTATGTGCTGAATTACTTACCCACTTTCTAATTTCAGCAGATGCGACATCATATTTTCCGCGTTGACAACTTTCTCAGAAGCTGTATGTTCGGTATCGTCTATCAGGCTACAGTAATTACAATCTTCTGATTCTGCTCTTCTTTGGTAGAAGTATTTCCTGAAACATCCATGTTAAACGATTGGGTTAAGAAGTAGCTGACTTGTTCATGTCGCCTATGGGCTAACATACGTTTAATTTTTAACTGGTTATATTCAAAGTACAATTCTAATTTTTAAACTATGTTTAACAGTAAACGATGATTATACAACGAGGTTCATAGTTTAAACTAAGTTTACACTTTAACGGCCTATTGCACAACCCACCCTAACCCATTTTTAGATATTAGAAATTAGTGTCCACGTCCATCGTTCCTTTGTTTTATAGTGCCACTTCTCTTGCCATTTTAATGCTAAATTAGTAGTCTTGATCCCACTAAGAGTGGGGGTCCTGACTGCATCCCTCCGATTTTTTTGAGGAAATGCTGTGTTTGACCCGTGACTTGACCGTGGCTTGCTTGTTCAATGACCAGCATGTGTAAACGGTTTAGAAGAAAACTCATTTAAAAGCATTAAAATTACGACAAATTATTTTTTATCGGGCCGTAACTGGATCGTGACTTGCTCGTGGCTTGACCTATAGTGAGAATAGACCTTAACACTATAAATACTACGACCCACCGATATCGCACCATAACAAGTAAGAGCTTTCCAATTTTGCCTGTTGGTACACCTGAATAAATTCTACCGTTTTACCTGCAACATAAATTATAGTTTAACCTTCATTAAAATATAAATTACATATAATTAAAGGCTGTGAACGTTGTAGTACTACAAGGGGAATAATATATAATATATTTGTTGATATCTTATCAGAGTTACTACTGTTCCGATTACTACGATCTACTCGCTAATATCTATTAAAGAAAATAATATTCGTTTATTATTTTGGTCACTCACTAGCATATAAATATTCTCATTAACAACCCATGTCCAATTAAATAGACCTTCAAATCAAAATTTTGGAGGAAATACAGGAATTTTTGATATAAGTCACATTAGAGTATTTGAAAACGATATGTAAAAAAATTTTGTTTTTCAGGCACCGGCAAATGTCAAAAAACAAGAAAATAAAGTGTTTTTTAAGGTTATTTAAAAACGGTAGGTGCTATAAAAAAAAGTTTTTAATAAAAATTGTAAATCATAAAGTTTAACATAAAAATGATATTTGACATTTTTTGCTATTATTAAAACTGACAGAGTTAGGGTGGTTAGAAATTAAGAGGAGATATATATGACTTGGAAAAATCATAGCAAGCTGAAAATTCAATGACTTTGTAGTTTCTTTTTATTATTTACTCAGAAAATGATAAATTTCTTTTAAGAAAAAAATTTTTTTTTGAGTTATAACTCTTTTTTATTTATTTTTATTTATTTTTATTTATTTTTATTTATTTTTATTTATTTTTATTTATTTTTATTTATTTTTATTTATTTTTATTTATTTTTATTTATTTTTGTTTATTTTTACTTATTTTCAATTTTTTTTTAATTTACCTATTTGTATTTATTAATTATTTATTTTTATTTAGTTCTTTTTTGTTTGTTTTTATTTTTATTTATTTAATGGAACTTTAAGTGGGGACCAAACTGTCGGGATGTCGTTTTTATTAGTTCATTCCCCATATTTTTTATGTCAGTCAAGCTAATAAGTTTACTTCAAAATTTCTTTTACCATATAAATTTGTATAATATATTGAAAATTTTTAAATTAAAATTCAAAAACAAAATATTTTCTTAAAATAAATTTATAATTTTCTGAGTAAATAATAAAAAAAAACTACAAAGTCATTGAATTTTCAGCTTGCTATGATTTTTCCAAGTCATATATATATCCGCTTAATTTCTAACCACCCTAACTCTGTCAGTTTTAATAATAGCAAAAAATGTCAAATATCATTTTTATGTAAAACTTTATGATTTACAATTTTTATTAAAAACTTTTTTATAGCACCTACCATTTTTAAATAACCTTAAAAAAATACTTTATTTTCTTGTTTTTTGACATTTGCCGGTGCCTGAAAAACAAAATTTTTTTACATATCGTTTTCAAATACTCTAAAGTGACTTATATCAAAAATTCCTGTATTTCCTCCAAAATTTTGATTTAAAGATCTATTTAATTGGACTATAAGAACATATGAGTGTTTTACATTATTTTCACGTGTATAATATACTCCTAGAGTTTGGTGCGCTCCTCCCGACTCACCCTGTATATGTATTACAAAATGTATCTGATGTGCTGAAAACACTTTATTTTTTTTTTTAAACGAATAACTATTTTTCTCTTCTCTTTTCGTTTTATTCTTCCTACAGTTGGGTACCCCTATGTTATGTTATGTTCAGAATGGGGTGTTAATGCACTGCGACCTAAAAGATCTATTGTGCCCCCATCTCCCGCCAATGCACTAAGGAAATGCATCAATGCCTATAATGACAATCCTATTTTCTCAAGGAAGTGTAGGATTTGAAGTGGCTTCAAGTTAGGTAAATTTCCCTCTTCTATTTGATATCCTCCTAGATATAGGGCACTTGGATTCTGGAGTGCTACACATTCAGTTAGGATGTGAATGGAGGTTTCGTCCTCCTCCTCACAAAATCTGCACTCACTATCCTCTACTACTCTCAGTTTACTTAGGTGTCCTTTTAGTCGGCAATGCCCGGTAAGGATCCCTGTTACAATACTTAGCCTGTTCTTGCCTCAGGCAGGCAGGCAGGCAGGCAGATGGTTATATTCACCCAGAAGTATCTTGGCCTGTCTCAGCCCCAAGAGATTGTTCCAATTATCGGTTCTTCTACTGCCCAATTCTTTTTTAATCCCTCCTAATATTATGTGCTGATACCGCATAACGGCTCAGGTCCTACAAAGGGTGTTTGAGCCCCTTTCCTTGCAAGACTATCTGCAATCTCGTTACCTTGTACCCCGTTATGTCCCAGGACCAAAGTGAGAGTAACTCTATTTTTAACCGACTTCAAAAAGGGAGGAGGTTCTCAATTCGTCGCGGTATTTTTTTTTATGTATGTTTAGCGATAATTCTTTAACACGGTGTCCGATTTCAATAATTCTTTTTTTGTTAGAAATGGCTACTTCAGGGGTAGTCCCATATAAATTTGGTCAAAATCTAATAATTGGGTCCATGAGAAAATCCTCAAACTCTTCTTCTTTTATGTATGTTTAGCGATAATGCTTTACCACCTTGTCCGATTTATATGATTATTTTTTTGTTAGTAAGGGGGACCTCAGGGGTGGTCCCATATAAATTTGGTTAAGATGTGGTGATGGCATCTGCACGTTTTTGAAGTCGGATTTTTTAAATTTTTAATTTCGAATACTTGTTCTCGCTTAGCTCATTCAATTGTTCTAGGCATCTCCAGACCATTTTTGAGCTGATTACGTAAGAGCTCAGCACTTTGATGGCTGCTTGACTATCGGACATGATGATAATCTCTTGTCAATGATAGTTTCTCTTGATGTTAAACTGGATACACTTCTCGATGTCGTGAATTTCCGCCTGGAAGATGCTTAGGTATTTTCCCAAGCTTTCGGAGTGCTTGGTTCTTGTCCCATACACTCCTATTCCAGTTCTTTCTTTGGTTTTGGAACCGTCCGTATACCACTGAATAGCACGTGTTTCAGTTGCAAGCGCCATGGATTCTTGGCTCCATTCTTTCTTGCAGCCCAGCTCTGTGGCTTTTAAGTTTTTCACAAAACTGTACTTCTTTAGCATTTCATCCTGGGGCATGTACCAGGTATCTTTAGTCCTGAAGCAAGTGGACTTTCGTCTGATTACTCCGTTCCTGATCCATTCTATATCGTGTCCTTTTTGCCACATTCTCTATCATCAAATGTAGAGGGGTGAGGTTTAAGATCACCTCCATTGCGGCCGTAGGACAGGTTCTCATTGCACCAGTAATGCAAAGACAGGCTAGTCTTTGTACCTTTGAGATATTAGCTCTCGTAGTAGCTAAATTAGTTCTGTTACTCCAGGCTATAGCCCCGTAAGTGATGATTGGTCCCACTATTGCAGTATACATCCATCGCAGTATATTTGGGTTACATCCCCATCGTTTACCTGCAATGTTTCTGCATACCATTAGGGCTTTTGTGGCCTTATTTACTACTTCCTTCTTATGTGGGTACCCCTATGATAAGTTTTTATAAATACGAAATCGTGTTGTATCAACCAATAAATAAAGCGCCAATTTTAAATCTTTCATGAAATTGCCTATAATTATTACTAAAATTTCATTCAGAGTTCTCAACCAATTCCCAGACCTATTGCCTCCAACTTATCTTTTGATCTAACGGGTTATTTAAACCTATATTTTTCTTTAGGAAAATTTTGCCGGCTTGGATGAATATGTAACTTACGAATATGTAAGCAAATGTGCTACACCTACAGACGAAAGCAGTGGCAGCAGCAAAAAACCGGAGGATTCAAAGAAATACGAAGTTGTATTCCCAGATCTACCGAATCGATGCAGAGGAAATTACTGCCTGCTTTATTTTAGTCAAACTGAAGATAAGGTTACTAGCGTACTAGGTATAAGTAACTTATTTCCCATTATGAAAAACGAAAGTGATTAATTAAGATGATTTGTTGATAATATTGTTCAGTCTATTGACTAATAATCTTCAGTATTATAACGACCACATTGTTATTGCCTAGGCTTATTTTTTCACGTTTTGCAGCCTTAATAGCCAAATAATAGATAGTTAATTCACTGGATAAAAAATTAAGATCAAACAGAAAGAATTTCGGTTCTTAGAAAAGTAAAAGGTTAAACTTTTAATTAGTGCAATAAATTATTATCCATTCACGATATATATCTATATTCATATTAGTTAGATTTTGCGAGCGAGAGGGTGATTTTATTGTAGTGTGGACATAATATCCAGTGGGTATTAATTGAAAAGAGTTCTAGTCAGTAATTATCTTAAAATTGAAGTTGATCGTATTATTAACAATAATTGTTTGAATATTATATAAAAAATTATAAAATATGATTCCATTAGTTTTTAAGTATATTTTTTCTAAAACAAAAAAAAAATAGTTATTAATGAGCACCTTGCACTTTTATAATCAACTCAATAGTCATAATATGAATATATCGTGAATGTAAAGTCCAAGAAATACACATAAGAGACAAAACGAAATATAGTTACTTTTCCTTTAGTAAAAACAATCATTTATGAAGATTGTCTTTAAGCACCTATTAACATGTCTTTTAAAATTATTAATCAATATTTTTTTATGATATTAAATTTAATTTAATGTGTCACTATTATACCACTAGTCAGTTTTGATGAAATGTTCAACAAGCCAGGAATTCAGAGATGATATTTATTGTGTTAACATTGGTTATTTGTTCAGAACTTATTGACAATTATTGGTTTTATTATTATGTTTATTGGGCTGGCGAATGGACTTAGTATCCGTAGCCAAGGGAAACCTAAAGCTAATCACGCACACTATTATGTTTACAAGTATGATTCAAACTGTTTTTGAATAGGTATAGAAAAATAAAGTGTATTTTCGGGTCAGTGTGTAAAAAATAAAATTCAATAAAACCAGGCGAGATCTTTCGGCTTTACAAAGCTATTATCAGAGTCTGTCCAGTAGATTTCTTATTTTTTTTTATAAAAGATACATTTGACTAGCTAGTGTCATTGAGTAATTTTATACTTATTTAAAGAATAGGATAATTTAGAAATTACTGATTTTATTTGAAATTACTATCATTTAGCTCGAGATTGATGTTAAAATGTGTATTTTAAAATAGATATAATTTAAGTTCAGTAATAATTCAACCTTTTCTTGGGCTAAGATTTACTGTAAAGTTAAGTTAAGGCAGAGTTATAGGTAATTAACTATAATGGTTAAGTTTATTGAGCACCTGAATTTTCTTGAAGACTTAAAAAAACTGAACATGATTATACATTTTAAATAAACGTTTAAAATACGCTTATCAGAAAAGAGATGAAACAAGAGTATATCAGAGACATTTCAAAATCGATACGTTTATTAATGTAATGGTAAATTTACAATTGTGTCATTACGAATTTACACGTCACTATGTGGTACTTTTGGTGACGTTCGAGTTGAAGAGTCCAGAGATCACGTAGTTTGTCTTTAAAGGCTTGTAGTGTTAAGGAACTGCATGTATAAAAGTCCAGAAACAGTGTATTTTGATAAAACCATCGTCAGCCACAAATATCATCTTGCAAGATTTCCTGGCCTCGGCTAAATTCACTAGAATACTGTCAAAAATAAAATAGTATTCTTCTTCATGTAAATATGAATATCCGTAGCAGACATATATCTTTAACAGAAATTACAGGACATAATTTAATTTATACTAAATTGACTTCATTTAAATACCTAGTAACAAAATATAGCTTGACAAGATATCTTGATTAAATCTACCATCATCTATAATTCGTTTTGTATACATTTTTAAATAAATCATCCTTCTAACTTTGATTAAAACATTTTTTTTTGATAATTCACTGTTTTATCAGGTTATTTTTTGAATTATTGCATTTCCTGGACTTTTCACTATCATAATAATTGTATTTCATTATTTTACTTAATGTACCCTTATCTTTTCTTATATAACGAGCGCGTTGTCTTTAGTTTCATATTGGTTCCTATTTATTATGTACTAAAAATCAACATATTTTGTTGCATTTGAGCTTTGAACAAATTTTAAAAATACACTATTATTTTCTAGTCGATTTTACGAAATCGGTACCTGAAATAAATAAAGAATGTGTTAAATTATGCTAAATATTTTTACAGGCATAAGTAATAAAAAAACTATGCTTGACTGTACTATATAATATTTCTATATTGTTTTTTTTTTGTATTCCACATACCACAATTCTAATAATCTAATTTCAAATGAAATGTGTTTTCAATTTTTATGATTAAGAACAAGCGTCAAACAAAAACATCAATAATGTATTTAAGTTGTCATTGTCACTGTATAGAGGTAAACTAGAAATAAATACAATTGGTAGCAGCGCCTTTGATATTTCACGTTCAAATTTTAAGCGTGTCGGCTGATTTCTGGCCAACTCTGGCTGCTTTTACAAGGATAGCATATTACCATGCCTGAACTAGGGACGTAATGTGCTATGGAGGAAACAAAATAATTTGTTATTACGATGTAAGAGATGAAAAGTAAAACTCCTAAAAATAAATCTTGAAGAAATAAAATGTGTGGTCAAAAAAGTTTCTAAAAATGGCTATGATCTATGTTCGTGATAACTGCATAATCCTTCTTAATGAATTCCAAAAACAAACTTTATGAAATAACAAATGTTTGAAAGGTAAAACGTCACATGATAAAAAACAGTTATTCTTAAAAAATATGAGCCTGCATTAAGAAGCAAGATGGATTCTGAAACTAAACAACAGTCGGTTTGAATGATTTCAATTTGAAAAAACAAATAATTTAAATAACTGCTGCCCTCCAGTAGAGAGTGATCAAAATAGTAGTTTAACAATAGTTCCAAAAAATTAATGTACAAATAACGGACATAACCACTAAATGGATAATCCAAAATGTTTATTCTGTATTTACTCGACTCTATACTTAGATAAAGCTTAATAATTTGGCTCAACCAATACTTGAAGCGAAGTGACGTTAGTAAATCTTACCATCAAGATGGCGTCGATTGTTCTACTTCCCGTTTACATCTATACAGTGCCATTGTTTGGACAAATGTATTTTCATCTTTTTTTACTTCATCATATCTTCATGTCTGAAGAATCGTGACATTACAGTTAACCAAGGCTCCTCACCGTACAATTTATTTCTTCACCTGTTTCTTGCCAGATCCCTCTACGAAAAAAAAATTCTAGTCATTGTTAGATGAGGTTTATTTTCTATACTATATGTTAACTGTTCATTCCTGACTCCAGAGAACGGCATAGAAAATCAATGCTATTGGCGCAGCTATTGAATAGATAGAAATGAGCATACTTGCTATCCCACTACCAGTAGAGTTGTAACCATTCGTCCAATCACGGCAGGCAGATAAGCGAGTCGAGCAACTCTCTTTATTTTCTCACGTTTTTTAAATAATATTAAGCGTTTCATCTTCATTTTGCTGGGCTAGCTGGTTAACATATTATATACTACTGTTCGCGTTTCTTTGTATATTTAATATTACTTATAGTAATTGTTACCACTCTTTCTGAGTATAATATGTCCTAAATATTTTTTTAGTTTACACTAGCAGACAGTTAACGTTTCATTTGTACGACTAGCAACCCACGGTTCAACATGCGACAATGTATCTACGTTTCCATTATTTCTATTCTCATTGTCCATAATTTTAAGATCCAAACCTCCAATATATAGAGTAGGTCAGATAATTTATCCTTTGGCAATTCTTTTTCTAATATTTTATGTTAAGGTTGTAGGTAAGATCAAATATTTATAACGAAACATGAATATTGGAATTGTGGAATTTGGAAAAATGTTTAACCAAAAAGCTTTGTGATTCGTAGAGTACAATTAAAGCATTTAATAGTGGAAACTTTAAGAAATATATTAATTTGTATGCTCTCTTAGATTTAAGATCTTATGAAAAAGCTATAAGTAAAGTACAAGCAAAAATCATTTTCAAATGATTGTATATACGAGTATGTTATCCCCTAATAAATGGACGTCTACCAATAATGTAAATAATTGTATTTTGCATTTTTCACAAAAAGTTATGATAAAATATTTTAGAACACAACGTACTAGAATTTTCACGTCAAAATTTATTGGTAGACATCCAGAAGTTAACAACATTTCCTTTAATGTGATACGAGCATCAGGCCGACATCGGAGCACTACCCTCGCACCGAACGTAAACGAGACATTTCGAATCATTTCAGAATACTCTATTTTTAATCCCTGGCGCAAAAAACGGAGTGTTTAACGTATTTAACTGTATGCATCAAGATAGAAAAAAGTGGACGCACTTCAAATGATGGAAAAGTGTAATGAAAATGGCGACTTGAGTCATACTGGCCGGCATCGGAGCACTACCCTCGCACCGAACGTAAACGAGACATTTCGAATCATTTCAGAATACTCTATTTTTAATCCCCGGCGCAAAAAACGAGTGTTTAATGTATTTAACTGTATGCATCGAGATAGAAAAAAGTGGACGCACTTCAAATGACGGAAAAGTGTAATGAAAATGGCGACTTGAGTCATACTTTGATTTATTTGAAATCAATAATTTTATATCTGAAGACTGACGGAATGAAAATTATTTTATATTATTTAAACGAAGCTATTTAAAAAAAATGGCATTTATTATCACCAAACTGACTCTAGAATTTGACATATGACGTAAAAATGTATTGAAAAGATGCGGCCACTTAAGCATCTCCTCTGTATCTCAATGACTGTATGTCTGTCTTTGGCATCGTAGCTTTCAAACGAGCTATGATTCATTTAAATCTATTAAGACGTTTGAAGATCGTCAGCTTTTTTCCATAGTCCTAGAGCCAACGTGCATATTTGAGCTTTATTTTCTTATGGTTGCATTTATTATTAAATTGTACTAGTATGATAAATGTCCAACGAATTCACGAAAACGCAACGTATAGAGAACAGACCAATTAGGTGGCACATAACACAACAAAAACTTGAAAATAAACCAAAAATCAACAATATTTGCAGTGGATGTCTGAATATAGTATGTAAACAATTTTTACACCGATAATGCTTTTATTGTAATTTTAAACTGGAAAATTCGAGAGACGCTAAAATGGTGGTTCCCACCTTATCGAGTCTGAGGCCCACAAGGGTAAACTCGTAGCGTAACAAAAACGAGAAATGATTTAACTTGGAACGAAATATAGAAAACCGATAGTAGTATTGGCACGTTGAATTTTTTGGTTTGTGAAGCATTGGCATTACTTAGGTTAAACCATGTGATGATTTTTATAAGCCTTGATTTTTAAAACCATTCTATATCGCCTTTTGATTAGGGTTTAAAAACTTGTTTGAGCAATTTATCCAATAATAATTGGCCCCTTTAACTCTTAAGCCTGCTCATGTAAAATATTTGGGATTCTTACTTCGCCTATTTATATTCTATCAATAAATGACAGAAGGATGAGTATTGCAACTATGTTAAAAGAAATTGGCTTTCAGTTCAGAATTATGTTCAGTACATGGCTGATATTTATTTATAAAATAAAAATGACAGTACCATCGCATCAGATCTATTAGAAAAAATTCAATATAATTCGCAATATCACAACTATAATACAAGAAACCAATCTGACTTTTATGTACGGCAAGCCATAAAAGTTCCCAAAATACAATTTTTATTAAAGGTTTAAAAATTTTAATAGACTGCCTACAGAAATTAAAAAAAAAAAACAATAAATGTGTTCAAAAGTAACCTCAAACAATACTTGATAAATATACAGAACGGATATACTTTCTTGTGATAATACTCTTTAAACCTGCCCTTTTTGAGTATTTCCCTTAATTTATTGTTATTTTACTTCTCGTTTTATCCGCATTTATTATAGATTATTTGTTTTGAGATCATGTACTTTATTTTAAAAAATTACTTGATGTTATATTAATACCACTTACTATGTTTAAATTATTAATAGTTTTGTGAAGATAAGTTATAGCAACTTATAGCCACAAAACTGTTTTTGTGTTAAAGTAGATCCATAGAGAACAATGTAATTTACAAAGGCCTTCTTTTAACATACAAATAAATGACAACTTTATAATTAAAATGAAAAACAACAAAATACCTTGGTATCATAAATGATCCAAATTTGAAATGGGCAATATATCCTACCTCTTTTATATAATAGAAAAGTGCTTTGTATAAGAACATTATATTATCTGTCTTGGCGTACTTTTATTTATGGAAAGCCTGAATTGAGATATCTATTATTTGCAATAAATATCAAAAGAAGTATACATTTTTAAATAATTTGACATTTAAGAGCCATTCACATATCACAGTTGACATCTTGATACTTGACAGGCACAGCCAAGTATTATTTTGATTTTTGCCAAATAAAATGGCCGGTTAATTATTCTATGGGGTTCGAACAGAGAAATTTGATGAAGGTGTTTTTGTGGCTAGGTGCGAAATAGTAGTACGCTTAGTAGCACCATCATAAAAAGTCATTTTTAAGAAACTGCTTATATATTTTTCATAAATTGGCAGGCTTGGCGACTAATTTCGAATGAAAATAGCCTCCAAAATTGCAGAATGGCCTTAGAAATTTCACCTTTACTATCAACAGCTGTTGTTTGAAAGGTCGTTAGGGAATGTTTGCAATTTATGGAATGTGAAGAATGTTAGGAATTTTGACGTTAGAAATAATTGAAATTCCTAAAATTGTTCACATAAGGAATGCATAGGCGGATTTTAAGAAAATTGTTATTAAAGTAGTTAGGATGAACCGAAATTTCTGAAAATCAATAGGGTTAGAAGTTAGAAGTAATTATTCAAGAAAATCAAAACCGCAAGTCAATCAGAACTTTCGTTCTAGAGTTATCGTGCCGGCATACATACAGACGACGAGACGAACATTTTTTTTTTATTTTCGGATTCAGAATGATCAGAAACATGAAAAAAAGTTTTAAAAAATGGGTGTCAGAAAATGTTTTCGTCTTCACGAATGCAATACTCAGACCCAATAGGAAGGGCCTCAGTAATATAACATGTACATACATATTTATGGTGATGAATGAATTTTTCTTATTTAAAATATTTTACATACAAACACGGAATAGGTTTTTTTTTTCGTTTTATCTGAGGTATTTATATTTTTTACAAACATTGGATGATTTGAATCCTGAAATTTTAATTTTTGTTTTTATTTATTAGTTTTAAATAACATGTTTACAAAACCACATTTCCCCTCACTGTACATAAGATAAAAATCTTTACAACTCTAAAAAATGGCCTCACACCTGTTTTTATTTGTAGATAAAAATTCACTCGTCACCATAAATACATATGTTGTGTTTTCCATTTTAAAATTACAGTGGAAGGTTTATTTATTACCATTGCTTGTATGAAGGTCTACCACAGCGAATATTTCAAAATAGCCCAATCTGAAATTATTACGTTGGGTGTCAGTTGAATGCAGGGCAGATGCTCGTTAATATGAAAAATGTTGCATGCTTTATATACTACTTATTCTTATTGCTTACTAGTAAAATTAAGAAATAATTTGTTGGGTCTAGTATTCCTTACTTTTTTGTTACAGCTATTTACTTAATTTGCTTATATATCTAATTTATAGGTTTTATATTATTCATAATATATAAAATATTCATTTATTTTGGCTTAGTTTAGATTTCATAATGAATATTCATTAACTAAAGGAACAATTAAGTTAATTAGATCTTATTAACTTAATTGTTCCATTAATTAATGGATCTTTAAAATATTCTTCATGAAATCAACCCTTATTTAAGTAAAAGTTGTTGGTGTTTCATATGTTTGAATGTAGGAATAGAGTATTTTTGTATTTTTCCCTTTTACTAAAAATCACTACTATAAACAAAGCTCAGATAACCTTCTATATCCCTAATTGGACGTAAGTACGTCTAACTGAAGTTTGTAATGTAGTCATACTTGGTTTTTTAAGTAGGTGTAACTCTAACATATAAAACGTACGTTGAAATGTACTTGTTTTCCAACTCAAAGCTGAAAATTTGGTAGGAAATCGGCCTAGACTGAAAATGATCATGCCCAAGTGACAAGCGTTGATCAAATAATATACCATGACCAGAGGTTACTTCAATACTATTCAATCAGTAGTTGTGTTTAAAACAATAGCAGACGGATAGAACACAAGGCTGTTTGATGGTACGCCACTGAAGGTTTAAATTTACTTGAACAATAGCTCTTTTAAACCTTGTTCAGAGTAGGAGCGGCGCGCGATGCGATAGCGTTGCATTTAATAACATTAAGTTGTTTTACCGACGACGCGTCGCGCGCCTCTCCTACTACTCTGAATAAGGCTTTTGGACGGATATAATGCATCATATAGTACATCCGAGTTTTTTATCTGCTCAAACAATTAATAAAAATAACATATTATAGATACTCAGCGCATATTTGTGACTATGAAGTTGCATTTAAAAATTTTCCGACGTCATTAGAGAATTACAAATACCAATGCAATTGACATGTGTCGAAAGAAGTTAAATGATCTAGAAACATGGGAATCGACCGATAGAGGTGTACGTTGCAGCTCCAGAATGACGGGGTATCTTTCTACTGGCATTTTTGATACAATTGGTATCAGCTGTTACTTAGACTTTCAAAAATAGAACTAAATGCTACGCGTATTTATCTAAATCGATGCACTGTTTCCTGCTCTAGCGTTTTTTTACATCATATCTCTAGATTACATTTTGATCTGAATATATCAAATTGAAAGGTAATATTAATAGTTACACTGATATTAAATTAAGTACCTACTGAAATAAGCTGCGTAAAGGGGAGGCAAGATTAGGTGCTTACAGATTAGGGAATACACTGGGAAATCTTGACATTAGGCCAGGTCACATGAGTATCTCAAGGTTAGTGACAGGAGACGTGCTAGACATGAGATCAGACCACATAACCAAGAGGTACTCTTTTAATACTCCCTTTGAGGTTTTAATACAGGAAAGAGCGGAGATCACCATAAGGGAGCCCAATGCCCAACGACAGGAACAAACCTGGTATACAGACGGGTCTAAGACTGCGGAAGGTACTGGGGCAGGAGTATTCTCCAAAAACCCTGATACTAACCATAGCTATGCTATAGGAATACATTCCTCGGTATTTCAGGCCGAGGTATACGCAATTTTGCAATGTGCAAAAACGAACAATGAAAGAGCTGTCGAAAATCAGCATATTCAAATAATGTCAGATAGCCAAGCGGCACTTAAGGCCATATCGAGTCAGAAAATTACGTCGAGGCTGGTATGGGAATGCATCGAAGAACTAAGAACACTGGCAGACCGAAATAGAGTAAAACTATTTTGGGTGCCAGGTCACAAAGGGATCGAAGGCAACGAAAAGGCTGACGAACTTGCAAAAAGAGGGTCAGAAGAAACACCGGAACCAGACACAAACCCAGGAGTACCAAAAAGTACAGTCCGGGGTTTTATAAATGACTGGATTCGGGAACAACATATCAACTATTGGGGAAGCACCCCAAAACAGGCACATGGAAAAGCCTTCATAGGCAGACCATGTCCCAAAAGAACTGGAGAACTACTCTTAATGAATAGGAACCAGTTGAAAGTGATAACAGGGTTCATGACTGGGCACGCCGCAGTAAAGGGACACTTGAACAAAATTGGCATGTACAATGGGGAACTCATGTGCCGACTATGTCACAAGAAACCAGAAACGGCCAAACACATACTGTGCGAATGCGAAGCTCTAGATCGCAAAAGACAGGCTCTTTTTGGACAACCTCAGGTTGATCCTACAACGAATAGAACCCACTCACCCAAGGATCTGTACAAACTTGTACAAGGTACAAAGGTGATAGAGTGGGTGCTATGAACTAACATGGGGTAAAACACAATAAGCCAATAGGCTTCAGTGTTATTCGGAGACACAGACGAGCCCAGAAAAAAAAAAAAAAGCTGCGAATTACTAATTATTCTCGTTTGTCTTTTTCATAATTTGAAAGGACACAGGCAGCAACAGGTTTCTGCATGTTTTTGATGATATATGGATTCCATTAATATTACTGACTAACATATTTTAAAACACCTTAAGAGTGAGTCCTAGAATTATATTAAAAATATGATAGCCAGCTTCTTTTAATTTTTTTGGATCTTCACCTTGTGGGTACATTCATCCAAAATGAATAGTTTTATTAGGCATTCCATACAAAATGATTGCCCGTGGATAATGATAGGTTATGATATGGCAGCCATGTGTGTCTAGTTATTTGGCTGGGTCAATTATATAGGTTAGGGATGCACTAGATCGGGTATTAAGCCGAAACAGCAGGAACCGGAACTCCGGCCGTTAGCTCTACCGGATCGCCGGAATTCGTCTAAAATATAAAATACCGTAATTTCCGCAAAATTTGCAGTTCTATGCCAAACTGTAAAACTGACTATAGTCGAAAAACAAAAAACAACTACAATTTACAATTGAATCAATCATTTGAGAAACACCATAAGTCAGAAAAGTAAAGTTTGGAAAATTAAAAAAAAACTTTCTTAAATAGTTTGTGTGTGAGACAAGTGGCAAATGATTCTCATAACCGTCGTTAAATTTTCATAAACACATGGCACAGTTTTCTTTCGGCCTTGTATTATTTTTGCAAATGGTACTCACGAAGATAAGGGTTAATTAATTATATTCAGATCAATGGGGTAAATTTCAGAGGGAATCAAGTGTATAAGGAAGGGTAGGGAATTGTAAGGAATGTACAGGAATTGTGATAATTTGCGGGGAATTGCCGAGAAACTGCAGAGGAATCGAGAGACAATTTTAAAGGAATTACGGAAATTTGATAATAACAGGGACGCAGGTGTCCAAATTTTAGCCGGCGCTGCGCTGTAAAAGCCAGTTCATAAAGCGATAAGAGAACTTCAGTTTTAGATATAAATTAATTTTAAATAGGTCAATTTGTAGATGGCGCTGTGCGCTCAATATTCTTTTTTCGATGGGAGAATCTTTCTTATACAGCGCATCTTGTAAAAAATGCATTTTTAAGCATATTTTGTTCCATAAACTAATTCGATAAATCCAGCCATTTTTGATATACAGAGTGGGTCAGTCAAAACAGTTTCATCCTGTTTTTCGGCATTAATCATTGGATTTTAGAAAAATGCTAAAACAGGTCGATTTTTATTCTAAATTGAACACATTTTTACAATGCAGACATCTATCATCTGTCAACCCCTTGCCTTCCACTTCTCAAACCTCGAAATGTTAAATAAGGAATGTACTATGTATGGCATATCATTACGTTACTTTTAATTTTAGCGCCCTCTATCGGGATAAAAAACTTGAAACGTATTATAAAGTGTGACACTTCATTTGAAAGCTAATTTAATTACTAATTCAATGAACCACGTAACATTAATATAAATATATCCATATTGCACTTGCAACAAAATTAGGTTAGCAATAATGTCTAAAATAATGCATGACCAATTTTCAAACTATTGTAAGTGCAATATGGAGGATATTTATGTAAATATGTGGTGCATTGAATTAGTAATTAAATTTGCTTTCAAATAAGGTGTCACACTTTATAATACGCACAGTTTTTTTTATCCCGATAGAGGGCGGTACAATTAAAAGTATCGCAATAAACAGTCATATTTCTAAATTCCCATGTGACGTTACTACTACGTGTCTTATGCGTTTGAATATTTAATTGCAGATACTTTTGAATCTTGTTCTCTATCACGTAATCAAAAATTTACAATTTCCCTAAGATACGAAAATACCCATTTCTTACAAAATATTTAAATTTCTACATTCAAAATTCTTCATTCTTCATCGAATCTTGGTTAACGAGCGTGTCTATTTCCTCAAAAACTTCATAGATTTACCTCCGAATTCACAAAGCATTTTTATGTGGTTCCCTACATGTAAATTATTAAAAATAGTAGCGTCAACGTCAATTAACAGGAAAATTAGTTTGCATGATTTTTCAATGACACTTTGAATTGACAAATTAAATATCAATTTTTTTCTGGAAATCATGAAATCGATAGAAATACACGCAAAAAATGTCAATTTACCAAGAATAAAATGATTAAATAAGTGTTTGTGAAATATCACCAAACTATTGGGCATTCATTATAATGACGTTTTAGTCTTTAAGGATTTACATGCGGGTAAATTTAAAGATACTTTGTAAATTAGGCTATTGATATAACATTGTACACGGGTTAATTCAAGTTAAATAATATAGGGTTAGGTGTTAACTAACGTTAGTTTTTACTAGTACATATTCAGTTATTTACAATTATACTAACTTATGATGGTGATTTAGAAATATTTAAAATCTATGAATATACCGCATGTTGTCGATATACTGCCAAATCCGATTAACAACAGAATTTATATGGATTATAATATCCTCAATGCAATCATTTTTTGAACTAGAAAAGTAGTTTCTGTGCCGCTTTTAGCAGTTTACCGACGATATACTTATAGATGTGCCTTTTGAAAGTTACATTACTCTGGTAAATTTACTTTTTTTGATTATTTGATAAAATGTATTCTCTTAATATTTAATACTTTTCTAGTTTAATGGTCCCTCCATTTTTAATATTAATGAATATTTGTTGTATATTTTGTTATATATATATTTTGGTTTTCAAAACTTACCTGTTTATTTGTAAATAATTCTCACAAGCAGCTTATTATACATTAATTAAAGTTATAGTGAAACTATTCTTTTATTTTTCATGTATAAGGGAATGTATTACTTTTGTTTATAAATTCAACAATGGTTGTATTTTGTAAAATTATATCCCAATAATAATTTTGAAAATACTCTAATTTACAAATATTTAAAGATGGTATACCGAACGTCTCAGCCTACTAAGCAATTTTATATGTTTAGATACAGTTTTTGAAAGTGATACCAAATAAAATTATTTTTAATTTTCCGACAGAGTTTTAATTTGTAGAAACACAATTCAAACTAATATTGAAAAAATAAACTGACATCCAGGTCAGAAAAATTTTTGTGAAGGTACTAAATGGGTACTAAATGGTTAAATTATTTATAAAAGAACAGATAAACTGGTTAGAAATCCTTACACTTGGTCCAAAATATTTATTCAAAAGATCACTCAATAATGACAGACAAAAATAACTTTTCAGTCTTGCTAGAAAATAACTTTGTTTTCTTCTCATAGTCCTTATGTCAAAAGAACGATCGTCTTATTTTTGTTTAGTTTCTCTAATCCATCACTTTAACAGTTTTTTTCCATAGCCAATTTCCTCCATGGACCTTTCCCTTATTGCTTCCTATCTCCTCATTGGCTTAATCTGTCTCTTTTTGTCTCTATTTTAACCATTTTCTATGGCAGTGTATTAGCTTACATTCTAACTACAAGTCCAAAGAATTCTAGGTTTTTCTCTAGTTTGTGAATTATTTGTTCCCGTTTTAGATTGTTTCTTATGACTATTATTGATTCTGTAGTCCTATCCGCTGTCTTTTCATATATTTCAATTATATTGCATTCAATTTGCATTTCTATTTTTGATCATCTGTAATACTTTTCAACATTTGTTATATGTTGCCTTGTTGAATACTAATGTCAGTTTTTTATTTGTACTTCCTTAATTTTTTGTGATACTTTCTAGATACTAAAGCTGGCTCACACTACAAATGCACAGCTAATACATACCAATACAGCTAGCTCACACAACAACTGCATTATCTGTATCTAAAAGACTACTGGAGGCTTTAGCTTTAGAAGACACCTAAATAATCTGATTTCTATGATAATGTGAAAATCTCCTTCAGTAGTAGGCTCGGAATTCCACCTTAATACGGATAGATAGCTAGTAGGCTGGGCACCGTGGTTTTTACTCTTTATTTTATAGGTTTTACTTTTTTAACGTGTGGTGTGTCTGCTCCGAATACGAGAGTTTGCAGGATTTCATCCTATGCCAGAAATAAATGGTAAAATTAGATCGACAACCCACCTTTCTTCAGTGGGCAACTAGTAGTCGTTAGGTTATGTAGAAACCGGTAGTTGCGACTTTAAAATGTGTGCAGCAGACGGACGTACAACCCGTTACATGACTACTTTTATATTTAATTCACAAATGTTTATATGCAAAATACCATTGAGATAGAATAAAGTAGAGACGACATAAATACTATTTTGCGATATGACAAATGGACGGAAAATGGTGATTGAGTCGTACTTTGATTTATTTGAAGTCAATAATTCTATATTGAAGACTGACTGAATGAAAATAATTTTATATCATTAATATGAAGGTATTAAAAAAAATGGCATTTATTCTCACCAAAACTGACTAACTACACTATCTCGAATTTGACATTGACTTAAAAATGTAATGTAAAGGAGCGGACAATTTAGCATCGTCATAGCATCTCCTCTTTATTGTATCTCATTGCAAAATACACTTCCCTTATCTTTCCTATTATATTTGAACAGTTGTGAGAATTGTTCCAATTTAATTACATGAAAATCTAGTCAAATATCAGGCAGCAATAATAATATAATTTAAAATACAAATTTTTATTTATTTTTCTAGATACACGTGTTTTATTAACCTGATATTGTAGATATTTCATGAAAGTCTTCTTAAGAACGTTTTTATATTTTGTTGGCTCTTCATTGTAAAATTATATTTTTGTACACTATGGGAATGTAATTTAAATAAAGCTGTGTTAGAATAATTATATTCTTTGTTTTATTTTCTTCTAGAATATCTATAGCTTTCCGTGAGTAACGCGAACTGACAAAAAAGGAACAATGGCGTAAGCAGATATTTATGAAGGAATATAGATACATAAATGAAAAATTTAATATTGAAATTTACAAATACGCTCGTGAATGGGTCATATAATAATAATAATAATAATAATAATAATAATAATATATCTTTATATACATAAAAAACAAGTCAAGGTACATATGAGTATATAAATAAAATAAGCGACAGATATAATACTAATAAAATGAAATACGAATTAAATAATAATAATGAAAATTAAGATTAGCGACAGTTATGATAATAGTAAAAAAATAGTACACAAATGCAAAATAATAATTAACATTAGCGACACTTATAATGATATAGATAATAATAAAATTAAACACAAATGTAAATTGTAATTAAAATTGGACTTAGTGAAATGATAAAAACTCTTCAAGGGTATATGGATTAACAAGGTTTATATATTTTTTAAGACTTTTTTAAAACTGTTGATGTTTGAGCATTTTTTAACAATCTGGAATTAAATTGGACAACATACACCCATTAAAAAATGCCCCTTTTTGATATAGAGCAGTATTGTGTTGATTAGACTAGTGAATTTTTATATCGAGTAGAGTATGAATGATCTGCATTGTGTAAAGTGAAAGAGGAAAAATTGCATCTAACATAAAAGCTCATACATGTAAACTCCGATGGCAGGTAAAATATTGAGCTCTTTGAAGGCACTTCTGCAGGTTGCTCCAGGTTTAAGGTTAGCTAAAATACGTATGGCATATTTTTGGATGATAAAAATTCTATTAGCAAAATATAGAGTTCTTGTTATATGGCTACTACATTGTTTAGTCATGACACTAAGTGCAAAACAAGACGACGATAATCTTTTGCTAAGCCGTTCGACATGTTCTTCCCAAGTTAAGTGGCAATCCAGATAAATACAAAGTAATCTTATATTAGCATAATCTAAGAAAGTTGCATTTATATGTATTCCGTTGCCAATTTTTAGATTAGATTTATTAGATGTAAAAACCATGCAGGTAGTTTTATCATTATTTATAGTTAACTTGTGATACATCCATTCTTGTAAACTTGAATATATTAAATTCAGATTTGCTTGGAGATTAGAAACATCTTTGAGTTTTAGGAGAATATTTGTGTCATCAGCATAACAGACAAGTGAATTAATTGCATGACCTGAAGCACATTTTAAATCGTTAGCGTAGATGATGAAGAGGAGGGTAGCAAGTACCGAGCCCTGCGGTACTCCTAAAGAAATTTCTACCGACTCAGACAAAAGGTCTCACCGGCAGATCTAATAGAAACTTTTTGAGTGCGAGCCTCTAAATAAGACTTGAACCATTCATGTACTATACCACGTATTCCATGATGCTCGAGCTTAATCAGAAGTAACGAGTGATTGACACAGTCAAAGGCTTTTATAAGGTCTATGTACAAACCAATAGCTGGCAGATCGATTGTCAATTGCATCTATAAACGTAAAGAGTGCCGTGTCAATGCTCCGTCCTCTAATAAACCCATGCTGTGAATCATTTATCAGACCATTCCGGGTAAGATAGTTACTTAAATTGTGATACATGATTATCTCATAAATTTTTGAAAATGTAGAAAGCAGGCTAATTGGTCGATAGTTGCAGATGTCATTAGGATTATCCTTTTTAAATAAGGGTAAGATTATAGTTTGTTTTAATGACTTGGGGAAAATTCCCGATTGGAAAGAAATATTAATATTATTAATAAGATAGGTTAATGGTAATAAAATGTGCGTTTTGCACTTTTTAAGTAATATACTTGAAATTTCATCGAAACCACAAGCTGTGGAGGATTTTAATTTCGAAATAGCTGAAGAAACGTCTTCGTCGGTAATATGAGGTAAAAACATTGAGTTTATTTGATTTTTTGTGGTCGAAGAAATGTAGTCTGTATTAATTTGTTTGTTGAAGTGCTGTGATAAATTATTACCCACGGATGAAAAGTAATCATTAAATTTTTTGGCAGTGGAAGCAGGGTCTGAAATCTTGTCATTCTCTTTCACTTTTATTTCATCCCTGTGCCCTACGCGTTTACCACTTTTTTTTATTATTTCCCACATTTTTTGTTTTATTTTCTGCAGATGAAATCAATCATTGCATCATGTTGGTTTTTCATTGAGTTGCTTAAGAGATTTTTGTAATACTTGTACTTGTAATACAGTTTTTCATTTTTAGTAGTTTAGAATTTTTCCCAAAACCAAATTGTGTTGATAAAATATTAATTATCTACCTAAATCGTTATTTTTCAAAATTAATTGGATCCTCTTATTTGTAGTAGAAACTTGAAGTCGAGGAAAAATTTAATCTATAAAAATGTAAGGATTTTTTTCTGCTTTGACAGCAGATTATTCCATAAAAAATAAAAGTCAGCTGGTGGAAATATGTTGTAGATGAACAGGTATTGGACGAACTAGGGTAAACGGAGTAATGGACATCTCGAGGAATTTTTGGGTCACAAATTACATAACGCATTAAACAAAAAAATAGTCATTTGTACGGACAATCCATTCGCGTTGTACAATATATTTTTTTCTAAGACACGAAAATCTAAAAATTATTTTAGATTAAGATAAAATAATTTATGACTTTTACTAATTTATATAATAATAATGTCTTTATTGCTTTAAAGAAATATATAATAAAAAAATAAAATTTAGCATAAGCAAATTCAGCGGCTAAGCTTAAAACTTAATCACTGAGTTGTTCTACCTCTTAACCCTTATAAAAATATCACTATGATACGAGCTATTCTATGATACACCACTGGCAGATAAACATTACTGCGAAATTCTCGAGGTCGTCCGATGTGGTGTGGCGTTTACCCCCTCTCTACCTACCAAAATCCTTTCCAACTTCTGCCCCTGCTATAACAATATAGCCAGAAAGCTAGTAACATACAATGTGTGTTACTAGCTCTTGGACTAATAGTTATTTTAAATAATTTAGGATTAAAACATTATGCATCGCCAATGAACTGGAGTGGGGTAGAAAGCCAATGTGCATATAGTATCAATAGAACAAGATGCGATTCCAGTGGCGTGCGGCGACATTTTTGGAAGGGGAGCGATTGTATAAAAATACAGCAGGCCAGTAACCACAGCGCCGCAGGCGAAAATTTTTCGCGGCGCATTCCCCATTTAGTCAAAATCTTGCTCTTTTCCTCAGTACTACGGATATTCGAGATTGAAATTTTTGAAGTGTTACTATTACTTTATTACCTAGTTTAGTACTAGACGCTATAAAAAAACTTACCATTGAAAAGCTTCCTTGCTTTATTTAAACGTAAAAAAAACACAGTACCTAGTTTATTTATAATACTTAAGATCTATTCGCCTATCCTTAATGGCTGCAAATTTGTCTATAACATCGTAGTACAATTTTGGATTTTCTGATAACTGTTTAACAAGCTGTTTTTCAATAGATATTAGGGCTAAATTAGAAAGTCTGTCTTCACTTGTTGAATTTCGTATAAAAGTTTTAATGCACTTTAGAGCTGAAAAACTTAGCTCAACTGAAGCACTTATGGCTGGGATGGTTAGTACTAATTCACAAAACTTGACGACTTCACAAAGGGACTTATTTAAACCGGTTGTTATAAGAAAATTTAACACATTAATGAGCGTCTTTTTATCACTAATTTCAACTGTTTCATAAACAACACTTAACTGGGACTTTAATGCTGGAATATCGAAAAAAAAATTCAATAATTTAATTTTAGTGAATTAAAAGCTTCCGATAGAAATTTTGATGAATCGTAGTTACTAATATTAAAACTGCACATTTCAACAAATTTAAATTCGTTAAAGTTTTGAAAACGAGAGTTCATTTGTTGTAAAATATAATCAAAAATTTCGGCGTACAATCGACGATATGAGGTCTCTCTGTCGCCGACATTATCAATTCTAATTCTCTTTCTTTCAGGTTCTAAGCCAATGTTTTTAGTCTTATTCCAAAAGTGTTCAAACTGATTTCGTTTTTTATTCATTTTATTTTTAAAATCATCAATTTGTTTAATGCAAAAGCCAATGTCATTTGACTTGTCGAAATGTCGAATAAAATGTCAGTAAAAGGGAAAATCTCTGCAAAAATGTTAAGCAAAAAATTGAAATCAACGTCTTGAAAAAAGTGTATCAAAGAATCACGGTATTGAAACACTGCACTAAACGTCCATTGTAGTTCCATCGCGTTGGAGCAACTTTTAGAAACGTTTTTTGAACGTGAATGTCCAAAGCGCGAGTTCTTTTCGATAACTTTAAAAAGAAGGAAGGCAAACCACTAAGCGTCGAAAATAATACTTTGCAATCTTTAATATTATCCATACTTTCGCGATAAAGCCAAATTAAGTCAATGTGCTATACAGTGAACGAAAATTGCATGTTTAAATTTCTCTTTCACTTTATCTTGAAGGCCTCCTAAATGGCCAGCCATTACGCAGCACCATCGCAGCTCTGGGCAATAAGCTTATTAGAACCACATTATAAACTTGAAATAATGTCACAAACAATTTTAAACAATACATCTGCAGTTCGTTCGCTAGTGACATCAAAAAATCCTAAGAATCGCTCTTGAGGAATGCCATCGCACAACAATCGATAATTAACTTAAATTTGCTACATCTGTGGTTTCATCATGCGCAATTGATACGAAAGGTGCTTTTTTATTTTCACTTTTTATGTGATCCATCACAACGTCGGCAGTGCATTTAATTAAATCATTTTGGATTCTGTTTGAGGTACCTTGGAAAGTCGTCGAATCAATAAAATGATTTATTAGGATATCATCGGCACAGTGCATAGTTCCTCCATTTTGCAAAAAGAAAAACAACTACGAAAAATAAACCGAAATCTACGATTTTCCTCACACGTCGATTCGCAGTGAGAATTGCAAAATGCGTAAGGCGGCGTAACAATCGCTGCCTCTCGACCGTATTTTACGTGCGCAAACAGACTGATTATTGTCGCGGCAAAGCAGGGGTCAATAACACGAAGCGAAATCACTTGGAAGATGAACCGGCTGTTTTAAGACGCGCTTCCGCCGACGGACTCGAAGTACCTATATGCTGTGTGCGTTTACACAATTAATTTTCTCATGGGTGGTGCGTGCGTTTACACATTACACCAATGAATTGTTAGTACATTCACGAAGTTTACGTATTGTTTCAGAGAAAATATAGTACCTAATTTAATATTAATTTCTATGCATTGTAAACTGAAAAATATTTATTTTTAAATATCAAAGTGTAGGGAAGCGGTGCTTCCCCCGCTTCCATGGACCGCACGCCCCTGTGCGACTCTATAGGCGCAGCCATTTTTATTGCTCATTCTACCCCACCCCAGTTCATTGTGCATCGCCGTTCATGAACTTTATTTGTGAAATATTTTCTAGTTGAACGGCTTGATAGTGCGCCGTCGCGCCATTACCTATTACCTATTAACACTCTTATGGACTGGTATGTCCTATTTGGGGTATTTATGTTTGAATTTTATTTTAACTACATATACATAAATAAAACATTTTATTTAATTTTTTGTCTAAGCTCGAATTTCTAGCAGACAGAGTATAGTATAGTTATTCCAGTATTGAATAAGAAGTGGAGAATGAACAAAAGACAATAATTCATTATCGAAATTTGTTTATTAACATAAAAAAAAATAGTTAAATATATACATATAAAAAAAAAGTTCTAGAGTATAAAAATATCAAATAAATAATAGAAAATAGTGGCTAATATTCTAATGCTCACCAGCTAGTGATACTTGAACGTGAGGTGTTACAACCTATAATCAGATTATGTCCATGCCGCATACAAGGTCTCCAGAAATTGCATAAAATAAGTTGATTTAACTAGACTTACATATTATCAACTTGCTTCATTTGACCGCTAGAGGTCAAAAAAGTTAAATAAAAAATATTTTTTCTTTAATCTCCAGAATTAAGCCATTTTAAAAGGTCAAACTTGGAAGGCATACTAGGTGATTTATGGCAAATTAAAAGCAGCAGGAACATTTTTTCCTATTGCGATCATAAGCGTCTCCTTAAGGGGTGGGTAACGGACATTTTCCATATTTTTTTTACCTGTCACTGTTTGAAATTTTGTGATTAATATTCGCTCCGTGCGAAGTCATGGAAAGGGAAGCAAAAGCGATACTAGCGCTAGCTGCGGATAATTCGTGCATTTTAGGGGGATATTTTGTAATTTTGGCATATCAAATACACGTATACATTTTACTTTTTTTCAAAAAGTAGGTAAAAACAACACAATAAGCAACCGGAGTTGCTGTGTTGAAAATTGTACAAATACTAGCAAAAAAAAAACAGTGAAACTTATATAACAAATTTCACTAACAAAGTGGAAATTAAATCAAAGAAATAAATGGATAGGTGTACAATAAGAAGAAAAATTACCTTTATTTTTGTGATAATAACAGTAATGCTGGAAATAGTAGACATCAGAAACTAGAAAGTTTTTAAATAAACAATAAATTATCATTTTACGATGTTCTTTAATATCCCTTTATTCTTAAATGTTCATTCAGCAAGGACTAGATTTCAAGATTTCTGCCGTTGATTATAATATTTGGCTGGTATGCAATTTTGTGACTTACTGATCGGAAACCAGTTTTAATCATTCATTCTATGTTTTCTTTAGAACAAAAATGAAAATATAAGTAGCGATCCTTTTTATACATTTTAACTTCACAATATTATAAATGGTTTCTTCAATGACAACTTATTAGACTTAGGCAACTTCTCATACATTTTCCAGTAAATACTGTTGCCTGCCTATATTTTATTATTGATTTTTAATGATTATACATAATTTTCTTCAATTTAAGCGTGAAAAATATATAATAATAATAAATTAATGTTTTAATTGTTTTATAAATCCATATACTTTTATTAAAACTAACATATATACTTTTTATTTACGAATTCTATTAAAAATTGTATTTGTCAGTATAGGCAGAAATACTCCTTTAATACCAAAACAAATTGGCGCTGCTGTCGCGCACGGAGCGAATAGGAAATTATAGTGTTTTTATTCAAAAAAGTTTGATGTTGCCATGATGTACCCTTTTCGAAAAAAAATGTATTTGACCTTTTCATATCGCCATGCTTATTTCTATGAAAGATGGATCAACGAAATATTAATAATTTTTATATGCGGTATACAGAACGCTACCTGTAACAAAGTAACAACATTACTGATATAACTGTTTTAAAATATTGTTTCATTATTCATTAAATGTATTCCTACAAACAATTAATGCGTCAAATTAATTTATATCACGAGTTTTTTTTTAATGGGAAATTATGTCGACATCGAACGAGTATAATTTCTTATTTTAATGCCAGAAATGTCAAAAAGTGACAGGTAAAAATAAGGAAAATGTTTGTTGCCCTCCCCTTAATGAGACGCTTATGATCGTAATAGAAAAATTGTTCCCACCTAAAATTCGTATTAAGTTTGATCTTTTAAAATGACTAAATTCTGGATAGGTATTAAAGAAAAAAAAAGAAACAAGTAGGTGTATAGGTAAGTGTAGTTAAATTAACTTATTTTGTGAACATAAATCTGTGGTAGCTCTATCTATAAACAATTTTCGGTATAAATCAAAAAATTACAGGTGGACACACATTATGTATTGTTCATGTCAGTACCACGATTTGTGTCTGGATTCTGAGAAAGATAATATAAACAATATCGTGGCATTTGCGATAATACAAAAATGTAAATTTAGATCAAGATGGGTCCATAGTATTAACGAAAAAAGACTAGAAACGGAAGACTATAAGTGATTAGTTTAAGAACTATGCTTTTCCAGCGATTCTATACGTATTTCAAAATGAATCAAGAATGGTCCCAGTTTATTTCTAAATCACATCTAATTAACGCATTCGCTGAGCCATACTTATAATTTTTTCAATTTATGTTGTAAAGAAATGTATGCATTCCCAATTGAATCGCTCGTTTTAAAAACGACATAAGTCAATTTTTTTCAAAATTCAGTTTTTACCACGAAAGGCCTCTACATTAGAAAACGCACGTTCCGAATAAAACCGACACAAGTCACATTTATGCTAGCCCAAATTTTAAGGTATTTGTCATTCAGACACACCAGATTTATAACTTCAGTAAGTAGTGGCTCCTTCATTATAAAAAAACTGCTTATAAAATGAATCTTTTGGGAAGAAAGTTCCTAAGAAAGAAAAATAGTGATTTACACCGCTCCCATTCATGTTCTTTGAATACAACCAAAATAAAAGAGGAGCTGTTGTAGCATATCAGTTTATAGATGGTTTAAACAATCACGCGTTTAGTTTATTAAGAAATACATCGAATCACGACAGAACAAGCGTTCCAATAAATCCCAAAAAAACAGAAAATATTCAGCCTAGCATTCTGGACGAGTATAAGCCATTTTATCAAGAAATCTTGCGATGGCCAACAACAGATTTCGCAGAAGAGGGAGAAGCTAATATAGAAGATGATAATGGATATGATTACGTTCAATAGTGTACAAACACTATTGTAATATTATAAATAAAGCTTTTTTTACTTTATATTGATTGTGTTTAATTTTGATACAAAATTGCTGATTACTTTTATTCTTTGCATAAACTGCATAAGTCAAGATCTCACAAATAAGAAACACATTTGGCAAAAAAACTATTGTATAATATATTTTATATTAAAAACATGTGTACAAATCTATTTAAAATTGTTTGAGTACTTGATTTATCTTTTTTCTTTAATTATCTAGTTTTTTGCCTCTTCTGTAAAATTGGGTTTTATTACTATGTCGTTTTTGAAACGAGCGATTCAATTATTCTATTAGTAATTCTTTATTCATTTAGACAAATTGTGATATCACGTGCCCTGAAAACATCTTAATTGCTGTAAAATCAAGATATTAGCGTATAACGATGACAACGTAATATTTGTCACGAAATAACGCTAAACGAAATAATACTGAACGAAATAGCGCCTTTTAAAATAATGCATATCAAAAGAGCGCCTGAACGAAATATCGCTTATTAAAATAGCGCTAGTCAAATTAGCGCCCAATCAAAAGAGCGCCGCCTGAACGAAACAGCTCTGTTTAAAATAGCTTCAGTTAAAATAGCACCAGACTGAAACACCGAAATGGCGTCTATTAAAACGGCGTGTTTCGAAATAGCGGTACAGAGAACTAGGGCTAGATTTAAACAGTACTAGTTTAACGATTTTACCTAACCTGTGTAGCCTGAAATCCTCACGAGTTGCTTCGCAATAAAACATAAAGTAAGAAAAATTAACAAAAACTTAACCAATTTACCGAACCTTTGCGGCCTAGAGCCACCGCGGTTTGCTTTATTAAAAAATTAAACACAAAATGAGAAAAATTAACAAAAACTAACTTACGTAACCTGTGCAGCCTGGAGACATTTAAATTGTACCGATCGCTCGCCACGGTAACTATTTCAGTTAATTTTTTTTTTTTTAATTTTCTTTAATGCATAATTTTTTGCGAAGTTACTCGCAATGACTCCAGGCCGTACTGGTAAATTATTCCCTAGTTCGTTAGGCCGCTATTTCAATACATATTAATAAATGCTATTTCGATCAGATGCTGTTTTGTTACGCGTTGTTTTGAGTAAGTGCTATTTTGTTGAACGCTATTTCTTTAAAAGTCATTTTGATTAGGCGTTCGACTGCTGCTATTTAGACACGCGCTATATCGTTTGCGGTTATTTCGTGCCGTAACATACATAAGGTGAAAACAGTAAATCACTGATACATTCAATTGAATATAGTAATACAATGGGTGATGATATATAAACTCACGTGATGTGACGTAACAATAATATGTCCTCCCTTAATTGATAACAAAAAAATAAGCTTCTGGATATTTTAATAAACAACATGACAGTAAAGGTAAACACAATTTCAGCATATACAGAGTGTCCCAGAACTCGCCTGTCAAATGAAACCCCAGACATTATTTTAGGTTGATTTAATCTAAATTACCTACCTTAATCTGAAAATGCTTCATAAGCAAAGAGGTAAAAAATCGTAGAGGTAACATAGGAAGCATTTGCCGTTGCGCGAATTTTGCCAAAACCAAAAACTGGGTGGAAGGAGTAGGGAGATGATCTGGGCCGGATTAAAATATTTGTATTATAGTACTTAATTTTGGTAGGTAACTAAAAGATGAAAAATTATGAGACGTCTATTTGACTTCATTTGTTAGCACGATTCATTTTGATGAGGGCAATAACACTTTATCAATATGTAGCTAGTAGCTAAGGGCCGATTCCACCGTTGTGTTAAACGAAGTTTAAATTACTAAACGATGGATAAAATGACATTGTTAATGTAAAAATATTTTAATCTCCGTTTAGTAATTTAAACTTTCATTTTTTGTTATTTTAAAAATGTCATTTTAATCTTCGTTTAGTATTTTAAACTTCGTTTAATACAACGGTGGATTCGAAAGTTTATAAAATTATTGTAACATATTAGCCATTTGTATATTAAGAGCAGAAAGTAACACTTTAGCTGTTGAGACAAAAAAGTTATCGAAACAGCCTAAGTAATTTCTGCTCGAATTACACACAAGATTTTTTCTACGACCACACCAAAATAAAATAAATAATTAAATTTTATTAGAAATAGGTTACCTTTTCTTTCGTTCTATTTTAAGTTTATTTGACATAAGCCTACTCTTCGAAGAGAAAAAAATGTTTTAGTACTTATATGCCGGTAATTATTTATGATTTAATCATTTAATTATTAACAGAAAATATTGTTCGATGATTTAAAATATGAGGAAGTCAATTAGTAGCTATTTATGTAACCAGTTACGAAATGCCTTATTTTGTGTAACGAGTAAATATTTGCGGGACGAGCGAGTAGGAAATAGAAAAACAAAACATCATAATTTTGCAAATAACTAAGAAGGCACTATAAACAGAAACCAAAAGCCAAAGCCAAAAAAAACACTAAAATCAGACGAAAAAATAGGAAAACAAAAACATAAATACACTTCATAATCTTTGGATTCTTTAGTTAAGTTTCACCCATAAAACAAATGGAGGAAGAAAACACAATTTCACCTGTAGCTCCATCTAGTGTTTCGTGCAAATAGCATAAAAAATGTCAGTTGTCGGTTTTGACCTTGGTTATTCACGTGGAAACTATGTGCTTTGTAGTATCGACTATCGAACTTTTTCCAATACGCTTTGCACAAGTCGGCCATGTGAAAACTACATTATTGCAAGCAGGAAGCGAATATTATCAGTGCTGTATGTTATATGGCACGGACAACGTTACAACACGGTCGGGCCGTATAAACATCACAACAAAACATAATTGAATGACACAAGAACCTTTATAATTGTAGAATTCAAACGTAAAATACAAACTTTATCGTGTAATCAACCAAAATAAAAAAAATATGCTACGTATTAAATTTCGAATATAATTAGCTTTCAAATGAAGTGACAAACTTTACAATAGGTAACAGTTTTGTATGCTGCTATCGAGCGTTAAAATCAAAAGTAATCCAATGAATAGTTATATTGCTGAATTCTCCCTAAAATTATCTTTTCAATGACGTGTCATACTTGGCACTTTCCCTATTTAACTTGCATTGGTTAGAGTAACGGAGTGTAGGGGAATGGTGTATATGACAGTTAATATGATAAAAAGATGTCCTCCTTCAAACTAAAATCGATCTGTCTGAGCGTTTTTTAACATCCATGATATTAATATCCAAAACACCCATCAAGTTTTCGTTGGGTCACCTTGTATAAAGAGAAAGTATTTATATTAAAGAAAATTAACTTATAAATAAATACCTTTAAACAAAATTTAAATTAAATGGATCGATCCCATATTATTATAGAGAAATACTAAATAAATAGTTTTGAAAAAACTATTAAAACCGGTTGTGAAGTTTGAAACGAATAAATTGGTAATGAAATTGATATTTTTGTATGTCATTTTATGTTACTCTTTCCACTTCTTAAAAAAAGATTCCCCATAAAACAAGAAATAGTAAACAGTTTATAATAATAACATTTATTTGCTACTTATAACCTGTACCAATGACCAAGTCCGGTTCTGTTTATTTTCAAATAAACAAATATGGCCGTCGACAGAGGCTTTAAAAATTAAATAACTCACCGAAATAAATGTAAGGTTCCTTTATCATCGTTACACTTCGTACTTTTATTATAAATAAAGCTTTTTACAACACATCTTTTTCAACGTTCATTTCCAAGATTTATGTCACTAAAATACCAAATTAATTCTCGTTGACACATTAAATTTGGACGAACAACGCTCTGACACAGTTTATAGCTAAAGAATCAGTTCGCTCACTCTGCGTCGGCACTTTTGATCTCAATGCATCTCGGATTTGTATCCCTGGCGCATATAGAATTAAATCATGATAGCCCAAGAGCCCACTGCAAATTTTTACTGCCATCTGATAATGAAATAAAATATACTCCAAAAGCTTGTAAAAACATTGTACTTTACCGAGTGGCACCTGTGCTATTCCCAATCCTGAGCAAAGGGGTTAAAAAAAATTATTTAAAAAAATCACATGAGGCATGACGGCGCTAATTTTGTTTGCCCTTAAAGTTTTCCAGATAATAACATATTCCAATATATTTTGATATATATCGTTAACGTAAAACATTTTCTTCCTTTTAACATCGCACAAAAACATCTGCACACGATTAGTAGGTAAAAAATCATTAAAAATATGAATCACTTTTTGCTGATTTAAAAATTTATTTGTATACCTATTGTTGTGATTCATTTTTACAGGTTGCGATAGAAACGAAAAAAAAAAAAACTACTATGATTATGGTTTAAAAGACTTGTCTAACAAGAGTTTATAATTATTATTGACTATCTCTGCAAAAGGTAGGTAAAAATATTAATAATTCAGGTTTAAAAGCTAGGTTCACAATGAATTAGGATTGTAATTTTTAGGGAAAACAATTATCGCTGTCATGTCTTATGTGATTTTTTGAATATAAAATTTTTTTTTTTAACCCTTTGTTCAGGATTAGAGATTGGCACAGGTGCAATTTGGTAAAGTACAATGTTGTTACATGTCTTTGGAGCATATTTCATTTTGTTATCAGATGGCGGTCGTAATTTACAGTGGGCTCTCTTACTATAATCAATTAGGCATTCCAACGAAGTGTCAAACAATAGCTGTAAGTGAGAAGGTTTGGTATATTTAAGGGGGTAGAGACATATTCTAGCATCTTCAACGCTTTTTTTATTCGAAATAATAGTCACCAAGCCTGTTTATTAATGAAAAAATGTATCTTATTTTTATTTTTATTCTTAATTGTGTTTGACATAAAATATTTAAATGTAATCCATTATTCATGATTTTAAGTATTATAAACAGAATACATCGTATGTCGCAACCCTTGGATATATCAAATCTTCCCACTGACAGTTCATTTGTTTAGAATGCTTAGTACAATATATGACAAATGCCTATATTCAAACAGTAGTCTTCTGCGCATCCTGAATTTGTATTCCTGGAGTGAATGTAATTTTGGAACATCCAATTGGTCCGAGTGACCTAACTGATTCTTTAGCTATAAACTGTGGCTCTGACATGTTCTGTCCTCAACTGTGATTGGTGGGTGTGAATAATTTCAAATTGGGATTATGCGCAGTGTCTTATGTTCCATCTAAGATTTGTATAATCTAAGTTCATAAGGGAGCCAGAGCTTTTTGAATTTGGTAGTTTAAGTAAATTTTTTTAACATACCTTAAAAATGCCAGTTTAAACTTTGACTAAATTTCTAAAGATCAGTTGAAAGCTGTAAATTCGAGTTTTCTATTGTAATCACAAGTGTACTGCTGTCAACAGATTTTATTCAGATTTTTAATATTACTGTAAAGGTGCTATAACGGACTGGGCCAAGACCAACAACAAGTGCAGGTTCGTCAGATTTGTACGGTGTTGTAGGTCTACCGCGCGATGGAAAGCAAACGGGCCTACTTCGATCCTATTTGGCTCGACCCGTGAAGCTTCGTTACAGTCTGGAATACAGCCAAGCTTTCCTTTTTCTTCTCATTTTAAATGCAATAAAATCAGCTAAATTTTCTAAACCATCCCATCGTAGTTCTTTCATATTTGTATATACCCGTTCGTCATCACATATTTTTGCTTTCCGTCATCATCATAGGGTAAATCTTGTCTTAGCTTTAGGAAATTTTATCAGATTAAGTAAAGGTACAGCATTATCTTTCAGTTTCCACTTATTCTCCGGTAATTTCAATGGTTTTTCTTTAATACAAATATCTTCATCTAAAAAATGCACCCATAAATTTCGAGTCTTCTTAGCAGTTACAGATGGTTTTTTGCTTTTTTATTATTGTCACATCCGTCACTGAATTTCTTAACGTAATAAAAAACCCAAACCCAGGTAGCACACGACGTCTGAAAGACGTCTTTTTTGTGACTTGGTTTGATCTCAATGTCCTAGGACGTTATTAAGACGTCTTATAAGACATCTGTCAAAAGCCATAATTCAGTCGTAATAATGTGAGAGCTCAAAGACGTTTTTAAGACGTCTTAAAGACGTCTTTCCAAATCCATATATTAATGTGAAAGCTTAAAGATGTCTTTAAGACGTCTTACAAATGTCTTTCAGTCGGACGGAAACTTGCACGGTTTACATAATTCAAATTTAAAAGAAGAATCAAATGAAGTGAAGTTTGACGTTTGACTTAACACTACCTTCAAGGCCAAGCTTATTGTGAATTATTGATTATTCTATTGCGTACGCGATTATAGCCGCCAAAAGTGTGTTTGGGCTATTTTGTGCATTTGTGTTTGGTCTTATTTAAGGCTCCACAAGACCATTACAAGCTATTAATAAGTCGTCTTAAAGACGTCTTATTTATGACTTATTTTAAGCTCTACAGACCAATATAAGCCATTAATAAGACGTCTTAAAGACGTCGCTTTTTGTAACATCAGACGTCTTCTAAGACGTCTTAAAGACGTCTTTCAGGAAATACCAGACGTCTTAAAGACGTCTCGAATGTCGAGTTTGTGCTATCTGGGAACACAGTCACAAATGAACAAAATAACTAAAATAACGTATTGACATCAAATTAAAACACATTAAACTGAGAAAAGTATACTAAAATCCATGTATTTAGCTACAAACTTCAAACAACATGGCAACAATTTGTCACGCGTTGACGTCAGCTGAAAAAGAGAGAGGGAATATATCATGCGCGTGAGCTTATCTGTTTGTCCTAGTATCATGATTAAATACATATTATTGTAGAATATAAACCTTTGCGCGTAATAATTTTAAAATATTTTGAAAGTACGCAACAAGCTGGTCAAGTTAACGGTGCTTATTAGTAAAATTTAAATTTGGTAATATTCTATGATCGTAGATAAAATCTTGTATGTAATTCGAGCTCAAAGCTATTTACCACTCAGGTGGCGCGTAGCACTTTCCGTTTTTAATACACAAATAGCTATTGTATCACTAACTGCCTGTTGTTTGTTTGCTTTGAGCCTATAATAAAAAAAGTTACTAGTTTTACAAATTACATCAATATACAGTACTTGTTTTTCTATTTGAAAGTCTATAAACAAAATCAAAACATTGATTTACAAGGAAAGAAAAACATTTGATGACTTTCTTATAAATATTTCCGGTGCAATTTAAAAACATTCTTGTATGTCAGTTCAAAAATAAATAATCTTACTTTAGAGTTTAGAGAGACATACCTACTTAGTCTATAGCTTCTATTTCGTAATAATAGGTAAATAAGGCATTATTAAGGTCTATAGGTATTTGAGACTAAAATAATATCATTTATAGGTACAATAATGAATCATCACGTTTTAAATGAAAGACTTTGGCACTCTTAAAATATTTACAATTCTTGTAGGTTTTAAGGTGTTGGTAAATCATTTATTTCTTCGCACATATCACTGTTTGTGCTTTCAGTTCTAAATTTTTGAATTATTTTATTAAACCGCTTGGAATTTGAAATGGAGGGGGTTCTGTTTTTTCTAAATAACGCATTATATATGTCCTTTCGAGTATACCTATTGAGTACGAAAACAGCTATCACGAATATTCCTTGTAATCCTTCTATGATCTCATACACAAGGGGATTTCCTTTGGTTATACTTTCTAATCCTGCATCTAGGATCCATATAGTTGAAGGTAACCATATCATGAGACAAGATCGTGTCCTAAAAGACAAACAAGTTAAAATAGCAGTGACAGATAAATAACAAAAATTGAAGTACATTTTTGAGATTGGTACCACATTGAAATTTAATTAATTTAATTTTGGCCAGAAATTTTCCAGACTCGTTGTTTTTCCATCCAAAGGTATTTACAGAGCATCGAGTACAGGACATTGAACTCGTGTTGGGTGTATTATTTTATATATCAATTAATAGATTATATTTATAAACTAATTATAATATTTTGTTACCGCCGGTATGTGATTTTTATTTCATTCCTGTGGTACCAATCCCAAAAGCAAACCATAAAAAACCGCAAGAGTGAAAAACATATTTAACCACGTAAAGCCGCATGATAAATATCTATCACCTTAAGAGAAACAAAACAATATCAACACATGAAACATGTTATTATGTATACAGGGTGTTCGATAAGTGCGGTACATAACTTCAGGAGCGTATTCTGGAGCTAAAATAAAGGTAATTTTGTCGCAAAAATGCTTCGTTACGGAAATACAGAGTGTGAAAGTTTCATGAAAAAAATACAATTTTTTAAATATTTCCAAAATCACTTAAGATGTTTTAATCAAACTAATCGCTGAAAAATATGGAAGGAGAAACGTGTTACGCCACTGTTCTGTTTTTAATATTCGATTTGGAAGAAAAAGCAACAAAGACAGTAAATTTTTTCATTCTTTTTTATTATTTTTAATTTCTTTGAACAATGTACAACAAAAAAGTTATCTTCAATTTTTCCCAGCTACTTGTTTGACATTTTACTAGTTGCCAATTATTTATTTATTTGTATGTCAGATATTAAAATGAATAACATTATTAACGCTGAAATGGCTCAAATGCACTTCATTTATGGCTTAACAAATGGGAATTCAGCGGAAGCTAGAAGAATTTATCAGCAACGTTATTCGAATAGGGTAACGCCATGTGCTAAAACATTTAGAAAGAAACATTCCAGATTGAGTGAAACCGATAGTTTTGAGCATAATCGGGTAGTTCCTGGTAGACGACGAACAGTAACAACGCCTGAGCTAGAACAAGCTATACTACAGGAGATAGAAGAAAATCCTTCAACTAGTACCAGGAAGATTGCACAACAGCTTCAAGTAAGTACTGTTTGGAGAGTTCTGAAAGTTTCTCTGCTTTACCCATACCACATACAACGAGTACAACCTCTGCTGTCCCGCGACTTTAAATCCGCCAACAGTCGAACGGACTATTTTTTTTTATTTTTTTTTTTTAAACGATTTTAGACCTTCTAAAACACATTTTAAAATACTTTTTTTGCCCTGCAAACGCTATAAAATATTTTTTTCTTACCTTAAAACTATTAAAATGTGTCCTCCAATTTCGATGTTGAAAAAATTTAAACTTCATCATTTTGATTAATTTCTTGTTATAGAAACTGCTAAACAATAACACTAGACCATCCATAATGCAATAAACCATCAAAATATTTTCGTAAACAGTTTATTTTTTTTAATTTAAGCTCATGTTTAGATTCGTCGGAATTTTTTAATTTTCGTAAAGACTATGACAATTAAGATTTCCAGTGAGACATATGTCTAAAAGAAATACAATGTTGCCATATCAATTATCTATTGCATAGCAATGGTAATTTTTACCTATGCACTGCGTTGTACCAGGCCAACCAATTGACTTCAGTATCAGAAAAATTATATAAAACTGACGATTTAAAAAAATACCCATATTAAGATCTTCTTCCTCACCCTCATCAGCAGAGTACTCTTCGACGACCTAACCTAAACTAACAATATACAATAAGATGAAGCAACGACTTCTTGTAGGGTGGCGCTACCAAAAAATTTTAACTCATACCTGGCTACGCCGACCGGCATAGATTCCAACGGCCTGGACACAGCTCAAATTGAAAAAACCTAACCTAACCAACCCTCATTAGCGTCTGGCCAGTGAACATCGATCCCAACTATTAACGAACGTGTCTTGTATCGTGGGCATCTAATAATATGAAAATAAACAATAAGAAAAGGAAGCAACGACTTCTTGTAAGGTGGCGGCTTTGCCGCCACCAGAAAATTTTTATACCATACCTGGCTACGCCGACCAGCATAAAATCCAACGGCCTGGACACAGCTCAAATTAAAAAAAAACCTAACCTAACCAACCCTCATTAGCGTCTGGCCAGTGAACCTCGATCTCAACTTTTAACGAACGTGTCTTGTATCGTGAGCATTTAATAATAAGAAAATATACAATAAGAAAATGAAGAAACAACCTCTAGTAAGGTGGCGGCTTCGCCGCCACCAGAAAATTTTTAATCCATACCTGGCTACGCCGACCGGCATAAAATCCAACGGCCTGGACACAGCTCAAATTGAAAAAAAAACCTAACCTAACCAACCCTCATTAGCGTCTGGCCAGTGAACCTCGATCCCAACTTTTAACGAACGTATCTTGTATCGTGAGCATCTAATAATAAGAAAATATACAATAAGAAAATGAAGGAACGACTTATTGTAAGGTGGCGGCTTCGCCGCGACCAGAAAATTTTTAAGCCATACCTGGCTACGCCGACCGGCATAAACTCCAACGGCCTGGACACAGCTCAAATTGAATTTTTTTTTAAATATTAGATAAGAACCGACATGCCGTAATTAACGTACAATCATCATGAAATGAAATAAAAAGATGGTTTCCTGTGATTACTACAAATGTTTTCACTTCGAGATCCAAATTTACCTGCTGGCCAGACACTATGTAATTTTTCAGCCAACTTTCACTAATCGAATTATTTCCTGACTTATATGTTTTCTTACTCGATTTGGCAACACCGCATTTATAGAAACTAGACACATCAATTGTCATTAAATATAATTTAGTGATTATTTATTTTTCTAACAAACTAAAAATGAAAAATAAGAAAATTTTCCAGTGATGTTGGCTGAATGGCATAAATTTTAAGTTTTAAGTGGCCCCATAAAAAATCTAACAGGGTTAGATCCGGAGACCGTGGGGGCCACCTAATACTTTCTCTTCTTTCGATCCATTGACCTGGAAATGTTTGATCCAAATACTGACGAACAGTCAGTGCAAAATGGGGTGGCGCACCGTCTTGCTGGAGTATTAAGTTGTTTGCTATATACTGATCGTCATTCTCAATCAACTCTAGTAATGCTGAATGAATGTCGTTTTCTTATAATTTCAGATATATTTCTGCGGTTAGAGTTTCAGGTAAAAAAAGGGGCCAATTATACGGTTCCCAAAAATTCCAGTTCAAACATTCAGTTTTTCCGGATGTTGCGTATGCAGTTCATGAAATATTCTGGGATTTGAATTGGACCAATAACGACAGTTGTGACGATTTACCGTACTATTTAGGAAAAAAGTGTATTCGTCAGAAAAACACACGTTGCAAATAAATTGCTGATCATTTATTGCTCGTTCAGTCATAATTTTACAAAATTGTAATCGCCTATCAAAATCGTCTTAGTTAAGTTCTTGTACCAAATGTATTTTTTAGGGATGATACTTGTGTTTTTTCAATATCTTCAGAATGCTACTTCTCTTAATACCAGATGTTATCGCCAACTGTCTTGTGCTCAATGTGGGTTCTTGAACAACATGCCCTAAAATCGCCACCTCTGTACCATTTACTATAGCATTTTCCATTTCACGTTATTTGTTAGTTACTGACCTTGTTTCGCAAAATTTTTGGACTAACTCCAAAATATACTTGGGACGGACTTGTCGATTTTGATTGTTAAACAGTTGGGCAATTATATTAGCACATCCATTGTTCGCAAAAAAAGTGAAATTGAGAAAACCATTATCACTGATATGTCACTTTTATGTCGACTCTATAACGAAATAAACTACATCTTACTACTTTACAGCGACCAAAAAATGTCATCTGATAACAATAAAACTAGAATTGTTACAAAAAATTTCTTTTTTTTTTTAATAATAATGTAAAGATTATGTTAAACCGGTTTTGTACTTTTGGTTAGCCACTGTATGGGCTACGTAGATAGTAGCGATGTAAAACTCGGGGATTGTAATATAGGTAAAAATACCTTTAAAATAAGATATCATTAAACCCTCTCTTTGCATTTAAAATTTTAGGGCTGAGTCTCATCCCCGCTAAAGGGTTTCCGTTCAAGGGGTAAAACTGACAAAAAATGTTACTCGCGAGCACTACTAGAGAGCTATTTCTGAGTCTAAATGAACGTTCCTTTTTAACGGTGCCTGATTTGGAGCAACTTTCAAATGTTCCATCTTTTCCCCTCAAGCATTTGCTCGATAGCATATATACAGAGCTCTTGTCTTGTTAATTGTAGACCGTTATAAGTCGTTCTTTTTTGACGTCATAGGGTTTTATACATCAAGAATAATAAACCTTTAAGTCCAATTTTAACGCGTTATCAATGACAACTGACGCCGACTTTTTTATCACAAAAAATACAGCTCCGAACAATAATAATTTCAGAAATTGTTTTTAAAATTGGGTTCAGAGTACGGCAAAGAATGGTGGAAAGTCTATAGTTTGTTTTACTTTTAATGCATAATATTTTAATAAGTGATATTTAATTTAAAAGCTAAAACGCAAAATATACTCTTTTAATTGTGTCCTAATTATTTAAGGAAACTTTTGTTAAGATTTAAAAATGTATTGTCGATGAGATGGAGCCAATTTGCAACCGTACTAATTCGAAACATACGTTTTATTAAACTCATCGTGTTACGTATTTGTTAAAATTAAGAGAAATAAATTTAAAGTGACGTCTTGTATTACTTCGAATGAAAAATCGTCTTCTAATCTAAAAAAAAAAAAAAAAAAAAAAAAAAAAAAAAAAATTGAGTTGGGTCTTGAGAAGAAAGCTTTAATATTTTACATTAGGATTATCGCAACGTGCAACGTGCAACGTCTCAGCATACAACTCTGACAGCCAATGAAAAACTGATGCCGCATTGAGGCGTCCTGTCGATCTATGAACTTGGGCCACGATAGCTTCTTCATTTCACTTATTGGCACTTTTTGTCCATGTTGTGCTATGGGTGCTCCGCGCCTAGTTGAAAACTGCTCTGGGTGCTTGCGAGGATTCGGCGCCTATGACTTCAGGGATACAAATTCAGGATACGCAGAAGACTGGTGTTTTATTGTAGGTGGTTGTCATATATTGTATTATCTGAGTTGCGCAGTGTATAAACTGGAACATTGAGATAAAAAGTGCCGACGCAGAGTGAGCGATCTGATTCTTTAGCTATAAACTGTGTCATAGGGTTCAAAATGGCCGCGCCCTATGTTAGGCGTGTCGGACATCTCTCTTGCCCCGTATTCGCTGTGTACATTTGGCTTGGAGGGGATAGATTGAGCTATCGCAGCGCCTATGGTGGCAGGAGTCAGCGATTGTCCACATCATCGTAGTAGCGCGGCAGCGTGTTGTGGGTCTCGTGTTGGGTATTAAAATAAGTCGTCGTTACTGTAGTGTTGTCGAGTGTAAAAACACTAGCAAAAATAGTGCGTGTAAGTTTTATACGATATGTTTTCTTACTCGATTTGGCAACACCGCATTTATAGAAACTAGACACATCAATTGTCATTAAATATAATTTAGTGATTATTTATTTTTCTAACAAACTAAAAATGAAAAATAAGAAAATTTGATCGTTTATGAAAAAATTTGGTACGGTTTATTGCTCTATGAATGGTCTTATATTGATATTTAGCCGTTTCTACAACAAGAAATCAGTGAAAATGGTTTATTTTACATTTGTTTTATGATGGAGACCCGACAACAAATTTTAAGGATTTTGGATTTTAAGGTAAATTTTTTTTTTTAAATAAGTGTTAGCGGACCCAAAATTGTTATGTATAGTGTGTTTCAAAGTGTCTAGAAACTCTTTATAACATTTCAATAGTTATATCCGCCGTTCGAGTGTCGGCGTATAATACCCTAATTTTATTTACTGATGAGGTAACTTTTTCGCGAGCAGCAATTATTAATTTTCATAATGAACATTTATGGGCTGAGGAGAATCCTCATGCAATAAGAGAAGGTCGCTTTCAGCAAACATTTCCACTAAATGTATGGATAGGGATTATTGATGACCACCTTATTGAACCATACTTTTTACCCCCTCGACTGAATGGTGATTCGTATACTCAGTTTTTACACAAAGAACTAAATAGTCTGTTAGAAGAAATGCCTCTGCAAGTAAAAGAGGAGATTAATGGTTTATGCACGATGGTGCACCAGCCCATTTTAGCCTTCTTGCTCGCCAATACTTCGAGAACACTTTTCCTAATCGCTGGATTGGACGCGACGGTCCTCAAGCTCGGCCCCTTCGCAGTCCCGATCTTAATAATCCCTTGGACTTTATAGGGTCACCTTAAATCACTCGTGTATGAGGCACCTGTATTAAATGAAAATGATTTAAGAAATCGAATAATTCAAGGTTGTAATACCATAAGAAATACTTTAGGAGTTTTTGAAAGAGTAAGACAATCAATGAGGAGACGATTGGAATCGTGCTTTTTATCAGAAGGTGGCCATTGTCAACATTTGCTTTGATTCTTTGTTATAAGTGATTATTTATATGATTGTTATTTGTAGTTAAATAATAAAAAAATTAAAATCGCTCTGTAATTATCCATGAAAAAAGTCGAGGGACCTTTTTTCTTTCAAATCGAACAATCAAAAAACTAAATATTAAAGAACAGCGGCGTAACACGTTTTTTCTTCCATATTTTTCAGCTATTACCTTGTCCGCACGCCACTGGTTAAACGAAAGCCACTGTGTTTACAGTAAAACACGAAATGTTGCTAACTCTCAAAAGCTGCAAAAATTTAATTAAAATATCTCAAGTGGTTTTAGAAAATATTTAAAAAATTGTATTTTTTTTTATGAAACTTTCACACCCTGTATTTCCGTAACGAAGCATTTTTGAGACAAAAATACCTTTATTTTTTTAGCTCTAGAATACGCTCCTGAAGTTATGTACCGTACTTATCGAACACCCTGTATATGACATAAATAATGAACAGAAGCTAAAACATTTTGAAAGTGTATCAATACAAATAAATGGCATGAGAATACTCAGGTAAAACCTATAAAATAAAGAGATAATTTTAAACTTAAATGAGCCAAAAATGTATAATAAAGAAAATAAAATCTCAAAGCCCTACAAAATATGTAAACCAAATAATTTTAACTGAGGATTAAAACTCTAATTTACTCTTATCATTTGCCATAACTTTTAAACAACACCTCGTATCTTTCTAAAACTTCTTTTATTGATAACAGTTGTTGACATATCGTCGGCTTAATATGAAAATTCCATAAGTCCAAAATAAACAATTTTACAGGAGAGACAAAAAACGAATTTACGGCTTATTTAAAATTTATAGTTAAATAAAAATTACATTTTTATGAAAATTGCACAACTCCATTCAAAATTTAAACATGGTTTACACATCAATATTTGTTGAAGTATAATCGATTTAATATAACTTTGAGTCACTTGTACTTATTTTTACGTTAATATTACAAGCTTTATATAGTGTTTTTAGTAAAATCTAGTGACAATTTTCGTAAACTAAGAATATATTTCTGTAGCTTTAGAAGCGGTGAACCAGATTCAGCCAAAATCGCAAAATCAAAAAATTTGGACTTATGCACTTTTCATATTAAGCCGACGATATAAAATTACATGTTTTTCTGGTATCATGATGCAAAAAAGTAGAATATATTCTTTTAGTATCTACACGTTTTAAAAGTTATAGCAGTTTTTGTAATTGGCCCTTAGATTATTTTGATGTGTAGGGATATCGTTTTATTATATAACTACAAATTAGACTGTACATAAAAAACCAGTACGAGAAAATTAGTAAAAACCAACTAATATAATATTATTTGTAAAACAAAAATATGCACCAATATTAAAATAGGTTAGATACTACATAGATTACTATTACAATACAACGCTGTTACAGTCAAAATACTCTAGTTATTTTTGTAATATAGACATATGGCTCTAATTTCTTCCAATACAGACCAGAAGGCTTTCGTCAGGATATACACACCCCACAAAAATTATCGCATCACTAATAGTTTTAAAAAATTTGGAGTTTTTTTTTAACCGTTTGATTGATTTGGATATTCTCTTTTTGGAAGATTGGAAAATTGATTCTTCAGGAATAGTAATCTCTTTGATTCTTTAAATAAAATTTAATTTTAGAGTGTATACCGGATGTTACAATAATATAGGTTTTTGGTTGGAAAATTCCCTGTGGAGTGTACCAGCAATACTAGCATGTTATAATTAATAGCCTACTTTAGACTCATTTTTCGCAAAATGTTAATGTTTTGATTTTTTTATTCTCTCTGTTATTAGAGGAGAAATGCAGTTTTTTAGCACTGCCTGTTTTTATAAACATACATTGCATTTTAGTGATGCGATAATTTTTGTGGGGTGTATAATTGCAGCATACTCTCTAATTTTTGTTACTTAGATTTGAAAGAATTCCATAGACTTTTAACCTATTACTTTTTTCCTTGGTGCATCAACATTATTTTCAACTTTCATTATATTCTCAATTTTCATACACGTGCAGACATTGGGGTTCTGTTTTGATCAATGGCACTATTGTATATTTAAGACTAATTTTGATTAAAATGTAGGTCCCTATATAATGTTTATTTATTTTGCATGACCAGGGATAGACTAAGGTAGTGCTCTCATCTATAATGGAGTCTCTCTAATTACCCTGCACGCATCGATGATGCGGTTTCTTAAGTCCTCTACATCGCGAACAGGAGTACGATAAACCAAATGCTGCAAATGGCCCCAAGTAGAGAACTCGAGAGGATTGAGATCCGGGGATCGAGCGGGCCAATTCTGTGGTCCTCCTTGACCTAACCACTGATTTGCATATGTTTCAGTTAAATGCTGACGTGCTACTTGACTAAAATGGGCGGGAGCCCCATCATGTATAAAAAACATATCCCTTCTGACGCCCAAAGGAACTTCCTCCAGCAGTACGGGATGCACTTCTCTTAAAAATTGAACGTATGCCTCACCATTTAATCGAGGAGGTAGAAAATGTGGCCCAATTAAATAATCACCAATAACTCCGGCCCACACGTTAAGAGAAAAGTGTTCTTGATGGTGAGTTTCGACAATAGCGTGAGAGTTTTCATCAGCCCATATGTGGTAATTATGAAAATTAATAATCTTGTCCCGAGAAAAACTACATTCGTCTGTGAATTCGATCGTCTTCAGAAAGTCATGATTTTTTCTAATCATTTCTAGCATCCAATTGCAAAATTCAAGACGGTTCGGAAAGTTTCGCGGTAACAGTGCCTGTGCTCGTTGCAGATGGTAAGGGTATAAGAGATGTTTCTTTAAAATTCGAAATATCGTCATATGATTAACATTTAGCTGGAAAGAAATCTTTCTAGTACTGGTAGTAGGTTGTTCTTTAATAAAATTTAGTATTGCTTCCTCAAGCTGTGGTGTTCTCACTTCCCGATGGCGACCACAATCGTGCGTTCTTTTGTTGAATGAACCATATTCTCGTAATCGTTGATGAAGTCGGGCAAATATTCTATGTGAAGGATGCTGCCGTTGAGGTTACATTTCAGCATATCTTCTAGATGCTGCTAACCCATTCCCCTGCGACAGACCGTAAATGTAATGCATATCAGCCATGTCCTCATTTGTGTATGCAATTTTAATAACAAGTGAATTATTAAAGTAACAAATTACGAATAGAACAACAATACACAATTAGAATTACTTCAATTTCAAAAATTTACAAACTGACAGCTTGATTTCAATGTAATTGTGAGTATCGCTAATAGCGGCCTACTAGATAAATTAGTTTCGTATTTTCGTTTTATGGCAATATCTATCTTGTTCGTAAAATAATTTTTTGCTGCGAACTGGTTTATTTTGGGCAAAAAATTGAAGAGACATTTTTTGTTTAGAATGAAACAGGCTAACGGAAATAAATTTTTAAATGGTAATCAAATAATAAGACAAAAAGTTACGTTGGAACGAAATTTTAGGGGTCGCGTTTTCCACCCCTTACAACCATGGGGTAAACCAAATAAATTACTGGCTAAATGTCTTTTTAAGGGACTGTATCTTAACCAAGGATGCTCCAATGAAGTTTCTTTATATGAAAGATCTTATCTTTTTTTCGATGAGGAATCACTCCCCTAAATGTTTTACACTTATTTAGTTACACCCTGTATACACTTATTCTTTAACGTTCAATATTAATGAAAAATCCTGTATTAGGGTGTCTAGTATATGCTTATTATATATTAAATTTAAATATTTAGTACATACTTAGAACGTACTATCAATGAAAGTAGATATTTATTGCATACATACTGTACACATACTTGAAGTACATTCTCAGTATTTGCATAGCACATATAAACAACGTCCCGTAACATATACTTAGTATATTCTGAGAATGTACCAAATGCAAATAAAGTATCTTCTCAATATATGTATATTCTTAAAAAGTATACTAAGAATATGCTAAGAATGTAGGTATAATGTTAACTGGGAGTCTGTTGTTAAATCCACGAGGACCACATGGTCCATATCACAGATATGGATAGGTTCATATCGGTGTCTACAGGCAATCATTTTGTTTAATATGACTAATTGGTTTAAATCATAAAACTTGACTATTTTAACAGTTGAAAAAATAAAACGAAGTGGTTTAATTTTAATAAAACTCAATGATTGGCTAAAATCACAAATTTTGACCATTTTGACAGATGAAAAAAAGTATCAGTATAAAACCCAATTAATTGGGATCACGAGCTCTTATTAGCTGAAATCAAAAAATTTTACTATTTCAAGCAGATGAAAAAAATAATCGGTAATAATTATTATTGTGAAGAGATATACATACATAGATACAAACAAAATGAAAAGTATTCCATTATAGGTCCCAGCTTTTAAATTGTTACATAAACAAACAAAAAATATCAAATTATTTTTATCACCATAAATACGTATATATTATAGGTTTTAAATGATAAAATAACAATACCTTGCGAATCTTCTGAAAAACGTTATATGCAGAAGATATAATTTTAACGATAGGCCAGCATTTTAGGAGAATATGAAGCAAACAGACAATAGAGAACTAAACATTAAAAAAGCACAGAAATAGTCTAAAAAAGCATACAACATAGTACCAAATAGTGAAAAATATTATATACCTACATTATTAAATCATACTTAATAGATGTTATTTATAGAATTTTCTACTGAAGAAACTTGGGAATTATCGTGAGTGTTATTTAATGGAAATTCTTCAAAACTTTTACATTTTGAGTTTTGTAAACGTTTTAGAAAGAAATGTACTACAAAAACAGACCAAATGAGCAGACCTTGAAGGGAATCAATTATTTCTACTGAAAAGAATAGTCCATATTCATACATTTCCGGATTGGAGATTATGCTCAATATTAAACTTAATAAAAAGAAAATTGTCATAGTACATATTAACACCACAGACTGATAACACCTAAAAATAAAAAAAAAAATCTAAAGGCTGCAGATATTTTATATAAAAATATGGAGTCATGTCATTGGCATAAATTGGAACATTAGAATAAATTTTAATTAATCCCGGTGGTATTCGAACCCCGGATTAACGGATCCAAACATCCAGACTCTAACCACTATTTGAAATTGAATTAAAAACATCCCATTCCATTTACTTACTTGTACTTTAAAACACTTTTTTTCTCCAACCAATTAATGTTTTGTGTATATTTCTTGTTGTTGAGTGTTATCAGGTAGAATGCATAGATTAGGGACGCCAGCGCAAGTAGAAGTAGAAGACCAATAGGAACAAATAATACAGTTATTCGACAGTCTAAAAATAAGTTAATATTATTAATAAAATATTAAAATAGTATTTATTAATGCTAATAGGTACCTAATCAGATTGACTGCTTTTATAGTAAGACACTAATCAAGACTGAACATTTAAATACGAGTATATTCTTCTTTGACGGATAATTACCAAGTATTAGTAACTCATCTCTTAATAATTAACAACAATATTTCAATAAGTATTCGCCTACAAGATATCCCATATAAAGATTCTAAGCAGAGTAAACGGTTAGAATCGATGATACCCAAAATGGTTTATATCGACCCCCAGGGGTCGACGATGACCTACAAGGGGTCCATGTGAGAGAAAAAAAGAATTGGGGGTCGGTGAGGATCTAAGCGGGAGTCCAAAATATTCGATCTCATTTAAGCAGGTCACGACTTTAATTTTGACTTTTCATTAATGGAATAACCCACACACAAAGATGATTTGTTGCTTAGTTTTTATGAAAACAACAAACAGACCGACGACGATTAGTACTAAATTGTACTGTTGTAGATTTTGTAAACAAACTAATTTTCACAATTTTATATGTACCGAATTAATACAGCTTAGAGAAATGTGTAAGTTAGTAGGATATTCACATTGTGGTCGCAATAAACGTTGAACTTGTAGAAACTTGCACACATACATGCTACCTACGCGAGTACGCGAAGCAGAAACGCTTGTCCATTCTTGTTTTTGAGCATTCCTCCCACTAAAAAGCTCATTCATTTTATGTAATATATTTTACTTTGGTTCGTTCTAATTTCAGTTTTATAAAGAAATGTATAAAAATTCTTATGTTTTTAAGCTATTGCATAGCTTTTATCGCGGGCTTTGAGCGCGGTGACCGAATCAAGAAATTCCGTAACGTCCGTAACGAAAAAAAAACCCCGCACTCCGACCAGCACAGCGGTGCGGCGTTAAACAATATTAACTTCTCATTTATTCAAAAAAAGAAAATCGAAAAATCGAAAAATCGAAAAATCGAAAAATCGAAAAATCGAAAAATCGAAAAATCAAAAAATCGAAAAAACGAAAAATCGAAAAATCGAAAAATCGAAAAATCGAAAAATCGAAAAATCGAAAAATCGAAAAATCGAAAAATCGAAAAATCGAAAAATCGAAAAATCGAAAAATCGAAAAATCGAAAAATCGAAAAATCGAAAAATCGAAAAATCGAAAAATCGAAAAATCGAAAAATCGAAAAATCGAAAAATCGAAAAATCGAAAAATCGAAAAATCGAAAAATCGAAAAATCGAAAAATCGAAAAATCGAAAAATCGAAAAATCGAAAAATCGAAAAATCGAAAAATCGAAAAATCGAAAAATCGAAAAATCGAAAAAACGCAAAATCGAAAAATCGAAAAATCGAAAAATCGAAAAATCGAAAAATCGAAATATCGAAAAATCGAAAAATCGAAAAATCGAAAAATAAAAAAATAAAAAAATCGAAAAATCGAAAAATCGAAAATGAAAAAATCAAAAAATCGAAAAATCGAAAAATCGAAAAATCGAAAAATCGAAAAATCGAAAAATCGAAAAATCGAAAAATCGAAAAATCGAAAAATCGAAACATCGAAAAATCGAAAAATAAAAAAATCGAAAAATCAAACAATCGAAAAATCAAAAAATCAAAAAATGGAAAAATCGAAAAATCGAAAAATCGAAAAATCGAAAAATCGAAAAATCGAAAAATCGAAAAATGGAAAAATCGAAAAATCGAAAAATCGAAAAATCGAAATATCGAAAAATCGAAAAATCGAAAAATCGAAAAATCGAAAAATCGAAAAAACGAAAAAACGAAAAATCGAAAAATCGAAAAATCGAAAAATCGAAAAATCGAAAAATCGAAAAATCGAAAAATCGAAAAATCAAAAAATCGAAAAATCGAAAAATCGAAAAATCGAAAAATCAAAAAATCGAAAAATCGAAAAATCGAAAAATCGAAAAATCGAAAAATCGAAAAATCGAAAAATCGAAAAATCGAAAAATCGAAAAAACGCAAAATCGAAAAATCGAAAAATCGAAAAATCGAAATATCGAAAAATCGAAAAATCGAAAAATCGAAAAATAAAAAAATAAAAAAATCGAAAAATCGAAAATGAAAAAATCAAAAAATCGAAAAATCGAAAAATCGAAAAATCGAAAAATCGAAAAATCGAAAAATCGAAAAATCGAAAAATCGAAAAATCGAAAAATCGAAAAATCGAAAAATCGAAAAATCGAAAAATCGAAAAATCGAAACATCGAAAAATCGAAAAATAAAAAAATCGAAAAATCAAACAATCGAAAAATCAAAAAATCGAAAAATGGAAAAATCGAAAAATCGAAAAATCGAAAAATCGAAAAATCGAAAAATCGAAAAATGGAAAAATCGAAAAATGGAAAAATCGAAAAATGGAAAAATCGAAAAATCGAAAAATCGAAAAATCGAAAAATCGAAAAAACGAAAAATCGAAAAATCGAAAAATCGAAAAATCGAAAAATCGAAAAATCAAAAAATCGAAAAATCGAAAAATCGAAAAATCGAAAAATCGAAAAATCGAAAAATCGAAAAATCGAAAAATCGAAAAATCGAAAAATCGAAAAAACGAAAAATCGAAAAAACGAAAAATCGAAAAATCGAAAAATCGAAAAATCGAAAAATCGAAAAATCGAAAAATCGAAAAATCGAAAAATCGAAAAATCGAAAAATCGAAAAATCGAAAAATCGAAAAATCGAAAAATCGAAAAATCGAAAAATCGAAAAATCGAAAAATCGAAAAATCGAAGAATCGAAAAATCGAAAAATCGAAAAATCGAAAAAATCGAAAAATCGAAAAATCGAAAAATCGAAAAATCGAAAAATCGAAAAATCGAAAAATCGAAAAATCGAAAAATCGAAAAATCGAAAAATCGAAAAATCGAAAAATCGAAAAATCGAAAAAACGAAAAATCGAAAAATCGAAAAATCGAAAAATCGAAAAATCGAAAAATCGAAAAATCGGAAAATCGAAAAATCGAAAAATCGAAAAATCGAAAAACCGAAAAATCTAAAAATCGAAAAATAAATTCGGTAACAAAAATAAACCTAACACCCCCACTCAGACCGGCCAGCGGTGCGGCGTTGAAAGCCGTGCATCGTCTAACGTCGTTTCAGTTCGGCAGACTTTGGCACGGTCTTTGTGTGCGTGCGACTAGATGTATGTGTGTAGACTAGCTGTTAACTGCTCATAACTGATTCTATCTCTTTTAGACACAAAATCGGAAAAACTGAATTTGAAAATGAATAATGATCTACAAGAATCCACAACAAAATATGGGACCACCATTGACGCGGTATTTTCCAGATATTTAGAGGATATCAAGTCTCAAACTTATGTTTCTTATTTCAGTTACTATAAACCTATAGTTTCAATGATAAAAATTCCTGAATAACCTACATGTATTGTAAGATAATAAAAATATTTTAAACAATATTAACCTTTCATTTATTTAATAAAAGAAAAAAATTGTTTTCTTATCGGTCACTACGCTCAAAAAGTGTAACTTGAATTAATATCAAAGAAAAAAAAAATACTGCATAAATAAAATAAATAAATAATTATAATTGCATAAGTTGATAAAAAATGCTATGCAATAGCTTTACCGCGGCAGTCCCCGAGTGCCAGATGTATTTTTTTATTGTTTTTTTTTTCTACCTCAATACAATTAGAAATTAGTCAAAACACCATCAAAAATGCAATATTAGCTAAGCAGGAGGTCTACCCAAAACCGAAAAACATGGCATGGTCAACGAAACACAACATGTGGGGACCTCTGGAGATTTACAGCATGGTCAAATGATATAATAGACGCGGGGAACAAGTAAAGGTCTCACATAATATCCAGAATCTTTTTTGAAAAATATAAAATATATACCTGGGTACCTTACCTGGAAAATCGCACATGCCATATCCTTTCATAAATGAATTTGGGACATCTGGATATCCTGCAGAAATCATAGATATAAACAATATTATACAGGGTATTACTATTGATCCAGCAATATAGAGATAAATTCTTTCGATTCCAATATTTATATTATCTCTCATCACAGTCCTAAAAATAATCAATTATCATTTATAATTTTTTAGTTACTCGTATGTACCTATTGAATAGATTTTTAATAGCTATTTATTCCTTATTTTATGTAACGAGTGAATATTTGCGTGACGAGAAGAGCGAGGTCTCGTAAAATGAACGAGTTACACAAAACGGCATATATGGCATCTTATACAATATTTTTTCTAATTTTAATTTAGTTAATTATAAAACTGTGTTTGTACTAAAATAACTAACCATTAATTTTTGTACTTCCAATCAATTAAAGATTTTAGAACATGAATATTTGTAAAATTATTTAATTTAATTTGAGTTATTTCAAATATTTTTTTAAATAAAATAATTAATGTATGAGAATTTTGAATGAAATTGTCTATATATGCAACCAACATAATATTTTTATGCATTGTTAGTTGAATTCATTTCATTGGCATATTTAGAAAAATGGAAAATTATATAATTTATTCTCAAGCACTTGGGTTTTTTAGTTTTCAAGAAAGTGGGTCCTTTTGTCATGTATTAGTGTTTTGATTATTTTGTGTAGAGTTAGAATGGAAAATGGGAACCAAAACAGATTTATTACTAAGCTGTAAGTTTACTAACAAAATCTATTTTTATATGGCCAACCTTTCTTATGATCTACTTGATGGAACCAGTTGCGTAATGCTAAACATTATGAAACTGGTTACGAAAAATTTATTATGTCACTAGTTGCGAAAATAAAACAGCAAATAATAAACCTTTTTGGGTTTTAAAATCAATACAAACTATCATTGAAAGTTTATTTCAAAAAAGGACAGGTTGGCTTATAAAAATAGAATTTGGTTAAACTTACAACACCCACATGGATATTAGCTCATCTACGCACATACTACAAAAAGAAAAAGTATGCTATTGCGTTCAACTGAACGAATATATTTCATATCCACTCTAGGTAGTAAGAACACTGCAAAAAAATAAAATTCCCCAATCACAGTTCACATTTTACTACTATTATTTTTAAAATTTTTAATAAGTGACAATTCTATCAACCTAACTGTCAGTATATATTTTAGTTATTGAGATTAAATATACAATACAATGAGTTATTTTTGTGCAGACTCGATAAATGATAGCATTTTTAATTGTCCACATTAAAAAAAAAATTAATCAAACAATATGAAACTAATTTAATTACGATTAAAACTAAAATCGTAAAAGCAGCAGTGGAGGTGATGACAGAGCATACGCGAAATATCCAGGTTCGAATCTGGACTGGGGACTAATTAAACTAATCTTTTTTTAAAGTTTATTTTATTTTATAATTTATTTTAAAATTAGTTATTTTGTCTGAATACTCTATAATCATTTTTTAAATTTGTATATTTTCGTTACGGGGTCGTATACTGTACAACTCGAGTGGATTGTCCATTAGGATAAGCCGAAAAAATATAAGATAAAATTTTAATTTGCTATAACATTTAAAAGCTGCGTTTTATTATAAAAACTGCTTGTAATTTTTTTCACAATTTTAAAATTATATTTTCAGCCCTCTACCAGCCCCCAAAATAGCTAAAAAATTAAAATTAAATGTAAAATTTTAATTAGCTATATCAATTGAAAGCTGTATTTAAGCATATACACTGGTTGGTATTTTTTTTTTCGAAATTTTATACGTTTAAAGTCCTCTACCACCCCTTAGAAAATTTACTTTCGTCATGACAAAATTGAAATCCCCATTTTTAGTAGAATTGTAACCCAACTATTTTCCACTATAAAAGAGCCCTTTAATTTACACTCGTTTTAACATCCCACTCCCACCCTTACATAAAAATAGCCCTACTTTTTAAACATTATATCTTCTCAACGTCAAAACACCTAAAACTGTAATATATTTAAACAAGTAGAAACAAAACCTGTTAATTATTAGAATTCGCAATTTGCAGTTGTTGATGCAAGATTTAACACATTTTCGGGGGTGGTTATAAATATGCTATTTCTTAGATTCTGGTGGTATTATGTGCCTAATCGTCGTACAGCGAACATCTGCGTAACTTTGTTTTTGTTTAATAAGTAAAGCGTTGTAATAAACAATAATAAACAAAAATTAGTGTTCTAAATTGTAGTCTAACTAGGAGTAAAGTGGAAATTCCTTTATTTGGGAATCCAACCGATTTGAACACTCGTACGTTGCCGAAAATTGAACAAATGCTACGATGTTTTTTATTCATACGCTATAAACTAAAAATATAAAAAATATAAGTAGTTTAAAAAAACTAAAAAACACGCTTTTAGAGCATATCAAACTAAAAAGTTAAAAATAATTTTTTTTAACACGCTTTTATTCAAATAAGCTTAAAAAAATTATAAATGGAAAATACTAGTATTATTGTGAAAAAAGCGTTGGGCGCTTTGTACATATTTCTCGTACATCGAGCGCCCGACGCTTTTTTCACAATAATACTAGTATTTAGTCTTTTGAAAAATGTGAATGTCTTAAAATTGTAAATTTTACCCCAATAAAATGTGAGTTGCCAAATATAACTGTAATGTCTATAGATTTAAGTTCTGATCAATCATATTTATATGACATTTGCAATGCAATATCAAGCGGAAATTTATCATCAAATTTAGCACACCGGAATCTTGGGAAATTAGCGCACTCTAGATGGCTCACAATGGCAAATCGTATTCTTCGGCTCTATGCTGGAACGAAGCTAACATCAAGCCTTACGGATATGGCCGAATTCATAATTAAAGTGTATGCCCTAATGTGGTTTATTATTAAACTAAATTTAAGTTCCACTAGTGGTAGTTTATAAGTAGGTATCTAAAATTAAAACATGATTTAAAGAGTATTGTGGATACGGTAATTGGGTAGGTGGCGTAGTGGTCTCACTCGCTTATATTCATTTATAGGCAAGTTTGTGGTCAGAGATATAGCGGCTTCGAATTCTACACCAGACCATGTGGATTTTTAATTAAATTGCATGGTTCGTTATAGGATTTGATGTATGCTGTATTAATAGAAATTCAATTTCTGTTGATATGACATGCAGATTATAATATTGCACTCCTCAAATTAGGTTAATCGGAACACCCCATTTATTTTTATGGGAATCACCGATACACTCAGAAAGTAAAAAAAAAATACAGAAAAAATGGAATAAAAAATAACAAACAACAACGTAAAATGAGCGTTTATTTAACAAACAATAAACAAAAACCTTAACCCATGTTATAAAAAAATTTTAAACTTAAGAAAGAAACTAATGACCACAAAAAATCACAAATGCAAACAAAAATAACAAATAACCCCCTTTATGCCTAGACAGTGTTGATTTTCAAGCGAGGCATCTCGTAGACCTATCTGACATCGTCAAAGGACCCCGCAATAATCTTATGGAAATTGGGTTTCTGTCAAATTGTCTGAATTTTTGATATGTTGTAGATTTTGTCATCCTGAACAAAAGTCTCCATGGGCACAAAGTGCAAAAATGAATATTTTGGCAGCTACAGAGCTGCCAAAGCTCCCCTGACTCGTTGACAGTGTCAATTTGTCCAATTTGACATGATAATTGAATTCAGCGACCTCAAAAATTCAAACTCTCAATGTGAAAAGAGGATATTTACTTGTATATTCCTCGCTGACCGTGAATTGACAGCTGCCAACGGTTAATTTGTCCAATCTGACATGAGAATTGAATTCAGCGACCTCAAAAACCCAAACTCTTAATGTGAAAAGAGGATATTTACTTTTATATTCCTCGTTGACGGTGAATTGACAGCTGTCAACGGTCAATTTGTCCAATCTGACATGAGGGTTGAATCCAGTGACCTCAAAAACATTACCCTATTTATTAGAATAATTAAAATATGCTTTTAACATCTGTAAATAGTATTGAAAATGAATAGTTTTGCAACGGATCAGGGGAGCTTTGGCAGCTCCGAAGCTGCCAAACTATTCATTTTGGCACTTTGTGCTCATTGATACTTTTGTTCAGGATGACAAAATCTACAACATATCAAAAATTCAGACAATTTGACAGAAACCCAATTTCCATAAGATTATTGCGGGGTCCTTTGTCTCAGAGCCGTTTGTAAAGTTTGTTCACTATAGTCTCGGTAGACTCTTGTCCCAAATACTTTTTTGTATTTTCGCACCTTTGTCTCGATTGGCCCCCAAAATGAAATTTTCTTCTTAAATAATCGTATTTGCCATTTATAAAACACTTGAAATTATGACATATGGGTTTCCTTATGGGTATTCCACATAAAGTTTTTTAATCAATAAAAAAATCGATATATTTGATTGGCAATTTTTTTCTCAATTTTTGCACTAAAATAACATGTTATCGGTATGTATACAGGCGCCAGTATGTCTAGTTTGATTTTTACCTACTATCCTAGCTGAAAACATTGACTTCAAGACAGGGTTGCCGCTTATGTAAATAAATACCCGATGGTCCCAATTCACCCCTTAGTCCTAATTTACCTCTTAGACCCGATTTGCCTCGTTTGACGGTACTACCCCATACACAAAGGACCGTCGGGAGATACTGACTCTACTGAGGTTACTTTACTTACTCTAGGTGCACTTGAGGGTCGCAGAGCAAACTGCATAATCAAAACTGACGCCCGGACAACCCTTGTTCTAAATAACAGCCTGGTGCTACCCATGACTTCCACATCACACAAGTGAAAATAGAAGACATGTCACAATATAACAGAAAGTAATATTATTATTTAGTAGGACTATCCTTTACTTAATTTTTCTTTGTAAAACTTATAGTTTTTCATGTCAGTTCATTATTTCCTTATTCGACTGGTAATAAATTATTGTAAATCTATAAATTTTCAGCCTTCTGCTCAACACGTTACTCAAAATGACCGGTAGCTCTTAGACTATCATTTTGTATGTCAAAATTAGAAAAATTAATAATAGTTATTTCAACATATTAGAAAAAGGTGATGAAAACTACTATAAAATATATTACTTAATAGCATTTCTTTTTATAAAATGAAAAATTACTCATTTTATCAAGTTACTTTCTACAGGGATCATTTAACAGAGGTCACGAAGAGGTCCACATTTCACATAATTATTGTCTTAAGACTTATTTTGAAGAGCTTTAGTTGTTAATTTTGATAATGCGACTTTAATTCGCTTTTCTTTGGAAATATTGTTAAAGAAACAAAACCGTTTATATATTTTTTAAATCCCAATTCCTTAAAATTAAACTATTAGTAAAAGCTTGATACTTACCGAATTGAGTACACCATATCAAAACACATACAGAACAGCCATACAAACGATGACAAAATAAATAGGAAAAAAATAGAACCTAAAACAGAAATATAATAAAACGTGGATGGTATTAAGCTGCTTAAATTTTGTAATTTTCATGAATAAAGTAATAAAATGATTCTAAATCAGTACCGCATAATCAGGCCTAGAAATTACTCAAACATTCAACATTAGTACTATAAGTCACTGGATAACACATCCAATAATATCAAAAATACTGATCAAGAAAATTTGATTAAAATTAAAAATATGTAATAAAATTCCATCCAGGAATTGAATGGTCTTGTCAAGTTATAAAAAGAGTCCAAAGTAGAAACGATGAAGATCATTAAAAGTAAATTCTCTCTAAACCAAAATACACTTAGAATAAGAATATTAAAGAGAATGAGCATTTTGTGCAAGATTATTAGATATTTTGTGAAATCCGCCATGTCTTGTACTTGCTCTTCTTCGCGAATGTTGCATACTGACCTTAACCGTTTATGCTGTGTTTGACGAGTTAAAAAGTAAAATTTGAATTGAAATTTGCAAAGTGGAAATGAAAAATTTGTATTCTGCGAAGATAACGATACTATTTTACGAAACACAAGTATTTTGCACGCGTAAATTGTTGAGCCATGCGCTTACAACACGGGCACGATGCACGGTGCTCCATCTTGTTGAAAGTACATATCTCTAGTTTGAGCAAGTGGTACATTTTCAAGGAGACCAAATAAATAATTATTTAAAAAATTTAAATAAGTTGCTGAATTTAGAACACCATCAAAAAAGAAAGGACCAATAACATAAGTGTCTATTATGCCTGCCCAAACATTAACCGACCATTTCTCCTGACTATTCTCTGAAATAGTGAGGGTTTTCATCTGAATTATAATGAAAATTGTGCCGATTAATATAACCATTTCGGTGAAAGGTACACTCATCTGTAAACAATTTTTTTTTTAAATATTCATTTCCATTTAATTTTTCTTCTGTCCAATTGCAAAAATTTATCCGGTGTTGATAATCTGTTTCTTTGAGCTCTTGGTGAAGTTGAATATGATAAGAATGGAATTTATTTTTATTTACTATTCTTCTGATAGAGGTTCGGCTTATTTGAAAATCTCTTTCAAGTTGGCGAGTACTAGTATGAGGGTTTTCTACCACTGCAGTTAAAATATTAGTTTCATTTTCTTCATTTACAACAAATTTGGTTCTTTCTTGTTTTTGGATATAAGAAACATTTCCTGTTGCAATAAACATGTCCAAGAGATTTTTAAATAAGTCTTTTCTTGGATGACGTTCTCGTTTAAGGATATCTTTCTTTATGTACACGACTTGTTAAAAACGGATTTCTAGAGCATTCTCCGAGAATGAAAATCATATCAATTAATTCATTTTGGGAAATATGTGCCATTATTATCACCTAAATTTAGAACGACTTGAGCAAAACTAGAAAGAGTTTTAATAACTAATTTCTAATGTCACAAAAAGTGACAGATTTACTTTATTTTCACAGCCTACTAATTAAAAGGTTTTAAAAATTGAAAAATACTGTGAATTATAGATTTTTTTAAATAAAAAGAAATCTGTAAAAGATAAATATCAACATATTTTTATATCATTAGAAAGGTAATCGAATTCTGCATGTAATGAAATGAAAACATTTGATAGTCCCATTTAAAATAATCAAGTTACCTTGGATTGAAATTTTGCAAATTGACGTAGAGATTACTTTAAACACGAAAAGGGTTTGACTTTGATCGTCTGGCAAATGTTAGTATATTTCATGCTTAGTAACACTGTAGAGTTACGGCCTTCTAAATTTTATAATAACTGCGATATTCAATTTTTACTAGACATCTACTTTTTGAAAAAATAATGAATTGCTGCTTAACGACTCATTTTAGATACCATGTGTGATACATAATGTTACACTAAAATTGACCGAGGAATCCAAATATGCAATATTATACAGGGGGTTCCTATTAAAAAACAACTTTGGTATAAATCACCCTGTAGAGCAATTAGAATTTCATCGAAAATATTTTTATAATGTAGTCTTAGAGGTCCTACATTATACCACAAAAATGAATTTCAAAAATGTACCTTAATAAACCCGCAATCTTCCACCCACGCACTAATGGTCCAGTAATATGTATTTTCTTGATTTTTCAATAAGATGTTGCTGGACGATCGAGAACAAAAGGTTTGTTCGTGTTATTCAAAACAGAACTGTTCTAAAATTGCGCAGAACTAGTTGCTTAGTAGCACAAATTTGGAATTCTTTCGAACAGTTTTGGATTAGATATTAACACGAACACCTAAATTATCAACTATCAATTAATTTTGTTAAAATTGTGGAATAAAATAATTAATTATTATTTAGCATTAAAAAAAAAAACTAACAACAAACACGGAGTTTTCCCTTTTGTAACTGTACTTTAAATAAAATTGGTATGCTTTGGTTACGTTTTTTGAAAGTCAGTCACCGTTAATATGTTTTTCTTAGTTTAAAGAGAAAGATAAACTATGCAGAAAATTAATTTTCTCAGTCAAATTCCTATAATTCCATATTCAATGAAATTCACAATATAATATAATATACCTAAGCTCTAACCTTGTTTACTCATTATTATTTTTGTAATGGGGCAATGCGCATGTGTGACTAGAACGATTTTTGTCAGTACGCACTTTTAGTTATAATCACATAAAACTCAAAACAGTTCAGCACCGTTCTAAAAAAAAAAACTCAAACGTAGGACTCTTTGTGCAGAACTTAGTTCCCGAAAACACGAACACTTTTAGTCTACTACGCATGTCTGGAACGGTTCTGCACAAGTAAAACTAAAAACACGAACAAACCTACATTATTCTCCCCTAATTCACTACCACATTCTGCAATGAGATCTTACATAACAACCGATATTTTTTTCGCTGAAAATGCAAATTTTGTAATTTGCAACACGATTTATTTCAGAAAATTAAACACTTTGAAGAAGAAACATCAAGTCTGCATATTTTACGAACGGCTTTTGTCGACATTTTATATCATCAAAATATGTAATGCCTTCTAGATAAAAATAATGATAATTAGACGTTATTTTGTCATGCGTCTAACGTCCATCGGTTTCCACAAATAGAAAATGGAAAGAAGAGAATATTTTTAACCAATTTTATGTAGTACCTAATATAAATTCAACAAATGTACCATACGCTTCCATAATATATAAAAGTACACAATATATAATTAAGTTAAGGAGTTTCCACGAATTCTATTGTTATAATATTCTACCAATTTTAGTAAATAAATTCAATCTTTAAAAAGATTATCAGATATATTAAACTTGAAACTAGTGTCTCTATGTTACTAAAATTAAAAAATTAAAAAGTTAGGCCATGTAAATTATAAACTCATTTTGTTGCGAAATTATCTAACCAAATTTCATTCGAAACTAAAATATATCCGGAAGTTTTCTTCTCGCTCATTAGGTTAGGTTAATTTAGGTTGAAAATGGGTGGAATGATCTCATCGCCTTTCACTGTGGCGCAGATGGATCTGTTGTGGCTCATGTCTAACTTATTTTATGTTATGTTGGGAATGGGATGTTAATACACTGCGACCTAAAAGATCTATTGTGCCCCCTTCTGTCGCCAATGCACCAAGGAAATGTCTCAATGCCTATAACGACCTTTCCAGTCCCATTTTCCTTGCAAGACTATCTGCAATCTCGTTACCCTGTATCTCGTTATGTCTCGGGACCAAAGTGAGAGTAACTCTATTTTTCTCGCCTAGCTCATTCAATTGTTCTAGGCATCTCCAGACCATTTTTGAGTTGATTACGTAAGAGCTCAGCGCTTTTGTGGCTGCTTGACTATCGGACATGATGATAATCTCTTGTCTATGATAGTTTATCTCGATGTTGAACTGGATACATTTCTCGATGGCGTGAATTTCCGCCTGGAAGATGCTTGGGTATTTTCCCAAGCTTTCGGAGTGCTTGGTTCTCGGCCCATACACTCCTATTCCAGTTACTTCTATAGTTTTGGAACCGTCCGTATACCACTGAATAGCACGTCTTTCGGTTGCAAGCGCGATGGATTCTTGGCTCCATTATTTCTTCACAAAACTGTACTTCTTTAGTATTTCATCCTGGGGCATGTTCCAGGTATCTTTAGTCCTGAAGCAAGTAGACTTTCGTCTGATTACTCTGTTCCTGACCATTCTATATCGTTTCCTTTTTCCCACATTCTCTATCATCAAATGTAGAGAGGTGAGGTTTAAGGTCACCTCCATTGTGGCCATAGGACAGGTTCTCATTGCACCAGTAATGCAAACACAGGTTAGTCTTTGTACTTTTGAGATATTAGCTCTCGTAGTAGCTTAACTAGTTCTGTTACTCCAGGCTATAGCCCCGTAAGTGATGATTGGTCCCACTATTGCAGTATACATCCATCGCAGTATATTTGGGTTACATCCCCATCGTTTACCTGCAATGTTTCTGCATACCATTAGGGCTTTTGTAGCCTTATTTACTACTTCCTTCTCATGTGTGTTCCAGAGAAGATTTGTTGTCCAGGGTTAAGCCTAGATATTTGACTTCATTTTTCCATTCTATATCTATCCCGTCTAATTTAACGATTTTGATATTAAAGGCTACTAGTGTTGTTTTTGTAGGGTTTATACTAAGTCCCACTTCACAGCACCATCTTTTGGTATGTTCTAGTCCTCGTTGGACTATATCACAGGATATTACTAAACTTGCCTCTAGCAAATATGACTATGACGTCGGCATAACCCTGACAGGGTATGCCGAGGTCAGTCAATCTATATAGAAGTTCGTCTACGATCAGGCTCCACATTAGTGGGGGTAGAAGTCCTCCTTGTGGACATCCTCTGGTTGTGCAGATGGAGATGGTATCCTGCCCTATCTGTGTCTCTGTAGTTCTCATAGATAACAGTTGAGCCATCCATTTGGATGTGATGTTTTTTACTCCTCTGTATACAAGTGCTCTTTTTACAAATTCATGTGGCGTGTTGTCAAAAGCTCTTTCTATGTCTAGGAAGGCACACGCCACCGTTTCTTTGTTTGACAGTGCATCCTGGATTACGTCAATCAACTGTACCAAGGCAGTTTCTGTAGATCTTCCTGCTCTTGAACACAAACGAGTTTAATTGGTAAAGGGACAAATACTTTTACATGGACAGGCGTACTGGGTAAACGGGCCAAATATTTTTACTTGAACATGCTTAAGGGTCAAAGGGTCCAAATATTTATAGAGATGCAGCCTTAAGGGGCAAACAGTTTAAATATTTTTACATGGACAGGATTGAAGGGTAAATGGCTCAAATATTGTTTATTTTAGGTACAGATAAGGATCTAATATTTTGATATGGGCTGGCTTAAGGGATGCACGGACCAAATGTTATTACATTAGCAGGCTTAAAAGAAAGCGCCCAAATATTTTTAGATGGACAGGCTTAAAGAAAAAAGGACTCAAATATTTTTACATGAACAAGCTTAACATGTTCAGTGCTCATTAGGCCAGAGCAGTCTCTACCCAGAAGTCAACATTAAATTTATTAATTAATTTAAAAAATGTCACTGTAGCCTTAGTTTAGATATATTTGGAAGATATATGTCACATTAACATCTTTTAATATAGGTCCATATTCATTCAAAACACCAGGAACCAACAATTTAAGACGAGTAAAATATTTTTAGATCAAATATTTGCCCAAGGCCCGCTTCAAAACCTAATACATATTGCAATAGACCATTGTTTATGGGAACATGTATATTTAATATTCAAGAAATGTCAAGTTAACTGGACACTTGCGTCCAGTAAATTGGGCATGGACATTGAACTTGTTAAAGACTAAAGAGGCCATATAGTTTTACATAGACAGGGTTAAGGAGTAAAGGGACCAAATATTTTTACATAGGCAGACTTTAGGGGTAAAGAGTCTATTTTTATATACATTTTTAAACATTTTCAATCCCTATTCAAAAACCAAGGACAGCAATGTGAATATCATCTACGTGGTTGGCCTAAGTAACGCCATTGCTTTACAAACCTGACAATTCAACATCTTTCGGTCTATCATTCAAAATCAAATCGTTTCTCGTTAATTTTGTGATATGAGTTTGCCCGCGGAGGCCTTAGTCTCGATGAGGTAGGAACCGCCAATTTAACATCTTTAGAATTTAATATTTATAACTTGACAAGACCCATTCAATGTCTTGCTGGAGTTTCCTTACATAATTTTGTTTTTGATCAAATTTTTTTGATTAATAATATAAATTTGGTAGTAATTAATGTTTATTGTCCTATGACATATTATGAGTGTACCAATGTTGTAAGTTTGATTTATTTTAAGGACTGATGATGACGGTAGCCGAATAATTATAACAAACATTTATATAGCACGGATTTTAAGTAATTTATTTCATTAAAAATGAAATATTAACATTCTTTGAATTATTAAATTGCTATTTTTAAAATATGGAATGTGTATTAATTCAAACAAAAATAATATTTAAATTATAATTAGATTTGTAGAATGACTGTTATTTAAATACTGATTGTATAATAGAACTGACGATATTTGTTTAAAATCTTCAAATAAACGAAATGAATATTAATAGAAAACGGAATACTAGTATAATTTGGTAATAAGTTGATTTTAAGTGGTAAGTTTAAATGGTCCAATTAATTCCACTGCTTTATTTATAAACTTTTTTTGAATAGAAATAAAAAGTAATTACTTTAAAAAGAAAAAAAATCATAATAAAATGCGAATCAAGAAAAAATCATCAGAAATGAAAGAAATTCCATTATAAAATTGTTTAAAAAAATGTAAGCAATAAATATTTCTTCTGAATACGTAGATCATTTATTGGTAAAGATTAAATCATAAACACTCTTAATCATATCATTAACCTTTGATTCACTACCTGGAATATAATTGTAATTCAATATTTTGATATCTTAAAAAAAATTAACAGGTGATAATTAGGTATATAAACTTACCAAGAACTTCACATCCTCTGTTGATTTTCTGAAGAAGGATTAAAAACAAAAATGTAACAGTCATAGATACACAATATCCAATAAAACATTTTTGAAACACTTCTTTTACATCTAGGACAAACTTATAAATAATAGCTGAACATAGGTAACATAATGTAGATACTATTAAACCTAAAAAATAACACATCAATAATTTTATAGTTAAATACATTATACATAAAAATTAATTATGACCTCACAGGTGTATCAAGAAAAAAAATCGTTATTACACCCTGATATTCCTGAGTATCTTGATATGAGCTGTTAGTAATACTTACATGGAAAATAAACTTGCCCTGTAGAAATTGGCGAGTAGCCAGTAGTAGAGTTAGTAGAATCACACATAAAAATTACAATATTATTATTTTTATCACTAATGCAATATTCTGAAGGATTGTAAATTTTTCCTTCATATCTTTCTATGAATGAACCATTAAAAATGAATCCTACAATTTCTTCGGTATCAGTTTCAAATGTCCTGAAAAAGTTAAGCAAATTAAATTTTAGGTTTAGGTGTTTGGTTAATCTTTAAGGTCGATTTATACACTTGCAGTTCCATCCCGTTACCATTTGTTTGACGTTGCAGTCGCCGTTGAACTTAAAACTTTGTTAAATATGCAACAGCGAACGGTGACAGTAACAGAGAATATAAGTGCGCAAATGTGAAAGTAGCTTTTTAACTTCCAATGGGAACTGCAACTGCGAGCGGCAACTGCAAGTTTATAAATCGGCCTTTAATCACAGATGTACATGTGAGCAAGGTCGTGTGGGGCACAACGGCGGCAATACATAAAGGAGCCGTTAGGCATCTGCTAACTTAAAATTGAAAATGTATTTGAAACTTATACTATAAGCAAGACTAATTTAATATATGTAAACAACTCTAAGAAGCGTTAACAACTAAAGAACAAAACTAAAAGAAGGTATCGTCTGCGCATCCCTACGAGTGTAAAAATTATGCATGATTCGACCTTCCACTCTCACACACGTAAATGGCAAGGAGAGGTTGCTCTAAAGCACTGTAAACAAATTTCAGGCTTGGCTTTGTTCAGCGATTATGTTCATGTTTAACCCTGTTTTTTGTTTGTGCTGTGACTGTTGTAAGCTTTTTTGGCGTCAATTCTTTGTTACCTTGTTTATATTTTTGATTTTTTTTTGCTTTGATTTCGATTTAGTATTAAATTATACTTGTTAATTATTTTCCGATCAAAGACATTACAACTAAGAGACCAAATTGTTTACATTTTTATGTGGCGAATCATTATTCCCACCAGATTCTCGTTTATTGCGTCTTTGCCGGTTTTATCAGTCTGTAAAAATTATTTGTAGAAATTACTTTCGAAAAATAAAATTTGATGTATCCTTTAACTATAATTTTATATTATATAAATAAAAATATGTTTTTAATCAAATTATTCTTTAAAGTTTTAATATAAGCTAAATTTTTTATTAAAAATCAATATTAATTCAAACAAAATATTAGAGTTGCAAAGAACTCCGTAAATACGGCAACGCTGAATATCTTATTTTACGAATTTACAAATAGTAACTATTTTTATGAATGAAATGTAGTTACCGTATCCAGCCGCAACGTTGACAATTGGGTCTAACAGCTATTTTGTGTTTCTGACAGTTCCTGACGGTTTCTGTGTGACTTATTGATTTATTTATTTGTAAAATACTATTTTTGTGAACTTTTGTGAGAAATATAAAGAATTATGGTACATGCATGTGTAGTGTTCAATAAGGTAGATCATTTAAATCGAAATTTATCCTTTCATCGGTAAGTATTTTTAGGTTAAGATATGTTGTTTTCATTTGAACCAGTGGAGTAGGGCACCCGTTTTAAGACTGTTTTGACTATACAATTTCTTGTACAAGATTTGATACAATTTCTTATAGAATTTAAATTGTATAGGATCACATAGTAAATTGTTTGAAAAATGATTATCCAATCTAATTTTTCAGACAATTTACTGCAGGTTTGATAATATACAATTTAAATTGTACAAGAAATTGTATCAAAAACTTGTGTAGTCTAAAACAGTCTTAAAACAGTTTTTAAAGTGATATTCCTTTTATAAATTAGTAAATTATTCTTATACCAATAGATAATTATTGAATAGTGGCAAAGAAAATTTAACGTAAAATGTAGAATACCTTAAAAATGATTTACCTATTAGGCACCTACACACATTTTTTAATATTCTATTTAGGTTTCCGCAAGATCCTGAGAAAAGAAAACTTTGGTTTTCTCTAGTAGGGATCCTTGAAAATCAGCCCCTTCGTAAAAACCCAGAGTTGTGTTCAAAAATAAAATACATAAATCACTGGGTATTTATGCGTAAATGCATTGTATAAATATATCTAGTAGGCGAGTCCAATGCATTTATTTGTTTGATACCGAAAAGAGACCACCACCAGGTGGCCAGTCTATTTGAGTCTTTTTAAGCTAGAGACCATTATTATGTAGAGACGGATGGAGCTTTTGCTAGTTTAAAATAGATGGCAGAATAAACTTAATGAAAGTTATTGCCATTTTTATTCCACTCTGTATTGTGTTCATTGGATTTAAAAATTTATCAAAGTAAAGAAAACTGATTTTCGTAATATTGTTAAGAGTTATTGCTCCGCTGATCGCTGACAATAGCAAGAAATTTGTATAAATAGGCATTTTGGTATAATCCTAGAAAAATAAGACTACAATATCCTTTCTCAAGGTACCATTTCGGTAGGCGCGACAGACGACCACCGACGCGACATACGACCGCCGACGCGACCGCTTCACATCTAAAATACAAACAATTATATAAAACACATTTCGCACGGCGGAAGTGTCGTCAAGACGACACTTCCTGTCGACACTTCTCGGTGCAAAGCTTTGCTGCGTATCGCACTCGAGGTCACTGTCCTCGGCATCGCTTCTTTTTGGGGGTGATTCAGTTGGAAATTTCTTTCGATCTAGGCAGCGTTGTCAGATTTTAAAACAGTATGAGTAAAAAAAAAACCGTAGATCTGAACAGTAGATTTTAATACAGGGGGAAATAATTAAAATTTGCAGTGTAGTAAATAAAAAAAAAAGTATATAAGAAACGAAAAATAAACTTTTTGTCGACCCAAATTACAAGGTAAACAAAGAATAAAAACAAATAATAACATTTTTAATATATACTTAACGTACGGAAACAAAAAAAGAACAATGAAAAATAATAGGTACCTACTTCTTTTAGATCAGTCTGAATCAGATAATTCAAAATCGTAGCGTGCATGTTCTTTTTATGATACCCTATTAATTCTTTGTTTCATTTTAAATAAAAACAATGATTATCTTGATGTTTTTTTTTTATGGAGCCAACCTAGAGTAGCGGATGCTTATTACGCTGCTTTTACTGCAGAAAATTTACTAGAGCAAATATTCTTTAACCAATTGCTGAAGAATGAGGCAAACTTAATAAATTAGGAACAAAATTTTCTAGAGACAAAAACAGTAGATCTACGTGAAAACAGTAGGTCTGGCAACGCTGATTATTCCCTCGAATGTTTATCCCTGTAAATGTCCCGCGACACTTCTCAAGCTTGCGAAATGTACGAAGCGTAACATTTATGCATCTGTCGTCCTACTCGACCTTGGGGTCGCTTCAGTGGTCGCTTGTCTCCTGACGCGCCTACCCAAATGGTACCTTCAAGACGTTCCGTGTTCGTACCGAGGGATAGACGATATTATCTTCCTCGTCTACCTAGTATTGAAAATTGGACAGATACGGAATAAGGGGTACCTACATATAGGATAGATCTGAAAGTATTGCTCGATGGTGCAAAGTGGGAATATTTATTACATGAGATAATTTTGTTTTTAATATAGAATTTGCAATATTCTAGTATATTTAAAAAAAGTGATTGATTAGAAAAAGTTAGGTTAAAGCATTATATTTATATAATGGGTATATATTTTCTAAAATAATTCATTGTCCAGTTTCGTGACAACCTTTATACGAGTAGGACGTACGAAATTATCTGCTATCGATTCGGTTTCTAATAAGTGCCTTATCTTTAAATTGGCGATTTTATAAATTAAATACGAAAATAAAGTGATTAAGTTTTGAGATTTTTATTTGTCCCCAATGGGGGGCAAACATAAACAAGGGACGTCAGTGTTGGCGGAAAATGATGCAATAATAGTGTCTAATGATGATGAAAATTCTTCAGAAATAAATGGGAAAACGAAGGATAATAAAATCAATGAACCTCAAGCTGCAGAAAAACAAACCGAAAAATAAGCTGAAATAAAAAGTTTCAATTTACTTTCAGATAAGTATAATATTCAAAATATTTGGGTATACATAGAAAAAATTAATGATGGTAACTTGGGAAGATTGCACCCTATGACCGTTGGTCATATTCTTTTCAAAAAGATGAATTTAAAAAAGATACACGAAATAAAAGTATAGGTAAAAACCGTATTAAAATTTTGTTAAAATCTTTTGAAGATGCAAATAATCTTGTAAAAAATCCACTATTAAAAGCAGAAAAGTTAAGAGCTTATATTCCCAACCATTTATTAGAAATAGAAGGTATAATAAGAGATGTCGATACCCAATATGACACAATTATTTAATGAATAATATTGAATCACCATCTCGTGTAATCAGCATTTACCGAACTAAACGCAAAGTCCAAAAGGATGATAAAATAGACTTCGTTTCAAAAAAAAACTATTATAGTCACTTTTGAAGGGAACATTTTACCGGAATATGTTGCCTTTAATCGTGTCTTTTTTTGTGTTGAACAATTTATCGGTAGAGTTATCCAATGTTATAAATGTCTGAGATTTGGACATGTCTCTAAGCAATGTAGGAGTACCGAAGAACGATGTATTCAGTGCGGAGAAACTAAAAAAGAGGCTCACAAATGTGATAAGTATATTTCTTTCTGTATTCACTGCAAAAGTAATGACCATCTTTCTATATCCAAACAATGCCCGTTTTATGAAAAACAAAAAAAAATTAAAAATATAATGGTAGAACATAAAACTTCATTTCTTGAAGCCAAACAATATTGTGATAAATCTTTTTCAAATTTTGCAAGTCAAAATTCCTTTTCTGTTTTATCAAATTACAATCAAAATTTTCCTATACTCCCTCACTCAAATCAAAACAAACCTTTATCTCAGCCAACGCCTCATAATGTAAATACAAACTTTGTCACATTATCTCAACCTAGCGGAAGTAGGTCTTCGCCTCCAAACAAAAAGAAGAGGAAAGCCGACTCTCCCTCTTCACAGTCTCCTGTAATAAAGCCAATGTTCCCTTTTTCATTTGGACCTACTGAGTCCCTACCCCCTAAACCAAATAAACCAAATTATAATACTACTGAAACTAAAAAAAATATAACAAAAAATGTGTCAAGCTTCATAATAGATCTATTAGAAAATATTCGTTCAGTCGATGACATTCATTCAATTGATAAGGAATTAATAATTAAGAAAATAGAAAAGGTATTGGAGGGTACTTTTATTACCATTTAAATGGATAATATATCACAACAATATACGCTAAATATAATGTAGTGGAATGCACGTTCCGCTGTAGCAAACAAAAATAGTTTAATGCAATATCTAATTAATAAAAAAATTGATGTAGCTCTTCTGAGCGAAACATGGTTTAAAAAAAATACAACATATAACTTTCATGGATATAGTTTAGTTAGAAATGACAGGCTAGATGGCTATGGAGGTGTAGCTATTTTAGTCCATAATTCAAATAGCTTTAGTGAAATAAAAATAAATAATATCTTACAAAATGTACAAGTATGTGGAATTAAAATTAAATATGCAAATTCAGATCTAAATTTTTTATCTCTTTATAGACCTCCTACAGTTAGAAGTAATGCGAATGATTGGGTGAACATTTTTTCACAAGTTAAAGGCCCGGTTATTGTGGGTGGGGATTTTAATGCCCATCACTCAATTTGGGGCTCTCATACTAATGATGCAGTTGGCTTGCAACTCATTAAAACCGCAGATGATCTAAATCTTTCTATTGTCAATAATGGTCAACCTACTATCTTAACTCGTCCTGATCAAAATGCTTCAATGGTTGATATTACTTTATGTTCCCCGGAAATAGCCAACAAAGTTAATTGGTCTGTTTATCCAGACACTTTGGGATCTAATCATTTTGTTGTCCACATGGAGCTTCTGTCTAATAGGATAATAGAAGAAATTAACCCTAAAATCAAATGGAATATAAAAAAAGCCAACTGGCCATTATATACTGCCTCCATTGACGTTTTTTTTGAAAATAATTGTTATCAAATCGAAAGTATTTCTGAAAAATATCAATTCTTAATTAATAGTATAAACAATGCTGCACAAATATCAATCCCACAATATAAACCGTTCGCATGCAAACTTCGTAACCCTCCACCATGGTGGAATGCGGATTGTGACAAAATAATTAAAGAACGAAAATTATCGATCTCAACTTATAAACAAAAAGCAAATTTTGAAAATTATATAGAGTGTCAGGCCATAATGGCAAAAACTAAGAAAAAACTTAAAATGATAGCAAAAGAAAATTGGGTAAATTTTGTTTCTTCACTCAACAAAACCGTACCATCTTCCACGCTCTGGAATCAAGCTAGGAAATTGTACAGGAAACCAGTGGCCAATATTAAACCTCTTGAAGATAAATGGGTAGAGGCATTTTTTGACAAAATTGCTCCGCCATCCGCTGAACCCTTCCCGGAGAGTAAAACAACCGTAAATAATCAAAAACATTTTTTACTAGAACCTTTAACTGCAGAACTAAACTATGCACTTAATAATAGAATGAATACCAGTCCTGGTTATGATGAAATCAAATATCCCATGATCCAACATCTCCCCAGTATTGCGAAAAACATGTTACTGGACATTTTTAAGGGTATTCTTGTAACACCAAAAATAAATCAATTTAAGGAAGTTGTTGTCATCCCAATTCTTAAACCAGGAAAATATCCAAACCTCGCTCAATCCTATAGGCCTATCTCTCTTATGTCCTGCATTCTTAAAACCTTAGAACGAATGGTAAAACACCGATTAGAATGGTGGCTCTCTAGGAAAAACCTTTTACCAAAGTCTCAATTTGGTTTTAGGAAAGGATACGGCACATTAGATGCACTCACCACTCTTGTCACTGATGTTCAGCATACTATTTCCATTAACAAATATTTGCCAACAATATCTATTGATATAGAAGGTGCATATGATAGCGTCTGCTTAACAATATTAAAATATAAAATGATTAACTTATTCCACATACCTCCCCAACTTGCGGAAACAATTGTTGATTTTTATACACAAAGAAAGTTGTATATAAGAACACATAATAATAAAATTATAGGACCTAGATATAATAGTTCTGGCATTCCACAGGGTTCAGTATTAAGCCTCTTGCTGTTTAATATGTATACGGCCGATTTTCACGAAATCTGTATCAATAATCCATCTTTCAAAACAATACAGTATGCTGATGATTTTTGTATATATACCGAATCTAAAAAATATGATTCTTGTTTACAATCTTTGGAAAAACTTCATAGATACGCATCTAATTGGTTTATAAGTAACGGTTTCCTAATGTCATCCAGTAAATCTAATGTCTGCGTTTTTTCTCGACACAATGTCCCAAATATCGAAAAACTAAAATTAAACGGTAACGATTTCCCTTTCTGCAAATCGATTAAATATTTAGGAATGGTTCTTGATAATAAATTGACATGGAAACTACATATTGATCATATGCTAAATAGATGCAATAGGGGTTTAAATTTCTTGAAATCAATATCGAAAACCTGGTGGGGAGCGGATGTCGAAACTTCTTTGTTATTTTATCGATCGTACATAAGATCCATTTTAGATTATGGTTGTATACTTTATGGATCAGCAAGCAATCACATTTTAAGAAGAATTGATGTCTTTCAAAATACGGTACTTCGCATTTGTATAGGTGCTATGAAATCAACCCCTATCGATCCACTGCATGTCGAAGCATTAGAACCTCCATTATGCTATAGAAGAGAATATCTTAGCAACAAATTTCTAATAAAAGTCCGATGTACAAACCCTACCTTGTATGCTAGTATTTGTAAATTAACTCATTTTGATTTAACCCAAAAATATTGGATAAACAATCTCCCCCACTTTGTGAAGCTTTTAGAAATATTAGCAATTATGAGGATCTCATCAGTATAGATCAGTGCTTAGATTTTGAGGATTTCTTTGCCTTTTTTAACAATGTTGATGTTATACAACCAATTTATCATGAAAATCATAAAATAAGTTCCAATCTTTTGAACTCGCAACTAGAAAACTGGCCTGATTCTACAAAGATCTACACAGATGCTTCTAAAACTTTAGCTGTTACAGGATGTGCTTTTCATCCCTTCTACATCTACAGAGAACGTTTTTAAGTTACCATCAAATTTTTCAATATTTAGTGCAGAAGCAATTGTATATATGAAGCTTTAAAATACTTTAAAATATCTAATAATAATACTGCAGTTATTTTATCTGATTCCCTATCTGTATTACTTGCTATTCAAAGCCCAAAGCTTCCTTCCAATTTATCAAATGCTTATATTTTGCTCATTAAAAAGATACTATTCGAAATCCATAATACATGGAAAACGGTTCAATTAATATGGGTTAAAGCACATATAGGACTCAAACATAATGAATATGTAGATGTTTTGGCTAAAAGCGCAACTACCAATGGCTTACCGACAAGTTATCAGCTGTGCAATTTGGATGCTTTTGCAATTGAGAAACAACGTCAAATGAAAAATTGGAGAAAATCTTGGAAAGACTTTTGCAAAACCACTACAACTCAATATTCAAAAATACAACCAAAAATTCCGAATGTGCATTGGTTTAAAAACTATTCACTTCCTCGAAAATATATAACAACTATCATTAGATTGAAATTTGGACATGCATGTTATCCAGCACATTATTCAAAAGCCATGTTATAGATTCGGAGATATGTACTATGTGTCAAGAGAAAGGCGATCTAAATCATATTTTCTTTAGTTGTGCAAACTATACCCAACAATCTCAAGATCTGATACAAGATCTAATTAAAAATAATGTATTCCCTCCATTTAACATCTGCCATCTCCTCTCACTTAATCAAACAAAAATTTACGACCTCTTGATAAAATTTGTGTACGAAAGTAAAGTATGTTTGTAATTAATATTAGTCTTGCAACCTATGTTCTAACCCAATTGTTATATACCTACCTTTCCGTGGCCTAGTTTTGTGTGTAAAAAAAAATGTCTTGACGGGCCCCTAGACAAGAAGAAATGTTTTCCTTTGTTTATTCCTTGCTTGCCTTATCTTCTGTTATATATTTTTCTTCTTTTCTTGCTTAGGACAAAAGTGTGTATGATTGAATGTATGTATTTAGAGTGATAATGCAATTTAAACTTATATAATATATTCCGCGACTGGTTGAATGGCAAGTGCCCAAGCAAAAAAAAAATAATTCATTGTCCCAAGAATATCAACTAAGTTAGTAAAATAATAAAATCTATAAATCAGTCTTTTAAATAATGTATTTAACAAATGTTTCACAATATATTAATTTACATGTTTTCTGACTTATCTATGAAAGAAACTTGAAGAAAATACTTAGTATTCCTAATAAATTTTTCTTGATTTTGTTGCTGTCTGCTGTTGAATGATGTGATAATTTTTTGCAGAAATATGTCTTCTTTTTAACTTGAAATAAATAAAGAAAAAAGATGACTTAATTTTTTATTCTACACAAATACATAAAATATATTAAATTACATTATTTAACGTATAATAATTTGAAATTTTTATAATACTTACGAATGCTTTTATTCGTAACTTACGCTATAAGTTCAAAAGAATGAAATTTAAAATTATTTCGGTCTCTACTGGTTGAAACTCAAAAAGATCTTATATAATTAATATTTTATAAATTAACTGAGTAAACAGAACCGTTGTGTTTTATTACTCTCCGCCTTTGATTGATACGCATTTGTTGTTGTCAACTTTGAGATATATTACATGATAAGACTTCGCGCATGACGTATTATGGGGTGGAATATGGATAATTGGCCATGAACAGATTAAATTTATTTTCGCGCGCTGTTTTCGCCACCACAATATGTCGCCATGATGTAGTATCAATCTGGGTAATATAATGTTCTTTTTATAGTATCATAGATATAATACAAGTTTTTTCTTTTTCACTTTAATGATTTTATAAACAGCTTGGGATGAGGTATGCGAATTCTTCTCAGTCAAAATCTTAAATTCTTGCAAGGTTATGAGTTTCTGCTCTTAAAATAACTGAATAATATAATAGAACAAACAAACGAAGTTGCGTATTATTTTATGAACCCTGACATCGGATATTCAAAAATATTTGAATTAAGTCAGAGTCAATGACAAACGACGACCAAAAATGTATTCTGTTGTTCGATGAGATGGCAATTAAGAAAACCATCGAATATAATAAAAAATTAGATGTCATTGAAGGGTTTGAAGACCTCGGAAACAACAAAAGAAAGCCATTTTTTGCCGGAAAAGTTCAAATAAAAGTTACTTTTAATATTATTCTCTTTAATTTTTGTTTTGTACAAAGTTTTCTTTAAATGGACCGTACTCGAGAAATTTGTCAAAATGTAAAAAAATCAAATTATTGGTTTCAGTTGCCTGGTGACGTCACCGATGCCTATTACGTCACCTGTTACCACTAGTAGAGAAGCTTACAATAGTTAATTTTCATCCTCCAAATTTCATCAGTCTAAGTATCACCGTTCAAAAGAAAAGAGGGGGAGACGACTTTTGAGAAGCACTATATAGAATAATGTTTCGAGTTAAATGTATGTGGAAAATGTATATATTAAGTTAACCTCTAAATATTTACAGAGGTGCTAGGTACAATAGGTTGTACAAAATAACCGAAAAGAGTCTGTAATAACTAGATAAGAAAGTCATGTGTTGGATACATCAGATTTTTTCTTATATTTTTAATGTACCTACTTATTATACCAAAATGTTTAATAATAATATAATAATGATAATAACATTTATTGTTATGTGTGTTATTTCCCCCAAGAAAGCTAATAATTATTGTAAGAGGCTGGTACTTGTGCAATTTATTAATCTTGCCTTTTATTAATTATAATAATATTATTTTATATTACCATTTTTTTTATCCAAACTACCCTACCTAAATTCTATTAAAAACTATAATATATAATAATTTCGTAAATTACGGTCCTGGATAATAAACATTCATACGATTTTATTATTTCCATCATATTTATACGAAGATAAAATTATCGATTTACCTACCTACATAAAGACGGCTTGAATTGGACAAACATGAAATATCCGTAATAGGGTGGACCAACAACATAAAGATCATCTAACCGACTTCAAATCGTAATTATAAAGCTGGTAAACTATTATTCGATAGTTGCTAGTTTCATTAAATATAGACGATCTACGATCCAAAAAATTTGCAAAATGACAACGTTCAGTTGATCAAACAATCGTAACTTCTTATACCGGCATGTAGAAAACTGTCTTCTTGTTTTAATTTGCGCTACTGTCCGCTTGGAACCGCCAGGTGACGAGCAAAATAAAATCAAACTTTTTCTTCATCGGCATTGACCTACTAGATATATTTATACAATGGTAAATGTAAGAATCATATAGACAATAACAGCAAACAGAAGTAGGAATGCGAAGTATCGGTAAACTACATATCTAATTATTTTCTCTGCACCCTGTATAATATTAATGGATAGTTGAAACTTTCTTCAGAACAGTTCTGGATATGGTGTGGTAACATGTTTTTGTAGAAAAATTTTGGGGTATTTTTAAAATATCAAATATTAATTTTTGTTTTGAATGATAAATGTTTGAATTGTCTCTCGACTTTTTTATTCGTCTTGTCTAACTGACCTCTCTTACAGGTACATATCTAATATTTGCATACCGCTGTTCCGGTAAAAAAATGACGCAAATTCAAAATTATAAATTTTTCAGGAGAGACGAAAAACGAATATTATTAATTCCAAATTTGGGCACATGAATCACAAACAACTTGTCCTAAATAGCAAATACGTCATTTAACCTCCTAGTAAGTAACGTCTCCCGTAAAATTTGAGATACACCTGATTCATTTGTCATTGTTTTTCCAAAAGTGGAGGGGCAAACGTTAATATTTAAAAACTGACGCAACTACCATCTAGCAGCCTCGACTGGATATAAAATTACGCCGTTGTTATACCGTATAGAGAGACTAATTTGAAAACTAATGACAGGTTAAAATCAAAATTTCATAATTTTGCATTTGCGTCATTGTTTTACCGGCTTCTATCTACTTGTTAATATACTTACTGGCAGTTTATTGGATTGTAATAAAAATTTAAGGTAAAGTTCACTGGATGGTCATTTATATGAGTTTTATTACTCTCATAATAAATGTGTTTATAAGTCTGTTGTTTTTGATTTGAATAATTGCATTCTGTCCCATCGTACGTTTGATTCCTGAATTCGCAGCAATTTGGATACCGAGGAATAACCTGAAAATGAAAAATATCAAATAAATAATTTTTTTAATTTTAACATATAAAGTGACATTTTTTGTAATCGCAGCAAGTGACAAAATGATTTACTTTATGCAACCAGTTTTATAATGTTGAACATTATGAAACTGGTTTCCAAAAATTCATTGTCACCAGTTAACCTTTTTTTATTTTAAAATCGATAATATACATTATTATTGAAAGTTTATATCAAAGAAGGGCAGGTTGACCTATAAAAATAGAATTTGTTAAAAAGTTACAAACAATGTTATTTTGGTTCTTATTTTATATTCTAAATCAGCATAAAATTATTATTGAAAGTCGTGTGGTCATGTTTGTAGAAAGCGAACCGGACAGTGTGTTTTTAAAAAAGAAAGAACCTAATCCACAATACCTGGCGAAGAGTGGTTCTTTAACTCAAGTAATTTATTTTTAACCTTTTCGGGATTAAATTGCACTTCAATCAGACTAACATGTATCCTCGTGGTCATTATACGTCGTAGTGCGGTAGTGGCAGGTTCATTTGTAAATGCAGAACATAAGGTACCGTCTGGGTTAGGCAATAATGGTACATTTACTTTGATTTAATTTGAACGCACATATTTGTTGAATTTTTTGTAATTTTCTAAGTAAAATGTTAAGTATGTAATACGGTAATGCAATACAAATTAGAGTACATTTTCGGTATTAACACAGGATAAAGAACAATACAGAAAAGAAACGTAGGGCTAAAAACAGGAGCCTAGAAACCGAAGCCACACCTTCTTGCATGGTGGAGTATTGTCAAAATTGAACCGTAGATTTGTTACTTGTTCGAAGTGCAACAGTGCACACTTTTATAGCAGACGAACGAAGCTGTCACTGCTGTCGCTGTTAGAAAATCAATATTTTTTTCCTGTCGTGTCTTTATTTGGAGTTTTGGTTGTTTTTAACGAATATTCTGATAACTTTTACGTTTTTTTAGTAGTTTATTTTTAGTTTTTGTTAATGTTTACATTTGTGGAGTTGTTAATTTAAGACTTTATTGAACGTATTAAGATTAGGTTTATAAATAATGCCGCGTTAAAGAGGAGGAGGATATACTTGTATTTATCGTGGATGTACCTCAAGAACAGGTGGCAAAGAAGGATTGTTCACTCTTATGAGAGCCAGTGAAGTAGGTATGAAACCTTGAGGGTGAAATAGGAATTGACCTTGCCATAACATGGTAGTACAATAATTGTATGTATTTTTCAGACTTGAATTGTGGCTTAAGGCAGCAAATAGAGAGAACTTATTGCGAAAGGGTGTTGAACACATAAGTAAAAATTACAAAATTTGTGAACTACACTTACAGGATAAATTCGTTTATCAGTCAGGAACAAGAAAACGATTATTTGCTAATGCATTCCCAACAGTATTTCCCCATTTAGAACCTACGAAAAAAGTAACAATTTTGCAAGGTAAATAAATACAATTTATAGTTAAATGTTAAAAAAGTTTGCTCTACTCGTCTTGTCATTTTTTTACATTACATTTCGTAGTTTAAAAAATAAAATGATAAGTACTAATAATCTTAGAATATCAACCCGTATCCATTTTGTAGAACTACCTCGGAGGTAAACTAGGCGAGTTCGTTCAGTCAGGGGCTGGAGCGGGACAAATTTTAGGGTGCTTTTAAATGATATTTAAGCGTGTTAAACTGTCACTAATCGGACTAAACCTAACGCTAAAAGGGTCGTTTGGAGTTAAAAGTGTTAAAGGAGTTAAAGGAACTTGGCAGACCGAACGCAATGATTGCACTATGTCGACATACAACAACTTATGCAAATTAAAATAAAGTAGTTTTAGTAGTTAGATTAGTAAAAAATATAAATATTGTGACAATGGGTGTCTAAATGCATATCTAGTTGAAATTTATTAATTTAACAACATTCGATCTGCTGTACTAAAAAGTTGACTAGAATGACAGTGCAGTTTACCTCCTATTCACATTTTATAAAATTATTTTAAATTTCATCTGGCTAAAAAGTGTGACTTAAACATTTAATTCTGACAAATGATGCACCGTCTTGACACTATACTCTGTTTTTAAACTAGGAGGAGCGAATTAAAAAGACGCATTTACACAGGGAAAAGTAACTAGATTCGTTACTAAGAGCGTGTTCCGAAATATAGTCGTGTTCAAAATTTATGTAATAGTTGTTATTATCGGCCCTAGTTGGCGAACAGCCAATCAGGGATTAACTAACAAATACATGTCATAGGAGTCGATTTTTTTATTGGTTCTAGACAACGGTCGTAAATTTCACATTATTGTGATCTGAAAAGTGTTTCTAAAACGAATGGTCACTGTCAAATGAAATTTAATATGATCTTTGATTTGTTGATATTAGAAATGTTTTCTTGCTTTTGAAATTGACTTTTTTGAGGAGTGTGATTTTTTTTGAATGGATACCTATTGAATATTTATGAAAATTGTTAAAAAAATATCAAGATGCAGGTTAAGTACAATACATATAAATATGATCGTTTTACATTTTTAATGATTTATTTGTTATAGGTATAAAATTAAGTAGAAGGTAATCAGTGAATTGCAAATGGATCACACAGTGACTAGAATTTATGCTAAGAATATGGACATTGTAGCTAATTTTGTGTTAACCCATAGTTAATACGCTACATAATACTACATATCAACATTATATCATTACTAAATTTTAACTTAATATTATTGTAGGTCCGTTTAACTCAAGTTGTAATTTTTACCTACATTTTTTAATTTAAAGTGAACTAATCATACATACCACATTACTATACCTATGCGGTAATGTTAATTGGATATTTTTAAAATATTTATTGTGGAAGTAATGTTAGCGCATTATGCTAAATTAATATTATCTCTAATGTGTTTTGGTGTTTTAAATCTGAATAAACAATTTTGTAAATGATTTTATTGTCTAATAAATAAAATTTACTTAAATATTTAGTTACTTTTTAATCAGTTTGATAAGAAATTTAGCAAGTTTTAGTTTTAAAAAATCAGTAATAAAGTTGTTAGTTTTTTTCTGGAATATTTAGGAATTCATCTCTTTATGGTAATCTCCCGTCTTCTTGCCATCAAAATCAATAATGTATTTTCTACAAAATCCTCTTCCCAATCAGCATGTAAAATAAGTCGTCTTCCATTTCTTGTAGGCCTTTACAGGAACTGCCACCCTTAATAATACTCAGTAGAGAAGAATCCATAATCGTAGAAATTGAATATAATTGCTTACTGAAGTTTTGAAAAGAACTAGTAAAAAATTAAGTTATAATGATAAGATATCAAAATATAAAATGTCAGAACTATCAACAATATCAATTACTATTAGCTGATGTTAATGCTAAAAAGTGATGTGTAAAACTGACTGCAATCTGACCAATCAGAAGTCTACAGAATTGCCAACTTAAATTCAAATCGCTTCTCCTAGTTTAAAAACAGAGTATAGTTGATCTGATAAAAATTTGGTTTCTCTTTCTTTTTTTAGAGGAATTTGTTGTTTATGGCGAAGAAGGCAAAGACAACTTGTGTCTACCCTCAACTTCAGCAGAAGTAGAATTTATTGAACAAGTGCATAGTCAACCATCTGTTTCTCTACCTTGTGTAACAGAACAAATTTAAACGAGTAATGTGTTATTATCACAAGAAAGCAGAGACTGCGACTGAAGATAGCAACGTTGAAAAAACGTTTGTTTGGTGCAAAAAGAAGAAAAATAATTACTGATTATTTAATATTTATTTATTTAATAAATTAGGCTTGCTCTATAAATCTGTGTAAACAATTTTAATTATTTTAATTTTCATAATTTTAATAAAATACATGCACTAGATTGTAAACCTATCAATTGCATAAATACACGTTTTTTTTTCTTTTTTTGTATTCATAAAATCCCTAAAATACGCTTTAGCTAATGATTTTTTAACAATTATCCCAATTGATTTATACTTATGGATCATAAATGACTAGTGATATTTGTGGCACAATATTAATAGTTCATTATGACAGGGTAAAATAAACTATTGATTAAGACTTTATAATTTTTTTTTTGAAACCTCTGTCGGAAGTGTTACAAATCAAAAAAATAATTTACTTAAATCGAGAATAGTTTCAAATGTATTCATGCAAATTTTCATAAAATATGACACATAATTCTGTAAAAGAGAAATGTAGTTTTCGTAGTGTAGGTTCAGTGAATAGCTACGTTTGCGTGTACTGTGAATAATTACGTTTTCTCAGAGTATCTCTGTGGTGGAACTCAAAGTCAAATATTTCTATCCCTTCAACTTCAAAGTTCCGACCATTACTTTCTTTTCTGTATTGTTCTTTCTTCTGTGGTATTAATACACATACTTTGAATGTGTATTAATAATACAACTGACAAATAATTAAATTATTCTGACAATGACAATTCTCTCATACTACAGGATGTATTATCTATTTTATAATAAATAACGTATATAACACTTCCCCTCGTCATTAATTCAATAAGTAAATCTTTCTGGCTCCGTTCTTACCCTTGTCGATCTGCGCACAATGATGTTAGATTCTCTAGCTCCATCTCCTCTTTGCGTTTCGGGCAATGATGTTAAAAATTTCCTCTCATATTCTGAAAATATTTTCACCTGAAGGCGTGGAATTAGTAGATTCGGATTGTATTGGATTGGATTTGAAAAGACTGGAATGTTTGGAGTTGTTGTTGGTGGAGAAAAGGAATAGAAGTAAAATCACAAAAGTTCGAAGGACGCAGTTTATCAACATGCCTAAGAACCTTAGCACCGTCAATCACAATCTCATAGTGCAACAACCCTTTTCTTGCTGCAACTACGCCGAATTTCCATTCATTATTATCATAAAATCGAGCTTGTATTTGCTCCCCAATTTTAAAGGTTTTTAAAATTGGATTACTATCGTTAGCTATTTCTCGACTGTCTATTACGCTTAACAAGATCAATACGTGTTCTAAATTGCCTTTTGAACATCATTTCTCCAGGACTTAGGCCAGTTGAACTACATGGTGTTTTTCTGTACTGCATAAGTAATCGGCATAACTTCAGATTGAGTGGCTGCGGTTCATCCATTGGTGCGTAGTTTTTGTTTTAGTATTTGTACATATTTTTCAGCTTGTCCGTTAGTTAAGTGATGATAAGGAGCCGTAAATTTATATTCTATACCGTTTGATTTAAAAAATTCCAGTATTTCAGAAGATTTAAATTGCCAGCTATTAGAATAATTTTTCTACTATAACAATATTGAAAATAAATATTATGTCCCCAATTTAAAGCAGAAGCTTCTTTATCAAGCTGACTGCAATTCTTCTCTGCCTTTGTTAGTAATCGTGAAGCGAAAGCTACGGGTCTTTCAACACCATTTGGCATAATATTTGATAAAACAGCGCCAAAGCCTGTTGGTGATGCATCGGTTAACAGGAAGGTTAACATTAAAAGGTGTTAACACTCTTGGACTTGTGATGATTTCTCTTAGTTTGTTAAATGTAGAATTACATTCTGCTATCCATTCGAATTTAACATTTTTCCGTAACAAATGATGCAATAAAAGTAATCTTGTAGCTAGGTTCGGAATAAATGAATGGTAATATTAATTAGACCAAGAAATGTGCGGAGTTCGGTAATGTTTTTGGGTGGTAATTTTTTTCGAAAGAGCCTCGATCTGTTCTTGCATTGGATGTAGTCTTTCTTTATCAATGGTATATCCTAAATAATAAATAGAATTTTCAAAAAATTGACACTGATTCATTTAGACCAACTATCTCGTAATCGATCAAAAACTTGTCGAAGTCTCTCAATTAGTTCAAACGGTCATCGTCCTTGCACGATGACATCATCTGAAAAGCACGCTCTTGTAATGTTGGGTCTATGAATGTTTGCCAATGTTTTATAAAATTAATTTCGGACATATTCTTTTAATATGTTTTTCGGAGCATGTGGAAAAGGCAGCTCCAGTGTCCACTTCGAATGTCCATGGTAATTGTTATATATTTAGTGTAATCATTATTTTATCCATTAGCTTAATTGACTTAATGAATTAATTGTATACACATCATCTTGTTCTTCTTCCTCTAAAACTTCAACACTGTTTGTATTTTACCTATTTTGATACCGCTTTTTAAAACATACAGATAGTATATGCCCATTTTTCCCGCAAAAACTGCATTTAAGGACACGAGCGGAACATTCATCTGCTATGTGCCCTACTTTCCTACACTTGAAACATTGGTTAGTAAATTTACTACTTCTATTTCTTGGGTATTTTACTTTAATTAGGCTGTTAGTTCCCTGCGCTTATTGATATAACTTTTGTGGTCTTTGCATATCCAAGCTTTCAGATTTTGCCGCTTCAATAGATAAAACCGTTGTAACGACTTATTCGAATGAAAATTGTGATCTTATATGGGAGTTAACAATTGACTTCTGATAGTGTTCACATACAAAATTGCAGTTTGTTGTTAAAAGTTTTAACTCTGCTTGAAAATTTGCGATAGATTTACCTTCTTATTGGACACGCATTGCAAACTACCTGTGTCATGTTAGCTCCTAGCCAGCGATCTCCAAAACCAGCCGGAGTTCAAAGCCCAGCGGTCGAAAAATATTCTTTTACAACAATAATTATTCGTTTTAAATTTTAATTTAAAAATTACGACACCTTCAGTATAATTTTAATTATTTTCATTATCCTTTATAGAATTATATTAAGGAATTTCAATATATTTAGAGCTGGAAAAAAATTTTCTTTAATTTTATCAATCCAATCGATAGATAATTCAAATACAAACAACTTATAAGCTATTGCATAGCTTTTATCGCGGGCTTTGAGCGCGGCATCCGAATTAAGAAATTCCGTAACGTCCGTAACGAAAAAAAACCTAACACCCCCCCCACTCCGACCGGCACAGCGATGCGGCGTTAAACAATATTAACTTCTCATTTATTCAATAAAAGTCAATCGAAAAAATGAAAAAATAAAAAAATCGAAAAATCGAAAAATCGAAAAATCGAAAAATCGAAAAATCGAAAAATCGAAAAATCGAAAAATCGAAAAATCGAAAAATCGAAAAATCGAAAAATCGAAAAATCGAAAAATCGAAAAATCGAAAAATCGAAAAATCGAAAAATCGAAAAATCGAAAAATCGAAAAATCGAAAAATCGAAAAATCGAAAAATCGAAAAATCGAAAAATCGAAAAATCGAAAAATCGAAAAATCGAAAAATCGAAAAATCGAAAAATCGAAAAATCGAAAAATCGAAAAATCGAAAAATCGAAAAATCGAAAAATCGAAAAATCGAAAAATCGAAAAATCGAAAAATCGAAAAATCGAAAAATCGAAAAATCGAAAAATCGAAAAATCGAAAAATCGAAAAATCGAAAAATCGAAAAATCGAAAAATCGAAAAATCGAAAAATCGAAAAATCGAAAAATCGAAAAATCGAAAAATCGAAAAATCGAAAAATCGAAAAATCGAAAAATCGAAAAATCGAAAAATCGAAAAATCGAAAAATCGAAAAATCGAAAAATTGAAAAATTGAAAAATTGAAAAATCGAAAAATCAAAAATCGAAAAAGAAATTCCGTAACGAAAATAAACCTAACACCCCCCCACTTCAACCGGCACAGCGGTGCGGCGTTGAAAGCCGTGCATCGTCTAACGTCGTTTCAGTTCGGCAGACGTATGCGTGTAGACTAGCTGCTAACTGCTCATAACTGATTCTATCTCTTTTAGACAAAATTTCGGAAAAATGAATAGTGATCCACAAGAATCCACAACAAAATATGGGACCACCATTGACGCGGTATTTTCCAGATATTTAGAGGATATCAAGTCTCAAACTTATGTTTCTTATTTTACAGTTCATCAAATTTCTAGAGGTGTTCGACGCTCAGACAGAGAACGCGCTACGTGTGACTAAGATAGCTATTGTACAGTCTGCTAAACAAGTTATTTTAAATAGTTTTTAATATTTTTAGGTAATTAAATTTTAAAAGTGTGGATTAGTTTAGGGATTAAATTGGTCTGATTGGACTTTCTTAGAAAGTTTTTAAAAGCAGCTAAAGATAGTATGTAGAATTGAAAATAATTATTATGCCATAAAAGGTGTTTTGGAATTCCTTCAACCTTTTGAAATTGAGTCAGAAAATATAAATTTTATAGGATAGCGGAAAATACCTATAATTTTTTTGTAGGCCTTTGTAAATCGTGGAAATAGTTTATATTTTATTTCTACCTTATTAAGGAAAATGGTACCTATTATTAATAACGGTTGTTTCTGAAACATTACTAAAATTTTCGAAATTTTGTTTTTCTACAAAATAATAAACTATACTATTTAGAAAAAAATTTATTTCTCTTATAATTTTATAAAAAATAACAGGAGAATATTTACATTTCTTGATCTATTAAACAAAACAATAAATTATCTCGACGAATGACACCATGTTCTAGTACGGAAGCTAGCTTTACATTTTTTTGGTGGTTTCATGGGTTTCATATCAATTTTTTGTAATTGTAGTTTACACGTACATATACCTCTTAACACTTGTTTGCTTTATTAAAAAAGTGTGTTGTTGTGATTTACGTCGAAATAAGTCAAAAACAACTTGAAACCCCATATAAAATCAAAAAGGAGAAACGGAAAAAAATTGAGCCTGTAAATGAACACAACTCAGAAACAAAAATAGCTATCTAATAATAAAAAAATAAAATTTGATTCTTGTGCAGCTTCATCTATATCATTAACTGTTTTTGGTTTTTTAATGGTTTTTCTTGGTGATGAAAATTCCGATATCTCACGGTTATCGATTCTTTTTTTCTCTCCAGAAATGCGGACGACAGTGTTTTTAGATACTCCTGTGGCTGCAGCAACACGATCATTTACATTTTTAAATGGTATTGAAGGTGAATTAAAGTTTCCTTCTCTTCTCATAAACTCTATAACATTGGCTATTATTTCGCGAGATTGACTGTTAATCAGGCGGCCTCTTAATTTGCTATTAAACTCCATACTTAGGTTCTATTAAACTGTAATGAGCAAAAAACACAAACGAAAATAAAAGAAATGTTTTAGCGAAATTTACATCTGACATTTACGTCTGAATGAAATAGTGAAATACTTGATGCGCAGAGTGTACTTTCATTGCTTAAATCCGTCGGGATGCCTGTCAGTAGTGCTTTCTCTGTCTAGCCGTCGAAAGCCTCTAGAAATTTGATGAACTGTAGTTACTATAAACCTATAGTTTCAATGATGAAAATTCCTGAATAACCTACATGTATTGTAAGATAATAAAAATATTTTAAACAATATTAACTTCTCGTTTATTCATAAAAGAAAAAAATTGTTTTCTTATCGGTCACCACGCTCAAAAAGTGTAACTTGAATTAATATCAAAGAAAAAACTTGAATTAATATCAAAGAAAAAAAAATACTGCATAAATAAAATAAATAAGTAATTATAATTGCATAAGTTAATAAAAAATGCTATGCAATAGCTTTACCGCGGCAGTCCCTGAGTGCCAGATGTATTTTTTTATTCCATTTTGAATGTTATACATGAAATAAGGATATTAGAAAGCGGTTGATTTTTCAATATTTTTGAATCTGGAAAAAATTTAGTTTTTTCTTTAATTTTATCACGTCAATCGATAAATAATACTTGTTTAAATTTCATTTTGAATACTATATATGAAATAAGGATTTTAGAGAGAGGTTAATGTTTTATTATTTTTGGAGCTGGAAATAATAAAATTATTAAAAAATAAAAATATTAAAAAAATCAACCACTTCCTAAAATCCTTATTTCATAATTCGCATTCAAAATGGAATTAAAAAATGTTTTTTGTATTTGAATTATCTATCGATTGGCTTGATAAAATTAAAGAAAAAACAAATTTTTTTCCAGCTCCAAAAATATTGAAATATATCTTTAAATTCCTTAATATAATTCTATAAAGGATAATGAAAATAAATAAAATAATTAAAATTATACTGAAGGTGTCGTATAATCTTTAAATTAAAATTCAGAACGAATAAATTGTTGTAAAAGAATATATTTCGACCGCTGGCGCTTTGAGCTTCTGGCTGGTTTTGGAGCTGGCTGGCTAGGAGCTAACATGACACAGGTTTGCAAACTTGTGCTGTTCTGCAATTTCAATAAGTCTAGGGCAAAGGTGAGAACACAGTAATGTAATTGATTCTTTTTATTTTTGTTGTTTTTGGAAGATCTGGAGCGGTCAAACTAGTTAATGTCTGATATATTTTAGGTCCAATACAGCTGATTAGAATTTGAACGCTTTTCCTATAATTTTCTTCAATGTCATATGTAAGATTTCGTAATTCTAAATGATTTTAAAGTCTTTGTAGGTATGCTTCGAAGGATTCATTAATTTCATCATAAGGTTGTAAAGGAATACCTACCTCTGGTATCAATGATAGGTGCCGCTTCCGAATGTTGTTGACTCTGTACATTCTTCAAGCTAGAAACTAATTTACGTGAAAATTCTTCCATTTGGATTTCCCCTTGATTTCGCTTTTATTCTCGTATATACCATAAGCAATGTTTTCTTCATAGTCTCTTCTCGCTAAACGAATGAATAGTTTTAAGGAGATAGGAAGTTTCCGTGGGAACGGAAGTCCTACAATTCTACAATTTTAGAAATGTTGTACTTATCCAGGGTTTTAACGGATTTTTGCGGTACTTCTTGATAAAAGAATGTTTATTAATTATTTCATGTATGTATGTAACACGTTACGAAATGCCGTTTTATGTAACTCGTTCATGTTGCGAGACCTCGTTCTGCTCGTCCCGCAAATATTCACTCGTTACATAAAACAGGTATTTAGTAACTGGTTCCATAAATAGCTATTCTATCTCTGCTATTTACCGTATGATATAACACAATGCCTGTTGCGGTATTAGCCAAAGTAGTAGCTGTTTTCAGGAGAAAAATGGTCGCTTTTTGTTTCTTTAACAAGGACTTTGAGTTTTTATTTTTTCCTTTGTTGTTTATTATTAAAATAAAGACGTAAAAGATTAAAATGGCATAATGTGAGCCTTTACAGGTGACATTTAAAATAATTTTAGATGCTTATCGTAGTTTCTATAGCGAAGTAGGTAATTCACGAAAAAAGTTGTTAAACATTTTTGGCATCACTCCAAACGTGCCTATTAATATTTATAGGTTTTGATTTATTTCCGAGCTTATCTACATTTTGCCTTGAAATACCAGTAATAATTGCAGCAGCAACTAACGTAAGCCGGTCACTTGAACTTCATTAATGCGAGAGGAATCCCGAGAGATATCATGTGGGAAGTTTGATTCGTTCGGTCAATGAATTCACGTTGTATTAACGGGTTTCCCATTTGGTTTTATTTAATAAAACATCAAAATGATTAATTCCCTTGCAAAATAATGATGAAATCAATTTTACAATAAATTTAATGTAAAAGTTGTTTACAGAATAGGTAAAAATGTTGATTTGACGGTAACCATCTACAGGTTTAACAGGTATAAGTAGAGACAACAAAATTCAATAAAAATACTGTTGCTTTAGAAGTAGATTAGATTGGATTTACTATATAAAGGAGTTGGTCTTTTGTCCTCGCCTGTCGAAACCTTATCAGATATATTCTTGATTTAAAACAAATTACCTATATAACTTTGTTTTTTTATAAGTGTTTTAATTTTCATAGGCTATAACCTTACATTGAAAAGAACCAAAAGTGGTTATAGCAGTGTGCAATCAATAACTTTGTATTTCGTGAAAAATTTATTTTCAAAATTTCTCATTCAGTGCTGATACAAATGAAAAGTTACAAATTAACAAACAACTATTATAAGTCATGATACTATTAGTATCATGATTATAAGTTAACAAAGAATGAACAGAAGAGAAGCATGCAGTTCAAAATGAGAAATTCTCTAAAAGCTCGGCATGTGTGTGTAAAGGATTACTAGCCCAATCAAAATTGTCAACAAAAAACCTGTTAGATAATTTTTTTCAAACTCTCTGCCAAATCAATGATAATCCTTGTTTTACCTTTATTACCTATTCCAGCTAGCACATAACGTTGCCACCAAGCCTTTCGGTTGTTTTAAGGGAATGTAATAACATTACTATACAACGTAAATGCAATGTTAGTGAGAAGTTGTTGAGGGAAATTAAAACCTCGCAAAACTTCTATTTGTTAATTACCTATTTAACCTGTATTGCCTATTCTCTTTGTAATAATCCTAATTATTATTTATTTATATTTAGAAATAAAACACTTCTGTTTCCTTTAGTACCGCACGCTTGTCCATGCCATGTATGACTGCTTTAGTACTTATATGCCGGTAATTATTTATGATTTAATTATTTAATTATTTACGGAAAATACTGTTCGATGATTTAAAATATTAGGAAGTCAATTAATAGTTATTTATGTAACCTGTTACGAAATGCCTTATTTTGTGAACGAGTTACACAAAACGGCATTTCGTAACGTGTTGCATACAAGATTTTTTTCAAATTTTGACTTGATTAATTATAAAATTGTGTTTGGTTAAAAAATGATTTGATTGCCCTACGACCTTTTTTTTTTAATAGTAAAAATAAAAATAAGAGACATGTGCAGTGTTGCTGATCTGATTTTTGATATTATGCGCGAAAAATTTGAAAAAAGTTTTTACCCGTTATTCTTAAAGGAGTACGTCAAAATTTTACCCCCAACAGTTTTCAATAACGGTGTTTAATAATTTAAAAAATAAAACACAATTTACAGCTTTTATTTTATTTTATTTTTGTTGTTAAACAAATTTTCAAATGTAAAAAGTCACTATTCATTGCCTTTTTTTTTGATTTTTGGTTTTTTCGATTTTTCGATTTTTCAATTTTTTGATTTCTCCATTTCTCATTTTTAGATTTTTCAATTTCTCGAATTTTCGATTTCTCGATTTCTCGATTTCTCGATTTCTCGATTTCTCGATTTCTCGATTTCTCGATTTCTCGATTTCTCGATTTCTCGATTTCTCGATTTCTCGATTTCTCGATTTCTCGATTTCTCGATTTCTCGATTTCTCGATTTCTCGATTTCTCGATTTCTCGATTTCTCGATTTCTCGATTTCTCGATTTCTCGATTTTTCGATTTCTCGATTTCTCCACTTAAAAACCAAAAAAGAGGCATATTAATTATTTTAATTTCGTAATTGGTGACTTTTCGTAACCAGTTGCATAAGGTTTAAATAACATTAATTTATTTTACATCATCTCATGCTCTTGGTTTTGTCAAATATTTTTTTATTGTGTAAGGAATCTTGAATCACGAACTGTGATGTAGATAGATGCAACTAATTTTATTAAATTACCATACCGTAAACTGGGGGTACTTTGCGACATCAAGTGTTATTTTGCACCATTGATGAAAAGTGTTTAATTCAATATTAAAACTTAGACAAGATGTTTTAGAAGTCCGTCTATAGAGATGTATTTTAAGTGTTGCCTATGCAGTTCCAATAAAGGTCAAATTATTGTTCTACATGCAGTATTGTACAAGAAATCGGATGATAAACAGGTGTGCCAAAAATTTATTAATTTTTAACCTTAAAAATTTGGTGTGTGCAGCAATTTCTGTTAATCTCTACCTATTTAGTAAGTATACACTAGTTAATATTTTATTTTATTAACGCGTTTTGTGTGAAATTATCCTTCATAATTAATTTGATAACTCACTTTAGTACAGGATCCGAAGTAAGGTCGACCTTCACCCAACTGTTTAACGGATGAAAAGTATTTTAAATCAAATGTAATGTATTAAGTAATACATCGCGAATAGGTCGACTGAAAAATTCCAGGCCAGAATATGATTAATTAAAAATTTAAAAATGATTTTTTTTAAACATTGCACTTGTTTGTTTAATAGAGAAATTACATACCAATTGAAAGTATAAAGCCTGAATATGCAAACGTTAGGTTGACTAGTTTTTTCCAGTCATAACTATTGGGTAGGCAGGTATGAACAGGTAAGTCGATACTAATAATTTGCACTCGTCTGTTTAATAAGTAAAACTTATGTAAAATAAAGGAAATTTCATTACGAACACGGTGATATAAGGTTGTCTGCAAAAAATCTGTCTTGAATTCCGGTTGTCGCGTTTTAAAAAGCGAAATATTGCTGCGAATGAATATGTGCGACAGAGGTCCCAGCGTTGTATCCCAATGAGCACACTTACTTAAAAAAAACGTCGAAAAGTGGTTAATAGCCAAACGTATAAAACGTATCAAAATAGTTCAAATGTCGGGAAAAATAACGTTATTTTAAACCAAACGTTATAGAAAACGTATTATTTTATAAAATTTTCAATATTCTGTTGAAAATTAGTAGAAAAATGAGTTAGAAAATTGTATTTTATGTATGTAAAACTTATCAACTAAAATCTCAACGTTAAATGTTTAACCAATAACAGTTTTTTATACCATACTACGTTAAATTTATGTTGAAAAAACGAATGTTTACTCATTGGGATACAAAAATTTTATTATATTAAAATATAAATACAGAAGTATTTTATTTTTTTTTTCTATTAATAAACATTATTCGGGATCTGATTCATTGGAAGTAAAATTTTGATCTTCAACTTCGGAAGATTCTTCGTCATCGCTTTCTTTTGTTTCTATAATATCTTCTATTGTTAAAGGTGTTTGATCACCAATAAACTGGGTTGGTTTTAAATAATCATCTAAAAACCAACCGCAGTGTTCAGGCTGAAGTTTTATGCATTCAGGATCTGTAGCATTAAGCCACATAGAATTTACAAAAATAGATCGTAAAATTTTTTGTTGAAGTGATATCCAGCATGGTAGTATAGTGTTTAAGTCAAAACTTTTTATTTTCTTTCAAAACTGTTCACTGTCTACTTTTGCAGAGTAATTTTTCAAAAAAATACGATATCTCGCATCATTTACTCTGGCGTAATTCTTTATGCCATACATACTAGCAGTAAACTCTTGAAGGGTGTCCATTCTTTTATCTATGAAAATATTGGCTTCATCAGTTAATGCAAAAAATGAAAGGTACATTTCTCAAAAATAACTTAAAATTTTTTACTTAACTTTTATTGTAAAATGCTGCAGTGTAATTGCAACCTGTAAATGCATGAAAAGAAAAACGGATAGACTTCGGCATAATTTGGATCCCAACTTCAACGTTAAATTGGTGTAATTAATCCAATCAAGATGTTGGTTAATTGTCTTCTTTGTTGCTGAATTGGCTAGCCATATTTCAGATATCGAAATTTTGTGCATATTTTCCAATAAAATAATCAAAACATCAGTATCAGAGGCTTTCATTAAAATTCTTGAGCCTGGTGCCGCTTTATAAGCGTTAAAAATAATCCTCGTATCTGCCTCTTCATGATGACACATAATTAACTTATTCGTTTTTTTTTACGTAATTTTGCTGAGCTTGATAAGAGTAGCACTGATGGTCAAGGGTTAAAAATTTTTTTAGTTTTGTATTATTGTTGCCAAATTTTCGTTTTCATAATAATCGGCCAAAAACTGTACTAAAGCTTCTTTAAAACGATAATTTTTAAGGCTTTGCAAACAATCTTTATATCTGGTTTGTTGAGGTCCGGAGATTTTGTAAGGAATATCGAATTCTTTTCGACTTTGGCGTTCGGAATCTTTTATTGACTGTGATAAATAGCGATCAAAAATTAAATGTATTTCTGTAGCATTTGTTGAACATATTTTTATTAGTATCGAATCTGCAACTTTTTCTACAGAAGTCTGAGACATTGCATCAACATTATTTTCTTCACCCCCAGTAACTGTCGTATAGGAAGTGATACTAGAATCCAGACATTTTGGGTCTTCATCAGCGGTAGATGTATTGACATGCACCTTAAAAGTGAATTTTTGTGTTTAAATAAAAAGGTTTGACATATAATTTTTATTAAATGTTTGATTTAGATGAATAAAAATATCCTCATTAACGATGTTACAAAAAAGATTTTTTGTTTATATTCTCAACAACAATTTTTAAGGAAATTATGTCGAAAATTAACAAAACCATAGGGGCAAATTTTTCAAAAAATTATTTTTTAATATTTTATTTAGTTAAAACAAAATCAAAATGTGTCATTATTTCATTAAAAAAATATAGAAGATGTATTTAATAACATAATTTAGAATATTCATTTATTATGTACTTACTGTATATCCACAATAGATCTGAAAAGGTCGAGGTGGGGGAGGCCACATGGCCCATAGTCCTAATTAAATCTACTTACTGTATTCTCAGCATTAAAATTATTAAATTCTTCCCTCTATTTTTTGTTCAAAGCAGTCACTTTTTTGTAACAGGTGGTAGTATGATAACCAACAAAATCGAGAGACCCATTTTATTTAAAATTTCTTATTTTACGAGAAGCCAATTTCAATTAATAGTTTTTAAAAGTTTTAACGTTAAAATCAATTACACCCTCGTCTAAGTTACACAAAAAACACTTTTTAGCCATTGTTTATTACAATATAATGTTAATAAATAACAACGATAAGCAGTAGCACGTTTTTCAATTCTATCGGGCGTATTCATTCACAGCAATATTTCGCTCTTAAAAAACCGACAACCGGAATTCAAGACAAATTTTTGGCAGACAACCTTATATCACCGTGTTCGCAAGGACATTATCTTTATTTTGTCACAAGTCTTTTTTATTAAACAGACGAGTACAAATTATTAGTATCGACTTACCTATTTATACCTACCTACTCAATGGTTATGACTGGAAAAAAATAGTCAACCTAACGTTTGCATATTCTACAAGCTTCATACTTTCGATTGGTATGTAATTTGTCTATTAAACAATCAAGTGCAATGGTTAAAAAAAAAACATTTTTTTAATTTTTAATTTGTTACAGGAATGCCCAGAACGTATACAAGAAAACTGATATCAAGAAGATATGCCGATTACACAGCCGAAACACTGCAAGCATATTTGGAAGAAATTAAAAGAGGTGAAATTTCACATAAAAAAGCGGAAGAAAAATATAATATACCTAGGAGAACACTTTTTAATAAACTTAAGGAGAGACATCAAAGAAAACCAGGAAAACAGCCTTCCGATAAAGAGCAGAGTTTTGTTAACTGCTTAATTTCTTTGGGAAAGTATGGGATACAAGGGAATTAAAACATATTACCAAAAATTATTTAAATCGCTGTGGAAGAGAGGTAAACGCGTTTCATAATAATATGCCTGGGCAAGACTGGGTAAGAGCTTTTTTAGCTAGGCATTCCGAACTTTCAGTGCGTTTTGCAGAAAACGTTAAACGGACACGAGCAGCAGTGGATGAGAAAATGCTAAAAAACTTTTTTGACAACTTGGAGAGTGAAATAAAAGACGTTCCTCCCACAAATATATGGAACTTCGACGAAACAAACGTCACTGACGATCCAGGAAAAAAGAAAGTTCTTGTTAAGAAAGCAAGTAAATATCCAGAGCTTATCCGAAATGCGTCAAAAACATCAATATCCATCATGTTTTGTGGAAATGCCGCAGGAGAAATATTGCCACCATATGTTGTCTATCGGGCTAGTAAAATGTGGACAACTTGGACCGAGAATGGTCCTAAAGGCTGCCGTTACAATGTCAGTACTTCTGGATGGTTTGATGCAAATATATTTACGGACTGGCTTAAGTTTATCTTCACATTTAACTCTAAATGCTCTACAACTGTGTCGCCAAAATGAAATACAGTTAATTTGTCTTCCACCGAATAGTACCCACCTGACACAGCCTCTTGATGTGGCATTTTTTCGCCCTCTAAAAATAGCATGGCGAAAAGTGTTATCTGATTGGAAGGACACTGCCGACGGTATTAGACATACTAATATTCAGAAAGAAAACTTCCCATCATTATTAGCAAAGATGATGGAAATTATTACTCCACAAGCTGTAGCCAATTTGAAAGCCGGGTTTCGAAAATAAGGTTATATGTCCATTAAATATCGAAGAGGTGCTATGTCGGATTCCTAGAACTATTCCTAATGAAAATATAGTTCAATCAGAGTTTCTCAAATCTTTGGTGATCAAAAGATCAGAGGTAACAGTTACAGTAAAACAACGCAGAAAAAAAAATGAATATTCCAACTGGAAAAAGTGTTTGCACCGATCAGCCCATGGTTAATAAAGAAACTGACGAATTTATAGTAACTGGAGATGAGGTGATTCCTCAAGAAGAACCAACTACGTCTCGCTGTGGCAAGAAGGATGATGTTGTCTTCGATGACAACTCTTCAGATGATATTGATTCTGAAGAGCTTGCCAGAGAGCAAGAAAAAGAAAACCAGTTTGTTAATTTTTAGAAGGCAAATCTTCCCTATATACCAACGCCAAATTTCAGAATGTGGTCCAGGAAAGAAGACGTTTTGTGGTGTTTTTCTATGAAGGACAATTATACCCCGGAGAAATTGTTTCTTTTAATGAGGAAACAGTTACAATTACATTTTGTTAACACTAAAGTTATATTTCATAAATGTCTTTTTACCTGAGGATAAATATAATATAGTTATTGGATTAAAAGAACTATTTATTAACTGATAAAAAATATTTTCCTTCCAAATACAGATGGTATACTCTTTTATGTGAAAAATGTTTTCGGGATCTAGTCCAGCGATAAATTGATTATCAATTAGGTGTACCCGTTTGTCTTTTTATGATGCATGATGGATCAATGAAGTTTTTTCCACGTTTTCAACGTAGCACCAAAATCATTGCAAAACATAGTAGGAAATAGAAAACCAAAACATCACAGTTTTGCAAATAACTAAGAAGACATTATAAGCAGAAACCAAAAGCCAAAGCCAACAAATAAACCACTAAAATAAGACGAAAAAATCGGAATACAAATACATGTCATAAAAAAATGTAGGAAGAAAACACAATTTCACCTGTAGCTCCATCTAGTGTTTGGAGCAAATAGCATCAAAAATGTCAGTTGTCCGTTTTGACCTTGGTCATTCACGTGGAACCTCTATGTGCATTGTGGTATCGACTATAGAACTTTTTCCAATACGCTTTGCACAAGTCAGTCATGTGAAAACTACATTATTGCAAGCAGGAAGTGAATATTATCAGCGCTGTCTATTTATATGGCCAGGATAACGTTACAACACAGTCGGGCTGTATAGACATCATAACAAAACATAATTAAATGACACAAGTACTTACATAATTGTAGAATTCAAACGTTAAGAAATACAAACTTTCTCGTGTAATCAACCAAAATAAAAAAATATGCTACGCATTAAATTTCGAATATAATTAGCTTTCAAATTAAGTGACAAACTTTGCAATAGGTAACAGTTTTGTATGCTGCTATCGAGAGTTAAAATAAAAAGTAATCCAATGAATAGTTATATTGCCGAATTCTCCTTAAATTGATCTTTTCAATGACGTGCCATACCTGGCACTTTCCCTATTTAACTTACATTGGTTAGAGTAACGGAGTGTATGGAAATGACGTATGACAGTTAATATGATAAAAAGATGTCCTCCTTCAAACTAAAATCGATCTGTCTGAGCGTTTTTTAACATCCATGATATTAATACACAAAACTCCTATCAAGTTTTCGTTGGGTCACCTTGTATAAAGAGAGTATATATATATATTAAAGAAAATTAACTTATAAATAATAACCTTTAAACAAAATATAAATTAAATGGACCGATCCCATATTATTATATAGAAATACTAAATAAATAGTTTTGAAAAAACTATTAAAACCAGTTGTGGAGTTTGAAACAAATAAATTGGTAATGAAATTGATATTTTTGTATTTGATTGTATGTTACTCTTTCCACTTCCTAAAAAAAGATTCCCCATGAAACAAGAAATAGTAAACAGTTTATAATAATAACCTTTATTTGCTACTTATAACATGTACCAATGACCAAGTCTAGTTCTGTTTATTTTCAATATGACCGTCGATAGAATCTTTAAAAATTAAATAACTCACCGAAATAAATGTAAGTTTTCTTTATCACCGTCATACTTCGCACTTTTATTATAAAGCATATTGGCATTTTCAACGATAATTTATAAAATTTAAGTCACTAATATAACAAATTAATTCTCGGTGACACATTAAATTTGGACGAACAACGATCTGACATGTAATGTCCTCAACTGATGGGTGTAAATAATTTCGAAGTGGGATTATGCGCAGTATATTATGTTCCATCTAAGGTTTGTATAATCTAAGCTGTTTTACAAGTTTTTATTTTTAGGAGTATGTTATTCCTGTACAATATTTTTAGAGGAAATAAGTTCCAATTGTCAAATGCACTCTAACTTTGATTTTGCTTTCCAAGTAGAAAGTCATACTTGAATCGGTTTCGTCCTTATTAGAACTCACCAGAAAGCTTTAAACAATCTCGACTTCAGTTTCTAATAAAGTTTGCTTGACGTACTACCTTCCAGAGCCGTAGCTAGGGCGTGGCAAAAGTGGCAATTGCCACGGGGGCACAATGGGCAAGGGCGCACGATAGTGGGCTGCATCAGTTCGACAACAGAAAACAGAAAATTTGAAAATTAGTGGTTAATGAAAATAATGGCAAATGGCGAAAGAGTAGCCAGAAAATGGATTATATACTGCAAAGAACTAGACTCAATTTTCTGCTTCCCATGAATATTATTGTGAAATAATAGAAATAGTGCTTGTATAACCAGATTTAAACATTGGAAACATTTGAATTCATTGTTGTCTCGTTATGAAAATTCGGTAAGCCACCGTGAAAAGTATATTCGGCATTCGAAAAAAAATTGAACGAAAGTGGGTTTATTGATGATCAGTTTTTAAAAGCTATGCAAAAGGAGAAGATCAAGTGGAGACACATGTTGAAGGTAATACTTGATGTCATTCTACATTGCATAAAACATAATCATGCGCTGAGAGGCACTTCTGAAATTATCGGTCATTCAAATTGTGGAAAATTTTTAAACACAATTCAACTGATTAGCCACTATGACAATATCATTAAAGATCACATTGAGGCTCACAATAAAGGTCAGTTGACCTATTTTGCCCCTCCCATACAAAACGAGTTAATGAGTCTGGTAGCTACAGAAGTAAAGAGGCATATTATTAAGAATATCAAGACTGTAAAATATGTTTCAATATTATTTGACTATACTACAGAAGTCTCTCATCAGGAACAATTAGTTCAAATAATACGTTACGTTAATATTGACTCTAACAGGAAGCGTCATGTTGAAGAGAGTTTTACTGATTTCATCAATACCCACGAGAAAACTGGCGAAGGGCTTGCAAAATTAATGGAGGAAAAACTGATTGCTGACAAATTGGATACAACTAATATCAGAGGGCAATCATACGATAATTGCGCTAATATGGCTGGTAAGTAATGGTTTTCAGGCTCCAAATCTATTACTGAATGATAATGCTCGATTTATTTCTTGTACTGCCCATAGTATTAATTTAGTGTGAGTTCATGCAGCTCAGATAAATCCAAAAATGCAACCGTTTTTCTAAACACTGGATCACTTTTCCGCTAGGTACTGTTGAAAAACAAACTTAAGACGTCTTTAAAAGGAACAAGCGATACACGCTGATCATCAAAAGATAACGCTGTGCATGCTTTAAACTCACAGCTTGAAAAAGTGGTTGACATTCTTGAAGAGGTCAGCGTATCGGAAGAAAGTACTGGAGATACGATTGTGCAATCAAAGAAGTTATTGAAGTTGTTAAAAAAATTTGAATTCATCTGTTACTTGACGTTTTGGAATATTCTTTTGAAAAAAATAAAAAGGATTAAAATGTCCTTGCAAGAAAAGCAGCATGATGTGACAAGTGTCTAAAGGTGCTTGAATGATTCAGGGACTGTTGGACGAAATGAAAACATACAGAGAAAATGATTACACCACTGATTTAGTCTTCAAAGCTTATGGGAGATAAAATAGGCATTGAGCCAATCCTTCACAAGTCTCGAAAGCGAAAAAGAAAAAGAAAATTCCTGGGGAGAAAGCAAGTGATGAATCTCATTCTTTTGATTCCACCACGCAGTTAAGAGTTAAATTGTTGCAGGTTCTTGATACAATGATCATGCTAATGGAAAAAAGATTTGTGGCTCTAAAAGAGGTGGCAGTTGATTTTGGATTCCTAAACGGGGTTTCCATCGAGACAACCACTTTGGATGAATTAAAAAAGCAAGCCACAGATCTTGCACTTAAGAATCCTGCTGACTTAAATACTTACGAATTCACATCAGAAATAGAAAGATTTAAATTCCAAATTAAAACACTTTGACACAGTGACAACCGCTACGTGCGGATGTACGTTCAGCAAACTTAAGCTTGTAGGGCAACAACGATTAGCAAATATGTCTATAATTTCAATTGAAAAATCGACTGCAATTAACTTACATTATGATGAGATTATAAACATATTTGCTGAATCTAAATCTAGAAAAGTTCTATTTTAAGTTGTATATTTAATATGTCATTATGTGATTAAAACTAAATATTTTTTTTTATTCAGAGAATATATTTTTAGTTATTTTATTTTTAGATTATTTATTTGACAGTTTTAGTTTTTTTGTTCTTACGTCTGTTCTTAATTTAGGTTGGACAAGGCGCAAAATTTGTGATTTGCCACAGGCGCCAACAAGTCTAGTTTTGGCTCTGCTACCTTCAATCGTATATATTAAAACTGGTTGAGAAAGATTAGATAGTAAACGAGCACTGGTCCAAAACGTACTAGGAAAAGGAAATCATTCAAACCTCAAACCACAACTAATTTCGGGTAAAGTTATTTATAGAAGCAAAGTTGACTCGATAAACCAGTACCAGATTATTAGAATTAATGCACCAGGAAACATTCTTCATAGCATATTCAAGCTACCAAAAAGATTTTATTATCACAATAACGGTAACATCAAGTCAACTAAAGTTGAAGCGACTTTACAGGCTTTACTTTTGACAACACTAAGAAACGATTGTTGGTATCGATTATAGATATAGGTTCAGATCAGAGATAACAGAGATATAAGCAGTCATTCATAAAATATAATATTCATGGTGCCAACAATAGTTCGTACTGTATACATTCTATTTCTAGACGCGGGACGAGGCGACGAAAGGTGAGAAGTAAGAGAAGGGATAGAGTGAAGAATTTTACGTAGTTTTATCAATGAATAACTGCGCGAGCTTATACTACATAACGTAAATTTCCATGCCGGTGTAAGCCCTGTTGCCACTTCCAATCTAACATCACTAGGTTTTGGAATGTGTTGAAAATTATTACATCTAATTTAATGAAATTACATCTAATTTGGTTAAAAATGGCTATTTTTTGTTCTAATGCTCAATAAGGTATTTGTAGGAAGTATTTTTTTTATAATTATTTAAAAAAATCATTTACATATTAGCCCTTATGATCGAAAAAAAAATTTAAACGTCAATATCTCGGTTTTAACCGTCTACAAATTTGTATAAAAAATGTTCTTTTAGAAATATACCTCTCATTTGACGAAAAACGAAGGCATAACTGAAAAAAAACTATTCTTTATTAAAGTTTCGCCTATGTATTGGCAAGGTAAAAGTACTTTCGTCATATTTTTTGCTTTTAAAGTAACAAAAATATAGCAATAAACAATTAGTGATGTCATGGTTTTACTAGAAAGCAAACATTAAAGGCAGAGCCTCTCGACTCTTTATGCATCTATCTCAGTATTGAAATGAATGCAATCAGTTTGACTCTCTTATAATATTTTATACAGGGCTTATTGATTTATCCACTATGAATAATAGGGTGTATTAATTACTTCAAGATTTTTTTTTTATTTTTGGTGGAAAATGAAAAATAAGAAAATATAAACTATTTATTGAAGTATCAATTATAAACAGTAAGGCTATTGCTTTGCAAAATACAATAAATCCCCAATATAAATAAATTATTATAATAATAATAATAAATGGAAGGAAGTATATAAAGCATAAATTAATAATATTAAAATTTATAATTACACGACTTTCAAACTAATCAGAGAATCAGATTCACCACACGAATCAACATTTTCCAAAACATTAGCGGCTGTGCCATATAGGTGCAGGAACCGATACAGCAAATATTTTTTTTCTGCATTTGCAAATTTACATCTTAAACAATGTAGTCTTAGGGCATCTTCAGTCGGTGGCAATTTAGCGATGGTTTTTGAAGAGGCCAATAATCCCCTCAAAATGTTAATGGAAGTAACATTGGCAGTTTTGAATAAATTTTTATGAAAATTCTTTCAAGATTAGAGAATATGTTTTCAGAGTACTGATCAATGCCAAATCCATCCAAAAAGTAATGGTGTTCAAGGTAGGTTTTCCAACAGGTTCTTTTCCCAGTGCCGGACAATTAGCTGGTTGTATTACAACTGGTCAGAGAATGAAAAGCAGGCACATTTTTTAGAAGGTTTTCATCCAAATTTAAATAATGTACTGCTAGAAATCGTCTTGAGTCTCCTCGCCCTGTTCTGAACCAATAATCTTTAGTCAAAAACTTCTTAAAATAAATTAATAAGACATCTGTATCGTTGCAATAAATAATGCAGCGTGAATGCCCCGAATTTTTGGCTGTGCAATAAGATACGATTATTAACGTCTTCGTGATTTGAATTTAAAAAATCGTCTTTTGATGGTTCAAAATTCTTTCCATATTTATTGATTTTCGCGAGTTTTGAAGAAGTTGCTCTAGCAAAAAATGTGTTAAACGTATTTTGTTAAATATCGAATGAATAAACAAGTTCTATTATTGCGGAAGTGAAATATTGGGTCGGTCAATTTCTATATCAATTGATTTCTGAAATCCTCTCTTTTGACGTGTTGTATTTTTGATAGAATGTCCTTTATAATGATCAAATACCACATCTATCATTTGAACATTAAAATTTCTAAAAATAATGTTTACAAATATATGAGCATGTTCTTTAAATGATATGCAACTTTTGGGCTTTCCTATTTTGGTATCATTTTTGTCTTTGCTACTTGCAGCAACAAATCCGTAATTAAAATTTTAAACGAAAACTTATAACTTACCCAAATATATTCAGCTGCAACAGGATGAATGTAGATATAATAAAGATGCAAAAATGTCTATATTTTTTCCCAATTTATTAGGTAATTTAATATATAACACATACACTTATTAATTCTTTACTAAAAACAGATAACAATATGACACATTGCCCAATGGAACATAACGAGAAGTTTTATAATGAAAAAAATGAAAAATCCTACCATATCAATAATGTGATACATCAGCCGGCACGTAGAGAGAAACAGAGCTATGCTACGTTTGAAGGTGAAGAGAAAGATACACTGAGAGTCGATAAATTTGGCGGTGAGAATTAATAACAGCATAAACCTATGACATCTCTCATCGTTTATTGTTATATCTTTGTTAATTCAAAAGCAAAAAATATTGTGTTTACTCTGTTATCTTGTCAACACATAAGCAAAAATTTTATAAAGAATGTTTTTTTTTCATTTAGGCCTTCGTTTTTTGTTAAATGAGTGGTATATTTAAAAAAGATGACTTTTTAACTAAATTTTTGAAGGGCTAAAACCAAAATATTTACGTTTATATTTTTTTTCGGCCGTAAGTGCTAATGCAAATGATTTTTTTTAAATAAGTATGAACAATTACTCCCTACAAAGATTTTATTGTGCATTTGATCAAAAAATGAGTATTTTTTTCTCTATTCGGTGGTATCAATATCTGGATTTTTGATGATAATGCCCTTCTGCACACTCTAATTTTGTATTAACTCCGGAATAAGGGTTACCTTATCATGACCTTTCATCTGTGAAAAATTCAGCCTTGTGACAAAAGAGTGGGAAGTGAATCGTTTTCTTGAGCGAATATTTTAATATATACACTTTACTAAAAATGACAACAGCGGATATTATGTCCTACTGTGTCCCTTAGAATATGTCTTATTCACGGCCGCACGATATTTGTTAGTAGTTACATCTCCTGGTTATCTCTGGTTCAGATCATCAGCAAGAGGGACTGGTCTAAAAATAAAATTTGTTAAACTCTCCAAATATACAAGATTTCGATAGTGATGATTCAGATAATAATAATGGAGACATAAGTGACTCTCGTTTTAATTTTTGTTTTACCAACTTTGAAGAATTTTCAAATACATAAAATATATTTATGCACGTTGACAAAATTTAGCTACGTTTTTCTGTTTATGTAAATTTATCAAGTTTGCTTGTATTTATTTTTGTTTCAGACGATAGTAAATTTTTAAGAGAATCCTGTATAAAAATATATTTTTTAAAGTAAATACACGAGGGTGGATCACTATGCTGTACTCTTGACCCCCTTACAATAAAACTACAGTAGCATTATATTTTTTGTTCTTCGACATAGTCTCCCTCTACACTTGGTCCATCGGTGCTCTATCTCAACAGCCTCCTAAAAAAAATTTGTCCCAACTCTTCAAACCACCTCTCTACTGGAAAATTGTTTCCCAGGAAAGTTTCCTTTTAATTTGGAGACCAACCTGTAATCACTGGGGATGATATCTGGCGAATATGGTGGGTGCTTCACTGATTCAAAGCCTGCTTGGTGTTTAGCAGCCATAACAATACAAGATGTATGGCTGGGAGTATTATCCTGATGGAACAGCACACCGTTCCTTAACTTTCCTCGGCGTTTCTCTTTAAGAGCGTTCTGAAATTTAGAAATCAATTGTGCGTAATAGGCTTCTGCAATGCCCTGTCCCATTAGCAAATAGTCAGTCAGAATGATTCATGAAGCATCCCAGAACACAGACAGCAAAACCTTTCCAGCAGAAAACCCGACTTTGAAATTGCGTGAAGGAGGAGAACCGCTGTTTCCACTCTTTAGTTTGCGCCTTGGTCTCGGGATCATAGTGGTGTACTTATGACTTGCTCATGGTAACATACTGATGAAGAAAGTTCTCTTTGTTTGCTTGGAATCTTTTCAAAAGTCGCTCACAAGTCAGCACCCGATTTCTTTTTTGATCAATGGTTAACATTCGAGGCACTCATCTGGCACTTATCTTTTTCATATCTAATTTTTTATTCAATATGTGGTGCACCACATAAGCCAATATCTTTCACAGTATCCCTGATGCATACTAGTCAATCTTGCCATACGATATCGTGTTCCTTTTTAATGTTTTTGTCTGTTGTTACCGCTATGGGAGTACCAACAGAATGCTGGTTTTCACACGATGTTCTTTCGCATTTAAAATCTTGACCCCAGCGTTCGACTCTCATAAGAAACTGCAAACTCCCAATAGTTGCCACAATGTCTTAATAAAGTGAAATTGGCATCATGCCTTTTTTCAAGAGGTATTTTATTACGGCTTTTTGATCTACATGATCCATTTTTATGAACAATCACGATACACGGTACAAGAATTAGCTACAGCACAACAACGCTTTGATATACAAAGTTGATATTTTGTAGATATGATCTACAAATCATTTAACTAATAGTCAAAAACATTAATAAAGCCACCACTTAAAAACAAGTCAGGGGCACAGCATAGGGAAGCATCCTCGTATTTAAACAGAAACAAATTTAATTTATTGTCATGTTTGATGCTAGCTTCTTAGGGTTCCTGGCCATCCTAAGATAGATAAAAGGTCACACTACATCGAAAGGTAAACGTCTTGTGAATTCACAAGCCAAGAAAACATAACCAATTATTTTTGGACCTGGCCCTTACATTAGACTGACAACATCGGCCGTGACAAATTAAATTAAAGAACATTCCGTTGAGAAATTTAAGGAAAGATTTAAGTAACCCTGCAATACTACATCAAACAAATGCTTGGCTATTATTAGCCAGTATCTGCGACTGACCACAGGTATTGCCAAGTACGGAAGCATCTCCATAGCATGGGGAGGTCGGAATCTGAAATCTGCTGGGGGAGCGAACAAAAAGATATAACTATCGAGTATATCCGGTTTCCCGACACTTTTATTTATTGGACTTGCGTTCGTTGCGTACAGGCAAACACTGGCCGATATAAAGGAGGCATATCTCGGAGACGTTGTTAACTACATCAAATCTAAACGCTGGCTGACGAGCTAAGAGAGGCCTATCCATTTAGAAGGATGTACAATGTGCCTAATGAGGCGACAGTGAGGTAACTCAGTCTCCACACGTAACAGATACAGAGTGAGGGCCTCACTGTGAGTCGTCTTGAATTATTTTTTTTATATGCTCCACATAGTTGTCTTAGAACATCGCTCCAAACTCTGTTAACTTCGTTGTTCTCCCATCTATTTCTTCTAATATGAAGATTGTAGTATTTTTTCCCAAACCAACTCATACTCATACGTCTCTATTTTAGAAGCGTCTTTGCCACAACTTATTCTTCTACTTCGTAACCACTCTTGTAACTTCAATTCAGTCCACAAAGCATGAGTTAAGGTTTCAATTAAAGAACTATGGTGGGAAGCATTATCCATTAATTTTAGCGATGGTTCCTCCAGCATTTATATTAAGTCTTCACAATGCCTATTTTTAAAAGATTCGTTATCAATAAAATCATGACAGTTTGCATTCCTTGATTTTAAAAAATATAGTAATCGCGCATCTTCAACAAACCCATAGGTAGTTCAATCAAGTCTATACAACTACGAAGCAGTAGCGTAGCTTGACACAGGGGTCCCCGCTGCAAGATATTTTTCGGGGTCCACTGAGTCAAAAAAAATAAATTTCTTAAGAGCTTAAAATAAATAATAGAAACATATTCGCAATTTTAATAAAAACTAAAAATAAATAGTAAAATAAAATAGATCTAAAACCATCAAAACCGATCATCTGCGGTTGGGTTTCGGCTTTTGGAACTAGATATCGAGATATTGAGGCCATACTTGATATACAGCTGTATTCTCAAATAAATATAAACATCGCATAACAAATTCGCCCTTCCCCACCCTTTAGCTAATATTGAGAGGGTATCACTCTCAAAAAATAAAGTTTTTTTAAGGAAACAATTGGAATCTACGATTTCATCTACATATTTACCAAAAATTTTAAACCGTCACAGTTTGGATGTGGAGGCTGGCAGTTAAAAATAGTTACATAAGGAGAATAAAATCACACTTTTAGCCCATTTAAAATAGACCTGATTTACAATGTTTCTGTATAAAAGTCTTACCCCCACCATCCCCTAGGGGAAGATGGAGGGAATGTCATCTCCAAAAAATTAGAACTTTTTAAATGAAACAGTTTCACATATAAATTGTATTTATATGATTGCTACTGGGAATACTTCGTGATATTTTGTCTCTTGACAATATTCAGAGCTTTAAATATGTGCAACGGTAAGGCAGTCCTTTACAGAGACGTTTAAGAAAAAAAAAGGTGGGAAAGCCTTTCATTTAAAAACAACTGGATATTTATTAACACAGAAAGCAGAAAATTTTCATAGATTTAATACAGAATGGCGCGTAAATGTTTCGTTTTAATTCCTTTTAAAAATGTTCAAAATAAATACGTTTCGAAGGTTTACAAACAATTGAAGGTTTCTCCACCCTAAGTTTTGTTATTATTGTTATTTCCTGAAAATTTCAAAAAATTGGGACTAAAAATAAAGACTTAGGATACAAATTTTGGAAATGTTCAATTTGTTCTTAAAAAAAATATTAGACTCAAGCAGTTCATTCTCTTTAACAGGCTTGACATACCTGGAAATATAACCAATTCAAACCAAGAAAAAAAGTATATAGCAGAATATCTTGGTAAAAACATGTTGTTTTTTTATCAAATTTGGAAATTTATAATCCAACATAAAATTAGTAAAATTTAAAAAATCAATACACGAGTATTGGTTGTTTTATTTAAAACAACGAAGTTATTCAAAATACAAATAGGTAATGTTCTTTAACAATAGTTAAACAAGTAGGTAAAGTCTGTTGTAGAAAAGTAATAGCTAACTAACTAACCCTAGAGAGACGAACTGGGAAAGGTATTCAACATCACTTGGAGAGTATCTCGAAGAGGGTATGGTGGAAATAACAGGTGAACAAAGCCTTGACCGAGCAGTAGACCAAGTAAGTAAGGCTTTTATAACCGCTTACGAGGAAAACTGTCCGGAGAAAACAAGGCAGCAAAGAACAAAAACAGTCTGGTGGAATAAACACTTGGAACGCCTTAGAGGTGAAGTGCGAAGGCTATTTAATAAAGCCAAGTCAACCGAAGACTGGGCCCTATACAAGGCTAAACTCACGCAGTACAACAAGGAGATAAGAAAGGCTAAAAGGCAATCGTGGAGGAAGTTCTGTGAGGAGTTATCTGAAACACCCACATGCTCTAGAATCCACAAAGTCTTAGCTAAAGAGGGTGCTGCAAATCAAGTAGGATTTCTCAGGAAAGATGACGAAACCTATACGAAAACCTTCGAGGAAACGTTAACAATGCTCACAGAAGTACACTTTCCGGCCGCAGAAATTTTGCTAGACCCGATAGTAGCATACAGCCCTCAAAGAAGGTCTCGTAGGCCAACTCCTTTGGAATGGAGGCTAGCTACAGAAATATCGAGGCCGAACAAAATTAGATGGGCTACAAACAAATTTCAAGCATACAAATCCCCAGGAGTAGATGGAATATATCCCATTCTACTACAAAAGGGACAGGAAATTCTAATTCCACATATGTGTCGCATATTTAAAGCATGTATAGCCTGGCGACACATACCAAAGGCGTGGCAAAAGGTGAAAGTCATATACCTCCCTAAAGTAGGAAGTTTAATGACATGACGCCAAAGTCGTACCGCCCAATCAGTCTATCTTCATTCATGCTGAAAACGCTAGAAAAACTAATAGATAGATATATACGAGACGAAATACTGAGAGAAAATCCTCTCAGCGACCGTCAATATGCATATCAGCCAGGAAAGTCAACCGATTTGGCCCTGAATGATCTTAACAGGCTATTGTCAAAATCCCTCGAGGATAAAGAAATGGCAGTAGCAACTTTCGTAGATATTGAGGGAGCTTTTAGTAATGCTCAAACAAGATCTATAATTAACGCATTAGCAATAAAAGGGGTACCAGTAGTCCTATGTCAGTGGATAAAAGCCAGCCTAGAAGAAAGGGTAATAACATCATCTCTAGGCGAAGCTACATTGACAGCTAAAGCAGGCAGGGGCTGCCCCCAGGGAGGAGTACTATCACCCCTTCTCTGGTCAGTCCTAGTGGATGAACTTATAAAAAGGCTAATATCTGCAGATTTTTACTGCCTAGGGTATGCCGATGACCTGGCGATCGTCGTAAGAGGCAAGTTCGCAGGTACAATATCGGAGCGCACACAAACCGCTCTAAACATTGTCGACGAGTGGTGCAGAGAGGAGGAACTAACAGTAAACCCTCACAAAACCACAATAGTCAACTTTACAAAACGAAAAGTACCAACAGGACTAAAGTCACCAGTACTGAAAGGAGTGAAGATTCCATTCGCTCAAGAGGCCAAATACTTGGGAGTCATCTTTGACCACAGGTTAACATGGAACGTCCTTCAACTTATGTCGAAGGTTGTGTGGAAAAAATTGGGGATTACAACCAAAAATGTCCCTGTGGTTATATACCAGAGTCATAAGGCCGATGATAACCTACGGGTCGGTGGTATGGTGGCCAAAGACTAGGCAAGCTGGAGCCATTCGACAGCTCAATGGTATTCAAAGGCAAGCATGCCTGAGTACCACGGGAGCTATGAGAACGACTCCAACAGCAGCTATAGAAGTCATGCTAAACCTAACACCACTACATATATTCATTCAAGGCGAAGCCAGGTCTGTCACATACAGACTGCACAAAGGTTCATCGCCCATAAGCAGTTTGCATGGACGCGACTACAGCGAGCTATATAAAGAGTTGGAGAACGACCAAATAATGGGAATGCCTTCAGACGAAATGCTTCCAAAGTATAGCTTTCAAAAGCAATATAAAGTAAGTATACCAGACAGGGAAGCGTGGACGGGAGGACCTCCTATTCATGCAGATCTCACCTGGTATACAGACGGCTCCAAAACCCATGAAGATTCAGGAGTAGGTATATATAGTACCAAGCCAAAGACAGGAATCTCACTGAGCTTAGGTAAACATGCGACAGTATTCCAGGCAGAAATAGCAGCAATACATCACTGCGCAAAAGAAGTATTAAGACAGAAGGTAAATGGAAAAACCATTGTCATATACTCAGACAGTCAAGCGACGTTAAAAGCACTCAGTTCCATGCAGGTACACTCAAAGCTTGTGTGGGACTGTTTGGAAGCCCTAACAGAGCTGGGTAGTCAAAACAGACTAACCTTAGCGTGGGTACCAGGCCACTGGGGACACAAAGGCAATGAAGAGGCTGATTTACTAGCCCGAGAAGGAGTATCAAATGCTCTTATTGGCCCAGAACCCTTCTGTGGTGTAACAAAAACAACTATCAGAACATGCACAAAGCAGTGGATGTTTAAAAAATCTCAGGAGTGGTGGGAAAACTCACCAGGACAGAGACAGGCCAAAAAGTTCTTAAAAGGACCATCGTCTAAACTCACCGAGCATCTACTAAGCCTTAATAGGAAAAATACTAGAATACTAGTAGGTCTATTAACAGGGCATTGTAGGCTTAACAAACATATGTTCAATATCGGTCTGACAGAAGAGGCCTTGTGCCGATTCTGTCAAGAAGAAGAGGAAACGGCAGAACACGTATTGTGCTACTGCGAAGGTCTAGTAAGACTAAGATTCCTTACACTTGGAGAAGAAAAACCAAGGGCAACTAGCTATACCGGAGAACTACTTTCCAGTCTATGGAGTTTACTACAAAAGACCGCATTAGACAAGGTACTCTAAACAATGATTAAAGGATATCCACAATAGATCTGAAAAGGTCGAGGTGGGGGAGGCCACATGGCCCATAGTCCTAATTAAATCTAATCTAATCTAACTAATTATGGAACCCAGTTACGAAATGCCTTGTTTTATGTAACGAGTGAATATTTGCCGAACGAGTAGAGCGAGGACCCGCAACATAAACGACGTACATAAAACGGCATTTCGTAACGTGTTACATACAATATTTTTTCTAATTTTGCTTAGATTATTTATAAAATTTTGTTTTGGTTAAAAATTACTGACATCTAGGTAACCAGTATTACTACTTCCCTGTATTGTTAGTTGCATAAAATTAACATTGTCAAATAGAAAATCATATTAATTTATTCTCCCACGACTTAATGTAGTGTGTTTATATTGCTTGTTAAAGTTATTTAGATTTCAAGAAAGTAGGTTATTTTATCGTGTATTGTGTTTTAATTATTTTGTGCTGATTTAAAATGAAAAATAAGGACCAAAACAACTTTATTACTAGGTTGTAAGTTTAACCAAATTCTATTTATGTATATTAATGATTATAAAACCAAAAAAGGTTTATTTTTATTTGTTTTCTTTTCTAAACTGGTGACATAATGAAATTTCGAAACCAGTTTCATATAGTATTACGTATTACAAAAAATGTCCCTTTACATGTCAAAATGTTTTTACATAAAAATATAATTTATCCTCTTCTAATAAATTGTCATATATTTATGTTACCTTACAGAATAAATAAAAGTATTTCCAAGCCACATGTGATTACAATAAAAGAATAACAATATATTTTACCTATACAAAAAAAGTTTTTTACCAAAAAAAGTTATCGGCGTCTAATATTTAGTACTTATTTTGTGTTAGGCATACTACTAGTATATAAGTTAATAAAATGGCAACAGTAAGTCATCGACTAGAATTAGAAGTCATGGTGGTGGGATTTTAGCCGAACCGAATGTCAGTCAGGAATCCAGAGAGTTGTAGCGGGGAAATTGTAGTTGCCACATGTTGGCTGTGAAGGTACGGCTATGCCTAATAAAAAATAATAAGTGCTGCAATTGTCGATTATTATTCACCTATGTAAATTTAGCATCATACACTTGCGATCGTGATAATATTCGCTCAGTGCGAAGTCATGGTAGGGGAAGCAAATGCGATACTAGTGCTAGCTGCGAATAATTTGTGCATTTTAGGGCTATATTTTGTAATTTTGGCATATCAAATACACATATACATTTTACTTTTTTTTTTGTTTTCAAAAAGTAGGTAAAACGATACAATAAGCAACCGAAGTTGCTGTGTTGAAAATTATAAAAATACTAGCAAAAAACAGTGTAAATTATAATAATATATATCATTTTACGATGTTTTTCAACATCCCTTTAATCTTAAAATGTTTAGCAAGAACTAGATTTCTGCCTTTGATTATTGTATGTGGCTGGAATGCAATTTTGTAACTTACTGAGAGGAAACCAGTTTTAATCATTCATTCTATGTTTTCTTTCGAACAAAAATGAAAATATAAATAACAATGTTTCTGTTTATACATTTTAATTTCACGCTATTATTTAATGATATATTTTTTGTTTTGACAGAATAAGTTAATTCTTTGTAGCCAACTTATTAGACTTAAGCAACTTCTCATATATTTTACCGTAAATACTGTTGCCTTCCTTTACTTTATTATTGATTTTTATTGAATATACTATTTTTTTTTTAGTTTAAGCGATAAAAATATATAATAATAATAAATTAATGTTTTACTTGTTTTACAAATCCATATACTTTTATTTAAACTAACATATATACTTTTTAATTACGAATTCTATTAAAAATTGTATTGTCAGTATAGGCAAAAATAGTCTATTAGTACAAAAATTAATTGAAATGTCACGATTTATGCGCATATAGTGCGTCGCAAATCGAGCGGAATACTTAATTTTTCGTATTTCGGGCGTAAGGCTACAGGTAGATTAAAATACCCTTCGCAACTCGGGCGTTCAAGGATCGGTACCAACATTATAGTAATATAGTGAATGTCACCTCTTTAGTTTAACCTGAAAAGGTCCTTTCGGCTTAAAATTTAAATTATATACAAGAGAAGCTTACTAGGTTTTAAATATTATGTAACTTTCATAAAACAAGATTTTTTTATTTATCTTTCTCCGCGAGAATAGTCTCTACATTATATTGTTTATGACATTTGAAATTGTCGTTTTTTATTGAAAAAAGTACAATTTATTATTTATATTATAATTAGATTGATAAATAATAGTGTACCTATCCCAGCTACTCATTTTTATTTTAATACATTTTTTATGTCTACGTAAGTAGGCTACATATGATATCACATTTTTTGAGCCGTATATATGACAGTTATTTATTGGTTGAAAATTCAACGTTGAAATTTTAGTTGAAAAATTAAACGTTTTTAATATACTATTTTCTAACGTATTTTTCTATTTTTGACTGAATGTTGAAATTTTGATAAAATAATACGTTTTTTTATAATGTTATTTTCTCGTTTATAATTATTGTTTAATATTTATCTCCGTTGATACTATAAATATACCGAAAGTTAATTTTTTTTTAAATAATTCGTATCATATTAACGTTATTTTAAATTACGTAAAAACGTGTTAAAAACGTTCTTATATCGAGACATTTTAACGTTTAATTTATTTTTTAAACTAAAGATATACGTTATTTAAATATTAGTTATTTAACTATATTTTAATATTACTTTTAAACGTTGCTATATAACTAAAAGTTAAATATACGTAAAATATTAACGTTAGTTTAAATTAAACACATGTCGTATAGAAAAAGTTATTGTATTCCAACCTTTTTAAAGTTTGGTTAATAATGTAAACCAAATATCTACGTTATTTTAATATTATTTATTCTAGTTTAATATTAACGTTTCTTTAAATTATATAAAACTCGTATTAAAAACGTGATTGTATTGGAACACTTTAACGTTTGGTTTATATTTTAACTAAAAATATTAATTATTTAACTTTATTTTAATAATATTTTTAAACGTTCTAAAAATTTTCATTGATTTTACATAGAATATTAACGTTGGTTTAAACTAAACATATAACATTTCAAGCACATGTTTTTGAAATATTTTATTTAAATATTTCATTGAAAATGTTTTATAAATGTTACACAAAAGGTTATGTTGGAAATGGCCATTGAAAAATTTCCCATTTGTAAGAAGGGGAAGAAGATGGGTTATGTTGTAGTCATTTTATTTTAAGTAATATAATTTTATTTCAGCCTATATCCAGAGACAACCATATATTCTAAATAATTGGAAGTGTGCGTCTGTTGTCGGATACATTTCTGAAATATTAGTATGTTATATTTCTGAAATGTTTCAAATTATTATTTATGAAATATATAAAATATTTCATTTACAGGATATTTTTACATTTCAGGAACATTTCAGAAATGTTTCTGGTGCGTTTACAAATATTTCAGTGTTATATTTTTGAAATAATTACAGTGTTTTTTGCTGTATGGGTTTATAGAGGGTTGTTTTTTTATTTTAAGAAATGTATCTGTAATTTACGCCTGGAAAAGAAGATTGTTCAAATAAAAGTTGTTTGTGATATTAATTTTTATTAAATTCGTGGTCCGTATTCGAGAAATTTGACAAAAAGTGCAACATTTGAAGAATTTTAAAGAAAATTCTTTAAATAAACATTGCTTACGTTTACGATAATTTTTGTTTTATGCATGTTTTCTTTAAAATGGACCGAATTCGGATAATTTGAGGTAAAGTGCAAAATTCGAATTTTTCCCATTATTTTCACTTAGTTCCCAAATTATTTCTGGAATTATTATTTTGGAAATCGCGAATTTTTTGAAAATAATTCCGATGTCATTCTCTATAATTTTTGTTTTATATACATGACTTCTCTAAAATGAACCGTAATGGAAAAATCTTCAATTTTTTTACATCGGCTAACTTTTCAATGCTCGCTGTTTGTTAAAAACAAAGCTTATTCTGCGATGTAATTCACTTCTCTTAAATTCTCGATAATTCATTACGATGCCATTACTACCTGAATCAGACTAATCAGAATCAGGGTACATAAATTATGGTCAAATTTCATATCCCGTCGACGCCCGATTTGCGAACTTACAGGTACACAATTATGGAAGTCGCTCGAGTTGCGACGAATTCAGGTAGTTTTTCATCACGCCCGAGTTGCTAACGCACGAGTTGAGAAAGTACCGCTGTCATGCACAGAGAGTATCTTATTTTAATAATTTAGTTAATTTTGTGTAAACATTCCTTATAGTATACTCTTTATACCTACTTTTGTCCAATTGTTCAGTATTTTAGAGGTAGCTTATAGCACACATATGTAATTGTGATATACCTATAGGTACTCTACTTTTGTGATATTGGCACTTGATTTCAAGAAAATTTTATTAATAAATTTATATAATTTTATATTTTGTTTTATTTGAAATGTTTGTCTCTTTGAGATTTTACTATAACCTCAATTTCAGCCTCTTCAGTATTACGTTACACAAACAACAATATAGTGTGTCGACGGATGATTTTAACCATATGTACTTCTAAAAATAATTATTTTAAATTAAAAAAGAAGTCACTTTTCATAATTTCTTAACGTGAATAGTAAGGTACCTGCGGCAAATAAGGCCCGGCGCCTAATAAAGCCCAAAAATAATATCTCACAAAATAGAAACATATTATTAAACCTGGCAATGCCGATTCAACCCTCACCACGAATCAATCATATCCGCCAATTTCGACCCCGCTGAAATTTAGAATCGTCGTCAGTACTATCCAAGGTTGTGAGTATGTGTGTTGCAACGTTCAGTGTTGTAAATTTCGCGTGCCACGTTTTGTTTACGATTTAGTGTTTCTAAAAATTTTTTATTCGGCTACTACTGCCAGTGGTGTTCCTCAGTCCCTACCGCATATTTTGACAAAAAAAAAATAATTGCGAAAAGGTAATAGATTGTTGAGTTTTTTAATTTATAACTTTAAATTGTCATGTCGGCTATTAAGGCCCATTAATATTCTGCGATTAAGGCCCGGGCCTTATTAAATGATTTTTTTTCAGATACTTACAAAGAATATGCCTAGACGACGTGCACCGTGGACCACAGAGCAGATGCAAAGGGCTATAAATGCGGTAAATAACGGAGTACTGTCTCAGAGGGAGGCCGCAGATCGCTACAGAATCCCCAGAAGGACGCTTAGAAACCACCTTAAATCGGGAAAAGTAGAAAGAAAGTTAGGCAGGGCTGCAGTACTGACGAAAGAACAAGAAAATGAATTTGCTCATGAGCACGCTGAAAATGTGACTATTGCGGGTTGTTGTAATGCACTAGGAAACACCATATCCCCTATGGTTATTTTTAAAGGGAAAAGGTTGAAATCAGAATGGCAAGATGCTTTACCGGCTGGTACCCTGGTAAAAATGTCAGATAAGGGTAGCATAACAACATCACTTTTCATTCAATTTATTGAACATCTAGCTCACTACAAAGGTAATGGACCGGCGTTACTAGTTTTCGATGGAGCCTCTAGTCATCTGGATATTTCTATTATGGACGCTGCAGACCGTCTTGGAATTAGATTGTTTTGTCTACCTTCAAATACGACGCATGAACACCAACCAATGGATAAGGCAGTTTACAGATCCTTTGAGCATCACTGGGATCAAGAACTGCTTAAATTCTGGAATGCGCATCCAGATCGACGTCTTAATAAGAGTCAATTCGGTAAAATTTTTACCAAAGTCTGGCCCAAATGCATGACGCCTGAGATTATTATTATTATTATCGGATTTAAAGCCACTGGAATGTTTCCACTTGATCCACAAAGGATTCCAGAGTCAGCATTTGCCCAATCACTTGTAATCCAGTGCCATTTAGAAGACCCTAAACGACCTGTACCTGATGAAGGAATTCTGCGAGACAACACAAACAGCAGTGTAATTCCGAATATTTTAGAAGTTGATAACGCTAGAAATACAACGGATCATAGATCTGAGTCCGATGATGAGTTAAAAGACATACCGCTAAATAAGCTAGCAAAAATCGTGAAACATTCAGCAATAGCAGGAAGCAGCAAATATGGAGAAAAACACCAGTAAAAAAAGACGAATCACGAAAATCGCCGGGGGCACCACAGCTACAGATAAAACGTTGACAGACAACATCATGATGGATACTAGTAATGAAGTTCTTAATAGGTCTTTTAAGGAATTGCTTTCTACTCCTGAGCTTTTTGCAACAAAGAATAAAAACAATAACACAGCTGACAGGAAAAAATCCCTTAATTATAATGCGCAAGCGGCCACGAAAGACCTTTTTTCATCCGTTAGCACAAAGTCGACATCAGTATCTGCTACCTCCAGGAAGTTTGCAGCAAAAAATCTAACCTTCAACAGCAGACATCAGGTCTGCATCAAAAGAATCTAAATCTTCAACGTCAATCAGTAAGTCTGCAGCAAAAGAACCTAGACCTTCAACGTCAATTTTTTCGGCTTCAATTTCCTCAAAAAAGCATTGGACAGTGATTCGTGGTACTGTTTTCTTTGCGAAACTGAAGACAAACTTGACATGAGACAATGTGTAACTTGCGCAAAATGGTGTCATGAAGCGATACGGAATGTTTTGTTTGTCCAAAGTGTTGCTAATAAACTATTTTAGAATGCCTTAGTTTCTTTTATAAGCTTAATATTTGTGCCTTTTTTTAGTTTATTTTGTTTTAAAAATGTTTTTGAATTTATAAATACACGTGTAAGCGTTATATTTTGTGGGCCTTTTTTAAAGAATCGAATTTTAAGCAAGGGCCCTATTACCGTCGTGGTTGTATTATAAGGCCCATTGCAGGCGTTTTAAAAAAGGCTCAAAAATTTAACAAAAAATAGAATTTTTTATTAGAGATGTATTCATTTGTTCCAAGAAGCGTAACTGTTTTTGATTATGTGTATTTTCCATTTTATTTTAACTTTTTTTTTCAAATAAAATGAGTTTGTTCCTTAGGTGGGCCTTATTTGCCTCAGGTACTTTAATTATTCAACAAGTAAAAGTAATTAATTTATAATAAATATTTTTACAAGTATCCGTGGACACACTATATAATGCTGTAGAAATAATTCACATTATAACATCTAAAATATGTTTCAGAACAACTTTCGAGGGAAAATACTGTAAAAGTGCTAGTGTGATGTTCCCCGAACAACACTTTGTAACCTCTATGAGATGTGATACAAGTCTTGCAGTTCCGTCATTCGGTGGTTGCAGGGGATGTTAGGATTACATTAAAAGTATATTGCATGCGAGCTTAAAGAGCCCGGAATTGCAGCTTATTAACCGTATTCCCAACTAGCCATTAATAAAAGTGTATTTGTTGTGAAGTATTCACTATCATCCAACTGTATAGTCCAGGAGACAGTGAAGATTTTCGGTATTTATTTTCCCAGTCAGCAAACACGGATAGAGAATTGTAGGGTTAGCAATTCTAAGCAAAATTTATATATATATTTAGAGGGGGAGGGTCCGATGGGTTGAAGCCGAAAATGCGTCAGAACATACAAAAACAAGGCTCCTGTTTTCCAGTGATAAAAATAGTTCTAGTAGTAAGAGATATACTGAAGTTAAGTAAAAAAATAGTCTGATTAATCTGTGAGTATGGATAATATATTTGGCAAGTGCATAAAATACACTTTTAAACGAGTTATGTACACGATTTTTCCTACGACCACAATTATTTAAAGAATGTTCCAGGTGTTTTGTATATTAAAGTGTACGCATAGGACACATAAATAAAATCATATATCACAATGTTTCACTTCATCAGTTGGTTTATTTATAGAAATAAAACATAATAATTGAAGATATTACAGAAGAAAATAGGGAAATAAATTACATTTCTTTTTACACTTTTATATAATAATTATTTTATTTAGAATCCACGAAACACTTATTACTGTTTAGTTTTAGAATTTTTTTTACAAAAGCCTACTCTACATTAAATATAATTATTGTTAGTTTCATTATGTCAAATCATTTATACTCGTTGGATGCGCGTGATAGAAATGGTCCTCTACTGCTGCTAAAAACATAGCTAAATTTTCATGAAAACACTGTACTTTTGACATTTGCGATACTCCAACGCATACGCATTATTGATGTAATCTCAAGATTTTACAGTACTAGTTTTTGCAATTTTAGAGTAATTTTAAGGTTATTAAGGTTATTCGTTTTGTTTGGTTCTAATCTTTTGCGCTTTTAGAGTATTTGTCTTTCATATTTATAGTTTTTAATTTGAATTTTAATTGTGTTGTCTATTTATATTTGATAGCTGCTTTTCGACTAGTGCTTTATTCTTTTTGTGTATTAGATATTAGATATTAAAAAATTAAAAAAAACGACTTCAAAAACGTGCAGATGCCATCACCACATCTTAACTAAATTTATATGGGACCACCCCTAAGGTACCCCCTTGCTAACAAAAAAGAGATTCATATAAATCGGACAAGGTGGTTAAGCATTATCGCTGAACATACATAAAAAATTAAGAGTTTGAGGAATTTCTCATGGACCCAATTATTTGGTTTTGACCAAATTTATATTGAATACTTTTAATTTATTAAAACAAAAATAAAACCTGAATCAATAACTTAAATCAGTGAAAATAAGTTGCTTGAGATGGGGTCGTTTTTATGGAATCTTTTATTGTTAATACTTTACTAATAAAACTACAGCTAATTTATCTTATATATAAATACAAAGGAAGTGTTAATTGAATTTTCTTCTTGTTGAGTTTCAAAAATAGTAATTAATCATGATTTAAAAACAAATACATGAAATGGGCAAAATAGGCCTGCAAAGGCACTTTGTGCACAATCTCACCTGTATCGATGTTACGTAATGCGCGAATTCAATTTGACTTACTTTTGTTAATAGATTGGCGTTCCATTTTAAATATACAGTTCACTGGGAAAAGATTATTTAAATATACACGGACCGGAAAAACAAGTACGAAAAAAATTCACTGGCACCTGGACTAGTACTGTATCGAAGGAATTATATGAATAAAACAAATTACGACCCTACTACAATAACGATCTACTCTAGTTATGCTGTTGTCAGACGTTATTTTTTTTTTTTGATAATTTAAAGACTTAACAATATTGCAAGCAAATGTAATTACTGCAGTTAAAAACATCGCAAACTTGGTATCAATATTTTATCCAAATATTGTATTTCTGCCGAGGATCATCCGCGTTGACTTCAGAAATTTTGTAAATAATCATATCTGTCTTGGTTATATATCTACGGTTAAAAGCACGTAAACTTGGCATCAATGTTTAATCAGATTATTGTGTTTCTACCGCGGACGCTAACGTTGATTCTTCAAAAATTTTGTAAATAATCCTATCTGTCTTGGTTATATATCTATGTTATTACCGTAGATAGGATATTTATGTGTATAAGTACGTCTGAACAATAAAAAAAAAAACATATTAACTTAGATCGTCAATTGCGTTAAATATTCTTATAATAGTATATTTTGCTAGTTCCTAGCAAACTGTTTAACCTTGAAAGAGTAAAACCAAATTTGGTAGATTTTCACACTTTTATTTTAAAAATATAAAAATTTTTAAAAACACTAACATGACATATATTTCGAAGTACAACTTCTTTTTTAAATGTGACTAATTTACAATTCGGTTTTGTTAAATTATTTCGTATATATATATTGGATACCGAATTGTAAAATAGTCACATTTGAAAAAGAAGTTGTACTTCGAAACATATGTCATGTTAGTGTTTTTAAAAAATTTTATATTTCTAAAATAAAAGTATGAAAATCTACCAAATTTAGTTTTACTCTTTCAAGATTAAATGGATTTTCATCAAGTAAAGGCCGAAACAATAAATAAACTGTTTAACCTTTCTCAATTCGAATTAAATAATTTTTTAGATATTAATTATTGTAATACCTATTTAATATTAATAATTAACCGGTTTTGGACATATAATAATTGTTCATTAGATTTTATTTATATATGTTTTTAAGTAAATGAATTATTATTCCTACGGTACCTTATTTTGCGTATTGGTAATGCAATATATATTTTTATCTTATCCCTGAAATATTTTTTTAATAAAATAAATATAATTAAAAGTATGTGAACATGTAGTTAAATCGAAAAATATAGAGCTTCCCAAATGAGGTCTTTACTTGCTTTTAAAGAATCAACAAAATAATGAGTGCGTTTTGTTATCTTTGCCATTTTATTTGTTTTACCGTAACGTGACTTTATTATTTTTTCATTCATTAAGAATTAACTAAAAAAGAAAGCAAAATAATCTTTTTAAATATTTAATCTACAAAGTATCTAATAAAATGTTTTATTAATCTACCAATATTATGTTTGGTTTATATTATTAAACTAGTAAAAAAAATCATAAAATTGGTGTTTTCGATTCTCGACTGTTTATCTTTCTTATCAAAAGTATTCGGTTGGTATATTTTTTCGTGAAAGTAGTAGACAGCAAATTACTTATCCATTTAAAAACCATTATACTAATTCAGTTATCTTCAAATTAAGGATCCAACCATAATGAGGTGTTTATTTATTTTTAATACAGCAATAAACATAATGAGTAGTAGGATTTAGTTGTCTATGTAGTCTCGAGGTTTTTAAATGTTATTTTCTACATTCATGCAAAAAACAAAACTTTATTAAACTATATTTAGTGAAAAAACTAGTTCTTTAGTGCACTAGTGCTATAAAAATTTTATTCCGCTCATTTGTCATTTTACTACAGCGTTTTATGGTCATGACAAACATAAATATTCAAATCGACGCCTAATATTTAGTCCATTTTCATTTTCTGTGAGATTGTATTACGTTTTAAAAAATATTAATATTGAAAATTATACAAATTGTACATTTACTTTTAATATTAGTGGCAAAAAGAACGTTTAAGCTTAATTATCGTTTATAACACAGTTGTTCCTAAAGTTTTGGTTAAATTAGTTTTCTCAATATAGTTATAGTACTTTTTCAATGTTAATCGATCCTAATTATTAGTTATTAAATATTTTGCTATTAAATTACGCATTTTATTCATCTGCACTTAGTGTCGCCTAAATAAAACATTATTTGGTTTTTGCATGAACGTAGAAAAAATATTGTATGCAACTCGTACAAAAAGGGTTTATTGCACTCGATGTGTTGGCAATTTCACGTCGCGTGCAATAAACACTTACTTTTTGGACTTTTTCATAAATAACTATTAGGTGATTATATTCGTAAATTTAATATATTTTCATCCAATCACTCCAACAAATAAATATAAAAGTAATTCAATAATATTAAAAAAAATAAGTAATTCAAGGTTTTTTATCAAATATTTCATAAAAGGTTTCATTATTTCACTCTAGATAACAAAACGAAATTACAAAATGCATTTAGTTTTCAAATTCAATGTGGCTAGGTAATTGACTGCCGGCGGTGCATACAGGGTATCCCATTAATGCGTAATTGTTCAATATTTCAATTTGTGCTATAGAAACGCAAACAAGTTTTATATAGAAGTTACTTATTTGGATTTAAAAATTACGTACTTAAAAAATATTTTTGGATACACAGTGTGTTGCATTTTTGCCTGATAAATAAAATTTGTTTTTTAATAGAACACCTTGTATTTTATTTTAGTTTTAAAATGGTTTGGTAATACTGTATTCAATCCTAGAATTTTTTTTTAAATATTATAGGGATGCCAAGCAATTAATTTATTTATAAAATTAGAGAATGATGTAGACCCCAAATTAAATTATCATAATTTAGGTAGGTTTACAATGATTTCAAAATTATTTAAAATACAGACTTATAAGATACTAACGAATAGTGTTTATAGAACTGGATTATTTTATACAGAGCGTTTTGAAACATGTCTTAAGTCCAATTTACTCGATTTTTTCAAATGCAACATTTATTTTATAAATTTATCTATTCAAAGGCACCAACATGCTAACTACTAACACATATACAGGGTGTCACATCAGTGCGTAATTGATCAATGGCTGTTCTATTATTGGAAATCCAAAAAAGAAAATTCATGTAAAAGTTGTATGACCATATTTAACAATTATTCCTAAATATACACACGGTGGTCCATAAACAAGGGGCTGGTCAAACCTACTTATTTTTAAAGCAAAACACTCTAAAGGTAGTTATACATATTTGATTGTTTTCATATCGTCATACAATTTTAGTAGACTTCATTCATTTGCTATGTTGTATATAGGTTACGATTTTCTCAATGTTTTAAATGGAATACCCTGTACGTTTAACCACCAATCAATTAATACATGATATTCAATTTAAAAAATTGAATAAATTCAAACCTTGCGTTTTCACACATCCTAACAAATGAATGAAGTTAATTAAAAATGTTTGATGGTGTTAAAAAATAAAATGTGTATAACTGCAGTGTGTTTTGCTTTAAAAAAGTATAGGTTGTAACATGAATAGCTGGTTACTTTATCTACATTGATATATGTGTTTGAGCTCAATTTATAGGGCGTGGGTTAGATTTTTAAATAACTCTAATAACTGAAAAAGAAGTTGGGCACCACTATATTTAAAGCTTATACACTTAACTCTACATTAGTGATAAAAATATAGAAAATCACTAACCACTAACAAATTATACTTAAAACATGCTTTAGAAAAGGTAGGTATCAAATTCTAATTCACATGACCCAACAAACAATAAATTGCCGGGATATTGCTGGCCTTTTGCTGTAATTGAAGAAAAAATGAATGCGACGATTAAAACATAAAAGCCTACTTTTGGCCTTTCGATAGGTCTAGCATTATGTTGCTTGATGATGGCCTTATGAAGGGTAAGAAACTGTATTGGGTAAAAGCATGGTAAAAGTCAAAAGGCTTTTAACTGTCGCAGACCCAACTTCAACAGTCTAAGAGGACTCCGTCCCGCGTTCATAGATGGAGACACCGATTATCGCTTGTTACATACTCAACGAGTGGACATGTACTATGAGGCTAGTCTCGCATTTTTTCAGTATTATTATATTACATAGCTGAATTAAATAAAATGCCTATTTTATATTGAAATGCCTTCTGTTTTTGTATAGAATTTATAGTTCAAACGGTACTACTGGCCACTATCGAATATCCTGTCTGATCATGCGCCTGACACATGGTCTTTATTAATATGGTAAAAGGCCAGCAATTTCCCGTTAACTTCCCATCAATAGGCCATTAATTGCCAATATATTTATTTCTAGACATTAAAGGGGAAATGAAAGCCCATTAATTGGTTATGAAGGCAAAGTGATTTCGGCCCGACTGTCGGCCGTAGTGACCTATATATGCCGGCTTTTTAATCAAAAAGTCAAATGGCCATCAATGTAATTGGAGGGTGACAGTTATTGGGCCTTTAATTCCCCTAAACAAAATGTTTGTTGGGAAGATTACACATAATTCAAATTTAAAACAATTTATTGATTAGTTCAATTGCACTTATCTGTGTGGTAAATAAGGTAATATACGGAATGGAAGTTAAAGGTAAAAATCAGGTATTTCTTCCTTCGTCCCAAACTGTACATCAATCTTTCAATATTATATACCGGTCAGGCAACTTCGACCAAGTGAATCGGGATTCTTATTCATAACTCTCATTTGTGATTTCTATTCCTGATCGGACCGTGAAAGATCTTCAAGATAAATGATTCTTATTTGTATTCGAACCCTAACGATCTTCAAGATAAATGATTCTTAAGGCTGTATGTCACGATACTAAATTAAGTACTAAATTTAGCACTAAATTAAGTTATTAATTTAGTACTAAATTTAGAACTAAACATTTTTTTTTCCGTTTGCAACGATACCAATTTTTAGTACTAAATTTACTATAGGCGCACGCGCATTGACGTATTAATACGTAAAATTAACAGAGAAATGAAATATTATGTGTAAAACAGACAAGTAAATGGTGTTTTTATTATCAATTTGACACTAGTTGACTTGACAACAACCAAATACAGCATAAAAACCACGAAAAAAACAATAAAACCTACAAAATCAAACAAGCGAACTTTATTCAAGGCGATAATGTAAAATTGTCGCTAATTAAAAATAAAAGGGTACAGAAAATACCGTCGTGTCAACTTTTTCTATGAAAAACTTCTGCGCAACATTTCGGCGCACTTTTAGTACTTAATTAATGACTTTTTTTAGCACTAAATTTAGTACTAAATTTGCTGTTTGCAACGTGAATTTTTTTAGTACTTAAAAAATGCATTAATTTAGTTCTAAATTTAGTACTTAATTTAGTATCGTGACATACAGCCTTTATTGTATTCGAATTCGAACCGACTAGAGATTGCCATAGCCTAAAAATGTTATGATAGATGAAGGGAAATTTGAAAAGGATTTAAATAAAATGCTTTAACTATTAAATTAATAATTTCACAGAGACTAAAATTAATATAAAAAGGAAAAATCTTATTTAATATATTTAAATATAGTAAAGCATAATATATTATTCCAAAAAATAATATATAATTTTATATAGAAGCTAACATGTGTCATTCATTGTAGATGTAGAGGATATGTATAAAATTTGACAATTTGCTCGAGAAATAATTGAATAAAATACATATTTAATAACATATTATTAACAAAACGTACCTTATAAAATTAGACGGTCATTAACATAAATAAACATTTCGGATGACCGAAATAAAATTGAAATAGAAGTGACCTATTCGTCGTTGTCTGTCAAATAAAAATGTTAATTCCTCTGACACAAGTAAGTTGAATAAGAGGTAATTGTGTACGAAATAACGAAATAATGCTTCCAACCGTTACAAGATTTCGTCAGCACATCGCTCATACAACACCCTGTATATTTAGGAATAATTGTTAAGATATGGTCATACATTTTTTATAATATTATAAATGTCTTCGTGTTTCCAATAATAAAACAATTATTGGTCAATTACACAAATATTGTATATGTGTTATTGACTATCATGTTGGTATCATTGGAAAGGCGAACTTATAGGGAATTGTATGCTTAAATAATATGCAGGAGTTTTATTTGAAAAATGGAGTAAATTGAACTGTAAATTAAACTTAAAATTGGCCATATTTAAGACATGTTTCAAAACACTTTGAATAAAATAAATCAGTTCTATCACCACCACCACCATTCGTTAGCTTAGTATCCCAATAAACCACAACACAGAGAGTGGGCATTCGTTCGACCTGGCACGGGCATGTACGGGAAGCCGACTACTCGGCATGTACGGGCAGCTGAGTATTCGGATTGCCGTTGTCGGGATTACTTCTTAGCCGGGAGTACAGTACCATTTGATGTATTTTAAGTAGAAACCGTATATGGTCCATATTTGGCTTTCCAGGTGTGGGAGGCATCCTTACGGGCCGAATGCGGTAAATATTTGGCTAGCCGGACATGGGAGGCATCCTTACGGACCGAACTGTATATAGATATATGAACGCGATTACAATGTAGTGAGCTGCCGACAATTCGGCTGGGCGGACATGCCCTACCTATATGCCGAAGCTACACTCGTATATTGGGTCGAGTTCAGCATCCGGCCAGTCTCCTTCGGCCCAGTTACGGTGCAGATTAACTTTATATATTAAACAATTTTAAAATCAATGTAGACCTACCTAAATTATGATAATTTATTTTGGTGTCTGAATTATTATCTAATTTTATGTTCTATTTAATAAAATATACATTTTTATTTTAGAGGCAAAAACGCAAAACCCCGTATATCCAAAAATACTTTTAAAATAATGAATTTTTCAATTTCATAAAACTTTTATTTAAAACTTGTTTGCTCCTCTATAAGACAAATTGAAATATTGAACAATTACGCATTAATAGGACACACTGTATATGTATACAATGTATTTTTTTCGAAATTGTTTGTTTAGTACCTACTATTTACTCAAAAGCTCTAACCATATATGCAGCTAAAAAGAAAGAGGCTCTATTTGGATGGTTCCAGATTTGATCCCTGGACGATGTACTCATTTTTCTTTTCTTTATTTGTGTTTTTTTAAATTTTTATTTGTTTTTTTTTTACTTTGGAGATGTGCAAATGTATTTTTTTTTAAATTTCGTAACGGTAATTGGAGATTATATATTATGTTTTCATATTTCCAAAAATATAGTTGCATATATTTTATGATGCAATTTTCAAAATCGCAATTTTATTTTGAGCGACCCTCGTTCAAGTGGCCTTGAACTTGGACAGATCAGTCTTAGATGATTAAAAAATGCTAGTTGGCTAAGAACCTACTCTTCTTTATAGGTACTTTAAATGAACTTATTGTATCAGACGCCGGAAAAATTCAATTAAATACATATTTTTTGCCGGCAGACGATTAAAACCAGTATTTCAAATTATTGACTTTTCAGCAGGTAAATAATAAATATTTTTAATTAAGTGCAGCAAAAATAAGAAATCAATCCACTTTTTATCTAAAAACTAACGAATTCATTTAACTTTAAAATTTGTGGACCCACCCAAATGAGGCGATGAAATATCACAAATAAGCCCGTAAAAAATGATAGGTAATAGTGTTTGTTATCTTTCGATACCTACTGATTAATAATAACTATCTACTTTGTTAGAATATGAATAATAATTAGCATACGTACCAATGTCGATGTATTCGTTTTACTCGAATTAGAATCTACCAGTTGTCCTTCGCAAAAAACGAAAATTACGATAAAAACTACACTCCAATAATACGTCCTTAGAAACATTTTAATGCTACAATAACAAAATCACTATTAACTATCAAACCACGTGCGTGACGCACCAAAGTAAGCTTTTTATTAAATTAGCTTCTCAATTCAAAAATGTATGCACCACTTTAAATATAGCCCACTGCACAATAGCAAATCACATTTACTTTTATTACAACTAGATCATTAATAAGTAAAAAATTGACGGGTTTAGCCCATACTTTAACCGGCACACAGCGGAAACTCGGTAAGATAATGATTTTCTGATTGCGTATTTACGGTAGATAAAGTATCTTTAATACAGGTTGCTAGGTATGATGTGATGCGTCGCGTCGCCGAGTCAACCTCGAACAGGTTGTTGTTTTTTATTTAGTAACAACACTCTCTTGACTAACTCTAATACACTGAAACCGACTGAACGTTCGGAATTTATGTTTGGGCAAACACACCAAAGTGTGTTCGCGGTTCGAAACAGTTCCAATTTTTATCATCGTATGTACATTAATGGGAATTCCCGTTCTTGAGAAGCGTGTGGTTTTGTACAGTAGGAGTTTGATGGTTAATTTCTACCAGTCAATCAGTATCTGCTAACCAGAATACACAAATCCGTTCAACGGTTAATCCCTGGGAAATACTTCTCATTTTTTTTATTTCTAAAATAGAAAGATACTTACATACGAGGGCTGTTCTCTTTCCGTTGAGCTTAGTAAAGTAAAACACAGTTTATTTACAAGATACATTTATTTGATAAAATTTTCAAAGTATTTTCCTACACCGTCAAAGCATTTTTGCAAAATATTTTCTTCAATTTTCTGGCGGATTTAGTTAATTTATTTATTTTTTAAACACCATAATTTACACTTTGCCAGCGAAAATAAGAAGAAATCATTAGTTGCTAGGTCTGGACTATATGGCGAGTGACCCACGATTTCTAAGTTTTGGGCATTTAAATACTCATTTGTTCGAGCAGCAGTGTGAGCCCGAACGTTATCTTGATGCAATATCGCACCTCCAGAAGAACAATGACGCAAGTGCAAAATTTAAATTTTTCTAGTTAAACATGTCAAACGTGTCAAAAATAATCATTCTTTCTAATGATACCACGACCTAATTGTAGTTCGCATGGGTGTCGACGCGTCGTTCTTCCATTTACCCAGATATGCGGCCATGGTTCAGAGACACTACGACGTAAGACTTAATCGTCAGTTGTGTTTTGAACTCAGACAGAAATGCACGTGTTCCGTTACTATAACGACGCAATTGTTAGTTCTAACGGGTTTGAAAATTTTTCGATTAATTCTAGTGGCACAATGACGTAAGTGTGGCATTGTTGAATTATTGATCAAAGGATTCTCGTTCAAGTTTCAGTGGAATAACGAAGTGTTTATTGCGACAATGTTAATCTGTAACTTTTATTTGGCATAGTCACGTAAATGTTCTTTATGTCATTGTTTACTCAAATTTTTTGATTCCCGGTTATATTTATGATTTAAGTGGTATTCCAACCTGGCGTGTGGGTAATTATTTAATTTTTTTTTTGTCACAATCTTAATAGAACTTACCTGCAAAATGACCTCCCGAGGTAAAATGCTGGTTACAATGGTACTTGAGGATTCTGAAATTACAAAAAAACTGCCGACAATAATGACAATGTGACTCCGAAAGTAATGCCAAATTCTTCGAAAATAATTTGCAGTGCACCATCCAATTTAATGGGGCAATGCATTAATAGTGAATCCCAAATATCAAGCAGATATCAAAATGCTACGTTTTGAAAAAGGTAGCGATTTCTACTTCTACAAAACAAGCTATACTGATTCAAGTTGACAACGTATCTAGATTAGAACCGTTAACAGGCGTTAGTCTACCGCACCAAAGGATATAACAAATATTTCTTAATGGCAATTTGGTATTTATGCGGGCTTTAAAGGAAAGTATACTAAGTTTAATACACGGTAGGTATATCATTCCTAAGTTATATATTCCGTTTTTTCAATAGCACTATGTAAGCTGTACAAATTGTAATTTATGCTACTAATAAAGTTTTTGGTATATTTATTTTTCTAAAATACTTATTTTCTCAATAAGTTCCCTACCCGATGCAATGAGTTGGTAAATATAGGTTTTAATAATAAAGTGTTTTTGTATTAAATTGTGGCATACGTATTAAAAGTATAATATGTCACATAAGAACAATGACGCAAATGGAAGGTGTTTGACTTGCATAGACTGTAGCTACTTATTTTTCGGAAAATGTTGGTAACTAATGGCACTGTTTAAAACTAGAACAAATTTTATGAATATTATAGCTTTTTGCCTTATTTGCACGATTACTGTTGCTTAGTTAACCAGTTATTAAAAATAAAAAAAAAAATCGTCATTTCTGTGGAATTAACTTTTCTGCACTTAAGTGATTGTTCTTCCGGAGGTGCGATATAATCCTTGCTCTTGGGCGTTTAGGAGAACTTGAGGCAAACAAAATGCATTCTAAATTAAAAGTACGTCTATCCTTAAGAAGACTATAGTGGAAATATACCCAGTAATTCCAAAAAAAGTGGCAACCACCTTTTGGTTTCGGCTATTTTCACGTACAACTTTTGTTGGAAACCTCATTCTCAAAGACCCAAACTGACGATTGTTGCTTTTTTTTCGGGATCATCCAAGTAGACCCATGTTTCATGTTGTACACCAAATTGAACGATCCATGGTCAAAGCGAATCATTGTTGAACTGCACATACGGCCATACGGTCTTCTTTTTGAGCTAAAGTTAATTCATCGAGAACAAAGCTTAAGGACTTTTAAATGTTTGAGTAATATAATATTAGTTGCTTCCACACCAATCTTTAAAGGTGCTTGCAGTGACGGGACAAGACTTAAATTCTATTAGGGCAAGATACATTTTGCGAGGCCCTCTGGTGACGCAAGAGGACGGATTTTATATAGATAAAGAACAAAAAATTAGCTGTAAAATTTTCATGTTTAAAAATGCAACTAGCTTCACTTTAACTAAAATTATTAAGTAGTAACTGACAGTAAAGGAAACAGAAATTACCTACTTTCCCTAGGGTGACCAGGGGCCTATAACACAATGCTTACAATTGTAACAAGTCTACAACTTATTAGTAATTTTTAGTTTAGTTTTATTGTAACACAATCTAATTTCATATACTTGTATGTATCAGTGAAAAGATTCTACACTTTTACATGTCATTGCTACTGGACAATTTAGATCAAGTTTACTGCGAGTTAAATCATTTAAATTTTTACTTTGTTGACAACGGGAGACGTGACAGATGTAACGTGTCTTAACGTGTTTTTTCTGCGTTTGTGCGCAAAATAATATTGGTAGTATCCATGGCTAGCAAACAAGTAATAATCGAGAGAAAAATGCATTTTTTACAAAACGTTAAAGAAAATAAAGAAATTCTGTTCGGTGCCTTTTCCGAAAAATTGAAAAAATCAGACACAGTTTTAAAATGGAAAGAATTGGCAAATTTAGCAAAGAGCGTTTGTTTAATGCCTTTAGATAAAGAGTGGATATATGTCAGTGACACACTATGGCAAAATATGAAGAAAATTACAATGGTAAGTAAGAACGTATTATTTGTAATTTTACCTACTACTCGTACGGGTTAGCTGGACGTATAGAGAGTATTTTAATATTAATGGACCATAGAAAAACTGCTTAATTTGAAGTCAACATATTACGATTGAGCTTAACAACCACCAGTCCTATCTCAATATTTCCTAATAGACCAAGAGCTATCCACCTAAAAATTACGACCTGTAGAATGGAAACTGGGACGTCTACAGTAAATTTTATTTAACTTTTCTTAATAATTAATTAAGGTCTAAATGTTTCCTAGTTTTCGGTACTCTATTCTGAAATATTCTGAATAGTTTTTATTTTAAGACGAAAGTAGATAATGCCAGAAAAACGGGTACAGGCGGTAATGGAAAAATGAACGATGTTGATAATATGGTGCTGGATATATTAGGAAAGGAGTCTCCAGTAATTGTTGGTCTTGGGGTGCCAGAATCGTTGGTCGATGCAGAACCGCTACCTCAAGACAGCATATCAATAGAACAGCTAACATTATTAACGCAAGACCCTGGCGTGCCCTCAACTTCCTGCATAGGTGGGTTTATAAAATAGATTTATACGAGCGCTAAAAGTGCCTCTTTTTTTGACTAGTGCATCAGAGTAGTTTTTAGTGCAAAAAACAATTTGATGCACTAGTAGATACTACAATAGTTATTTATCCAACAAACGCAAAAATTGTCCAACGGTGCCGTCAGGCCGAGTTTGACAACACTTCGAGTGCAATAAACTTTTTTTATACGAGTTGCATACAATATTTTTTCTACGTACATGCAAAAAACAAAAAATATTTTATTTAGGTCGACTATAAATGTCGTCGATTTGAAAGTATCTATATGTTTGTCATGATGACAAAACGCTATAGTGACAGATGAGTGCAATAAAATTTTATTGCAACTAGTGCAATAAAGAGCCATTTTTTTCAGTAAATATAGTTCAATAAAGTTTTGTTTTTTGCATTAACGCAAACAGATCAGTTAAAATACATTACTAATAACTAAAGTGATCGTATAAAACTATAAAAATGTATGAAACACAAGCAAAAAGTTCTTTTTTTGTACTTCCGTGTTGCCAAATTTAACATTCGGTTTCGTTCGACAATTTTCAAGACGTGTGCAGAAAAGTTGCACTTTTTGCACTTGTACATACAGAACTATTGTGTTGATCGTTGTCAAACAATTTTGCAGAGAAACGAAAGCGTATCAAGACGTGTAGAGGAGAAAAAAATTCTGTTAGCAAGAACAAAGAAAAGCTTGATTTGCAAATTAAATATCTCTAACTGCAAAATTACAAGACCAAATTAGAAATTTTTCAGTTACGAGTAGAAACTGCACTACACCTTCCAAGATCTCAATTTACCCAATGTTTTTTATACAGGCAGGACCAGCGTACCACATACATGAATCTTTAAATTTTGAAACCCTTTTTACTAATAGGTTAATGTAGTCATTGGTTGCATAGAAATAAATTTGAATATACATTGATGAACTTTGGAGAGGTGAGAACTTTTTTTTAGCTCCTCAAAGATAAACACAAAAACTTTTTTGCTCTCCAAAACAAAAACAGAGGAGTCATGTATTACGTTTTTGTCTTATTTGTTACGTTTCAGTAAACTATGCATGACACTGCTGGATAATAATTGCGTTTTTCTGGACAAATGCGGTTGTATATTTGCTGTACAAGATAAAACGCTGGACAGACTTTAAATATGCTGTACAATGCAGCGAAATGATGTACGTTTGGTCACCCTATTTTAGCTTTAATGATCTTACCACATTGATCGCCATGTCGACCATATATGGCCGACGCCGCTATTATCAGGTAGGCCGCGTCAGCCATATTTGGCCGACACTACTAGTTTTATAGAAGGCCACATCGTCGCTATTTAAGAATTAGCTACCTACATGGTCTATAGGTCTCTTAATAGTTCTAGCTAAATATTATCGTGAGTTAAAGAAAGCTGCAAGAACCTTCGAGACGCGAAGCCCTTCGGACCGCGAGGCCCTTCGAACCGCGAGGACGTAGGCGGTGATCCATGTCGCTCACGTCTTACGGTGCTTCTGGGTACTTGAATGTGCGGTTCTTCTTTAATGATGTTCCAAATATGATAAATATTTTTTTCTTGTAATGCCATTTTTGGCTTGGGAGCTCGAAAACTATTGTTTAAAGAAAGTCGACCACGTCGAAATTCATTGTGACGGCAGCAAAGGAATGCGACTTATCAACAATCATACAAGTGATTTCCTCAAAATATTCTATACGGTTTAAGCCACGCTTGAAATTGAAAAAAATCACAGCACGATTATACTCGTTGTTCATTTACATCACTTATTGGTGGAAGGATAACTTTAAACTTATGTAACTTACAAACAGATATCATTGACAACTGTCACTAACTAAACTTGTAAACAACTAGATTGAAATGCCACATAAAATTTGTTGCAAAAATATTATCGCCTACTAGATATGCTCAGCGGAAAAAGAACAGCTTTCGTATTTTTTGACGATTTTTCTGCTGCTTGTTAGGGGTTAAGAATACAAAATTATTTGTCTGTCGCTAATGCTCTACATTCTTTTGCAAACAGAACTTTGAACTGCAGCTACTAGTTCTTGGTACTATGAAATTTCATAAGATGGAACAGCACACCTTTAAGCAATTTTTCACATCAGTAGCCTATGTATTTTTTGAAGTGAATTTTCAAAATTTGAATACAGACTTTGTTAATGACAGGAATTTTGTCGAACTAACATTTTTCTGAATTTAGTGAATTTCTAGATTCTCAGATTAACCTGTTTGAATATGTCTGAGTATTTTAAGTACACTCTGTATAGTTCTTAATTTTTGAGGAAAACTGCTCTGAATAACTTTATGAGTGACTCATTCGTATTCAATTTTCTGTATTTTTTAAATATGAGTCATAGATGAATGAATTTACCAAAGGTTGGCGAGGTCAGTCAAACGTCCCCTACTTATGAATAAACAAATAACAAATTTATTCTCGTGTAAATAACCAAATGCTAAAAATATAATTTGGTTACAGAAAAAGCTTTATTCCAAATACGGGTGTAGATTAAAAAGCTCAACAAAATTAAAATTTCTAATTTTAATCCTAGATGTTTTGAATTTTGGATGTCAGAGTTCGAATTACACCAAAACCGTTATTTTTACAATGAAACCTTTACTAAAGTGGCGCTGGACATAGCAATAAATAATCTAGAGAACCAAGTGTAGAAATGGGTTTTCATTTTATTTATGTTTATATTTTATGACACCTTGTAAACGATGATTTTATGTTATGGTTTTGAATTATTGAAAAAAGAAATACATAATAGTTTCGATAGACTTGAGTATTATTCTACTATTATTATGTACTAGGTCTTCAACAATAACCGCAACCCACGTGATCTGATAACCATTAAAAACCCATCGAAAGGGTCTGATTTGACGTAAAAGGAACTAAACTGAACTGTCAGAAATGTCACTGGCGTTCATTTGGGGACTAAGAATATTTATATTATATTTGTTTACATTTTATAAACACCTTTATTCCATTTTTCATTGAATATTAATAGAGCAATTAGTTATTTTTGGAGATTATTGGTGGCTTAATTCTTTTTTGTTGGTAAGTACAAATTTATTTACTATGACTCGTAAAAGTTAATCACTGTATATCATTTATTTTAGGTAATGTTACACTGGAACAAAATTATTTTATATTCATAATTTTATTCCAAAATTTAAGGAACGTTTTCCAGGTGAATAAATGGAATTTGATTCTCTTTTGTTGTCATAAACAAATATTTGTTTAAAATTATAAAAAAGGAAAAGCTCTAAAAGGCCCAAAGTAATAACAAAAGCTATTGAAGATGTGCAAATTAACATGGTTCAAATTCCCAATAAATTAGTAAAAAAAAAACAGCACCTCAAACAGGTATGAACGGTGTTTCAAAGACTGACTCTGGCGAGTGAAATTCAAAACATATTTTTTTAGGTTTGTCGCTAACGAACTAGCCATAAAATATTGCAAACATTTCTGCATCCTCTATAAAGTTTCGGTACTGCAACAATCATTTTACCTTAATTTTGTTAAACCTACCTATGGAATATTACAGATCGCTCAATTCAAAATCGTTTGTGTGACGCTTATGAACTGGAGCACCCATAGAAAAATAAAAAGAGAAGGTCTGAATAAATGGCGGGACTTGTTTCCTTGTTGGTAGTTGAACCGTTAGCGCTTAGCGCGCTGCTATCACTAAATTCAAAGATGTTTTACACCCATAAAAAATATGTTATCAAAAAAAATGACAAAAAATCAATAACTTTACTGATTTACCCCTTTAAATTTCACTTTAATATATTGTGTGATTAAATACAGGGATAATCGTTAATAAATGTAAAGTTAAAGGTAAATTTAAATAATATGAGATGGTGTAAATCTGGCTTTGAAAATAAATTATGGCAATTGTCAGCCTGATATTTTTATTTTCAAATGTGATATTTCTTTTCAAAGGTAAGTAAATTGTATTAATTTAGTGTTCTTAAGAATGTCATTAACTTCTGATTCATTTAAATTTTAATTACAAAAGTAAATATTTTTCTCACAAAACTTAACAAGAAATTTTATATGTATTTTTCTTGCTATTATTATTACTCTTAGAGATAAATGGATTCACATTTTAAACATTTGTGGTCAAAAAAATAAAAGGAGTTGTGAGCGAAATGTGTGAAGCCAATTTACAAACAGATATTGTAGAACCGGAGATAGAACTTCATCATAGTTTTACTCATAAAGACCATGATGAAAAAAGGTGAATGATTTGTGCTCAAAAAATTATTGTTCAATTTTTGGGTGATATTCATTAATATATTTATAAATAATACCCAAATATGTTCAAAAACTAATATGATATTTAGGTCAACTTGTTAATTTTTGCATAGTTCACCTATTAAGATCATAAATCAGATGTTTTCTATTTTTATTGAAATTGTTATACCTTTTATTGCAAGAAAATATGTAAGAATTTAAAAAGTTATGACTTGTGTTAATTTTTAATTTTAAGATACACACTGCACCTTTATTTTTGTTTTGTTTTAGATATTCCTGGGTATGGAGACTTTTGGAATGTGCATATACAGTATGGTTCAAATGAAAGGAATAAATTCATTATAATGGAAGTAGTTGGTTTTTTGAAAAAATGCTCGGACAGGTCAATTTTGTTTAATTAAAGCGCAATTTTTTAAATAGAATTCAATTTTCCCCCACTTCCCATTTTTGGGCAGTGACGTCATTGACAATTTTTTTAAATGGTAACCCCAATTTTTTTTTCTTTATTTTGAGAGATCTTGCAATTTCCTACTCGGAAACATAATATTTTTAATATGTGACATAACAATTTTTTTTGAATAAAAGTCATTTAAAGATCAGATACATAAATTTTATTTTATTTTGAAACACAATAAATGAATAAAAAATTATTTGTAATTAAGTGCTTCATCTAAAAAAAAAAAAAAATAATAATAATAAAAAGAATTTATTGACAATTTCACAAATTCTTTTTTATTATTATTATTATTATTATTATTATTATTATTATTATTATTATTATTATTATTATTATTATTATTATTATTATTATTATTATTATTATTATTATTATTATTATTATTATTATTATTATTATTATTATTATTATTATTATTATTATTATTATTATTATTATTATTATTATTATTATTATTATTATTATTATTATTATTATTATTATTATTATTATTATTATTATTATTATTATTATTATTATTATTATTATTATTATTATTATTATTATTATTATTATTATTATTAATATTATTATTATTATTTTGTTAGATTAAGCACTTAATTACAAATAATTATCTTTTAATCAATTATTGTGTTCTCAAAATAAAATAAAATTTATGTGTCTAATCTTTAAATGACTTTTATTCACAAAAAAATGTTATGTAAGACATTTCAAATATTATGTTTCCGAGTAGGAAATTGCAAGATCTAACAAAATCAAGAAAAAAAAATTGGGGTTACTATTTAAAAAAATTGTCAATGACGTCACTGCCCAAAAATGGGAAGTGGGGGAAAATTGAATTCTATTTAAAAATCTGCGCTTTGAGTAAACAAAATTGACCTGTCCGAGCATTTTTTCACAAAACCAACTACTTCCATTATAATGAATTTATTCCTTTCATTTGAACCATACTGTATGTCTATCTGAATTAGGGTGTGTTTCAAAGCCCACCTGTATTGAAGCTGCAGGCTTATTGTACCCGAAATAGGCATTACAACTACTCTAGATTGAAATAGATAGGTAAAGGCCTTAAAGGGACAATAAGTATAAGAATATTAGAATTTGAATGATCTTTCCTTGGATTACTAAGTCAGTATTAGTGATATTTAAAAGAATTGTGTTTATAAATTAACTACTTTGACTTTTTATAAAAACTATATCCGGTTTTTTTAATAACAAAAACATTGTCATGTGCTATACTGGTTATCATAATATATTATTATTTTTCAGTAATTTAGTGTGTGATATAGTGCTTGTTATGTTCAAAATATGCAGTTATTACCATTCCTCTAGGAAAAAACGAGGACTAGTGGGTTCATAATATTCGACAAATATTGGCAGAATGTTGTATTTTTAGGTAAATATAAAAGTAATATAATTTGTTTATATGTTGCCAGGATCCGAAGAATATAAAGACTAAATAATGAATTGTACAAGTTGATTTTTGAAGCCCGATTAGTACTAGGGTAAGTAAAATTTTATTTAAAACAATATAATATTTTGACGTTTTCCTATCTTATATTTTCATTTCCTGATTCAGCATATGTTTCAAAATACGTATCCCCTTGGCGACAATAAATTAAACTTGTTAAAAATGTTTTTTATTTTTCAACTAATTTTATTTTTCAGTTAAAACAAGTGACATTTTCCATTTTTCAACATTTACCTACAACAAAAATTCACTAAACTTATTGTTTGTTTAGTAGTTGTAAGTAAAAGTTGTTAAATAGGAAAATGTTACTTCAAATTGCTTCAAATATCTAAATTATCAAGACCGCCAATTTTTAAATCGCTTTCTTAGTAGTGTCCTACTATATCGACTGAAAATGAGAGGTGTAGTTCAACCGTAAGCGCTTGGCGCGCTACTGTCGAGGTCAAGCAAACTTGTTACCAACTATTTACATGGAATCCGACCCCCGTGGAAGCACCTATATTAAATGAAATACAAAATATAACTAAGGAGAAACTGTATAATGTGTTTAAAAAAGAATGATTGATGCTTGCATTTAATCTGGTGGTAAAGATTTTAAGCAGATAGGCACTGTGAATAAGTATCGTTTGTGCACCACCTATTACTATGTAACATTCATACAACCTAAATACTGAACACAGAAATGAATGGTTTAGATCTGTTTGAGTATGCATTTATTAATATTTATTTGTATACCTACAATGAATTATATGAATAAAAAAGGATATTTCAATTTCTAGCATCTTGGCTAAACTTCTATCTTCAATAGTTTAAACAAACTCCCTGGGATTTTCTTACAGGTAGATATCTGAAACATAAGTAATATTGAATTAGGAACATTTATTTAGGTATTTGAATAGTAATAGAATACTCACCAACAAGTAATTATTTAATGAAATGTACGTTAATCTCGCCATCCGTCAATTTTGTTTCGTTTGAATTATACTCTTTCACTTTTAAATCTTCAAAATTATTTCCATAAACATTGTTTATTATTTTTCTGGTTGTCTGTCATCATATATGTCATGATGTCAAAATCTTGACATGTCACATGTAGTGGGTGGTCAAGGATCTAAATAATTAGCGAGGTTAGATTAATAGGTGTCAGACCACAGATCGAGCTTTGAGTGGCAGTGCCGTTTTGTTGTTAGGATCAGGTAATAAGCTGATTGGTAGATTTTCCGTTCAAGGTTATTCGATTGCTCGGTTCGATGTTCGTCTTTGATAAAGGTGTTTTATGAAGTAAACGTTTCAAGGCAGGTTCTTTTCCGATTTGGGATTTGAGAAAGCAGGTGTCAGATTTGATAAAACTTTCGTTATTATATTTTGTAAAAAGGTCTTCCAATCGTGGAGGTAAGGAAAAGAAAAACACATTTTTGTAATTTGCTATTTTAAACAATTTATTTTAGATTTGCCGACCTAAATTACATAAATTACATAAGCATAAATTACAGACGATTTCTGTCCATGGTCTCGCCATTTTGTCCTCTAAGGGGCAGTTTTGGATTCAGGAGTCCTCAATGAAATACCGACAAGCTGTTGACGGGAGTGTGCCTGGAATAAGATGCACTGAGTCGGTTCACAATTTTCTTAACTTCAACTTCCACATTGTTTGCTGCGAGATGTCGTGGTGCTAAGCAGTGAGGCCTATTTTTTATATACCGAATAGTTGGCATGGCCGTTCTTCTTCAACCATTTTTTTTTATGATCAGTGATCAGAAGTTTGGGTGAGTCCATTCCAAATTATTCCCTTTTTGAAACTGTTGCCGATAACGGATTGCTGAGATTACCGAATCAGTCGATGACACTCGTTTATCTTTTTGGTATTTAGTATTTAGTATTAACATTCAAAATGTTACCAATTTTTTAAGTAGGATTCACAAAATGTGAACCTGAAATATGGCCATATTTAAGGGGAATTTTCCTTTATAATAATAAAATATGAATTAATATTTTTTTGTCCAAATATTTGAGTAAAATCAAATAACTAATTTACTTGTTAAATTTACCTCAAGAAAGGCTATGTTTTTTTTTTTTTAAAAAAAAGAAAAGAAAACTAATTGGTATATTAAAAATTTGTAGCAAATTCAAGTTTTTTCTTTATCTTTAAAATTTTATCTAGTTGCCAAGGTGAACGAGATATCAACTGAACCATATTATTTTCTTATTTTTAAATTGATCAGAAATAAGTGGCGCTCAGGCTCTTATTAGTTTTATAAATAATTTTTCCATGACCCACGAACCCAGCTCACCAGACTTGAGAGCACCGGAGCTCTTGTGACCTGTCCGATTTATCTATTTTTTGTTTATAAGGATTAGGTAGGTAACAGCATCCAGATTTAAAGTCACAGGGAGGTTACAACTACTCAATATCCTTTTAAATAAAATAGTTGCTAATAGGTATAACTTTATAATTTAAAGTGAGAGCTGTAAGCTAAAACAAATATGTGCTTGTTACATTAATAATATTAATACTTTTTTGTATACATATAAGTAACATAATGTATTTTGTAAATAGTTTAAACCCTGTAAGAGATAAATAATAGCACAAACTTAAATTATTCGATATTTCTGTTTCAGCTTTTCAAGATATTGTTTATAGGTTCCATCGACATTAACTTATTTTTTTTTGTGTCATCGGCTTCAACTGCTAAGGTTATTTCGCCTCGTGTTCTATGTAGGCTTTGTTACTGTTTCCCAGCGCCACTTAAGGAACATCACTGTTATTTAGAACCCAACTGTGAATGGTCAATTACTGAATTGTATGTGATTATTCGGATGTTTAGATACTTTGCTTAAAAAACTAAAAAATTATTTTCTGTAAATCTGGCAACGCTGCTTTAATGCAGTTGGTGGCAAAATACTACGCGATCAACAGGTTTTAGGCAATAGGAGTCCGGAGCTCGGTGAAGCGGTGCGCCATATTTGAAAATCACGTGAGTAAAAATTTTATTTTGACCTCGTAAAATCATGTTGCTTTGCTAAGGGTTGTGTAATAAAAACTAATGAATCTTAAATTCTAGTTTTAGCATCACCTATTCCTGTGCATATGTGAGTTCTATTTCTGATATTAACAGTTTTCCAGATGCCTAATTTCCAATAATTTTTGCGGTTGGCAAAGTTGCCCCACATTGTGAGTTTTTTTTTAGAAAATGGTTCGAACGTATATAAGACAAGTGGGTGCATGGCGTTATAAAGATTATACCGAAGAGCACTTGCATAGAGCTGTTCTACTGATTAAAAGTAATCAAATGGGATATACCAAAGTATCCAAAACCTTTAAAGTAACTCCTGTTGGAGCACCTCAGATAATCGCCCCAGAGATTGAACGGTCCATTGTCGACGTTATAATAGCCAGCTCCGAATATGCCTACCCTCTAACCATGACAGAAATGCGAGTAGTGATGAAGAATCATTTAGACAAAGAAGGTGTCCGCCTAAAGAAGTTCAAAGACAATTTACCAGATGTAGACTGGTGCAATAATTTTATTAATAAACACAAACATGAATTATCCAACAGACAGTGCTAAAATATTAAAAAAGCAGACAGACGATCCTGGATCGTCAAAATGTATTTTTAGAAAAAGGATTAAATACCCTTTAATATCCGTTATGTTTGCTGCCACTGCAGATGGAACTTGGTTTGCCCCATATGTTGTGTATAAGGCGGAGAGATCATTTGATCCCTGGTGTATCGGGGGACCCCCTGGAACTCGTTATAATAGAACCAAATCTGGGTGGTTTGATCAGTACGCATTTGAAGACAGGTTTACACAAATGGTTATACCATGGGCCAAAAAAATTGATGGGTCGAAACTTCTAATCGGAGGTAATTTATCGAGTCATTTAAACATAACAATCATTAAAGAATGTCAAAGAAACAATATTAGATTTATCTTTCTACCCTCAAATTCAACACATTTGACACAACCTTTGGATGTGAGCTTCTTTATGCTCTTTAAAGACTACTAATGCTGCCCTATAATAACAACCTACAAAACAAAAATCACTTTTCCTCATTTACTGCAAAAACCTCATTGAAGAAATATAATTAAAAGACGAAAAAATCATTCAAAATGGATTTATAGCAACAGGAATATACCCATATAACAGAGAGGAGGTTTTTAATAGAATGCCTAATAAAAGAGATGATAGAACCAACACTGATATTAGCGAGACCTTGTTGGATTTCCTTAAGGAAAGTAGAGCTCCTTCGAAAGCAAGCACCCCAAAGAGAAAGAAGACGATAAGAATTGAACCTGGCAAATCTGTTGCAAGTGAGGATTTCACGACAAGTATTCCCAAAGAAAAGGAACATGATAAAGTAAATAAAGAAACTGAAGAATATGACTGAACCATTGAAAGTAAATCTGAGGACAATTTAGAATTAGATGAAGTCGAGGATTTCCAAAAGACTGATGACCGGAATGACGAGCCTCAAGCCCATTGCTCCCGTGATATTGTAACTAGCAAGACTGAAGATGAATCAAAATTAGTTAGAGTTAAAAATTTCGATTTTCTACTAGTAGTACTTTTAGGAAAAAAACAATACAAGCATATTGTTGCATAAGTTATTGACAAAGAAAAAGACTGCTGTAATGTAAAGTTTTTTAGACTAAAACTACAAAACAATTTTTGTTTTCCTAATATCGATGACACAGGCCTTGTTCTTGAACACGATATTGTGACTATTTTAGAATCGCCAAAACTTGCATCGACATCAAGACAAATTTTTACATTCGAAAATTTTGATTTTTCCAAATATACATGTTTTAGTTTTTTGTTCCGTAAAAATTTAAATGTTTATTTTAAAGCATTTGTTAAGTTTCTTTTGTGGCTTACTACCTACTTAGAATAGTTAGGAATTATGTTCTTATTATTTTGTTACCTAAGAGTTATTTTTATTTTACCAAAGAGTTATTATTATTTTATAAGAGTTGTTTGTTGACTTGCAAAGAGGTAAATGTTTCTTCATTTTCTTAGAAATATACATTTTTAGTGTAAAAATGAATTATGTTTATTAAAATATTTTTTTTAAACACATTAAAGGAGGGTAAAGTAACCCTTCGAGACTGTTAACTTGGGCTGTACGCTTACAAACGTGCAAAAATGCCAGTCGGCAAAGTAACCCCAAGTAACTTTGTGCCAACTTTTTAAACATTTAAACAATGTGGTTCTAATTTTGTTTATGCTTTCTAATTACAAAACTATTTATCCAAAGTATTAAATTTTCATATAGTTAGAGCGGGCCTTATAATTCCTAATAGAACCATAGATATAAAAAAAAAATTGTGTCAAGTAACCCCACTTTAAGATACTCAACAAAAGGCTCTAAAGCACATTGAAAAAGGCTTTCAAAATTACATTAATGGATTATATTTGCATTTCCAAACCCTTAATTGCCGCGAGAAAGTTAACTTGAACGCGCACGGTACTATTGGGAACTGTAGGAACCTAGGAAAAATATCAAATTCGATGAAACCTTTCAATTAATATTAAAAAATATGATTCATAATTTGGTATTACCAGTATTTGTTTTGCGTAATAAATCAATGGTGTAAAAATATAATTTTGTTACATATTCGATCCTAATGAGATAAGATAAATTCAGGAAACAAGTTTTTTTTCTATCATGGCAAAGTAAACATTAGATAATTGGCAATACAGTGAAAAATAACTCACTATTTACAATACGAAAATCAATAAGTTTTAGTTTAACTTTTCCAGCCATTTATTTGTGAACATTTAAATTTTAGGACTATCAGTTAAGAAATTTAAATACTAAGTATAGTACAAGCAAGAGATATAGTGTGGCTTTAAAGCCAGCCGGTAACATACAAAAAAACAAAGGAGACTGATACATCACCTTTAAATTAGTAGAGGTGAAACAGAACGGATGTTATGCTGCCAAAAAGGGCTGATTCAAATAATCAAACTAAATAAATTAATAACGTATTTGACACCTTACCTTTTGGAATATTGGACTGATGATCGGCGAGCGGCACACATGAAGCAAGGGCACAAATATTCAGCGACGGCGAACGAACTTGTTACTTTGTTGGCGATACATCGATGTCTCTTGATTCTTTGAAAAGGTCCAAAGCATGAACCGTTTAGGAGGGGAAAAGTGTCAAAATAGATAACGCGAATTTAAATTAAGAAATTAATAAAGAAAATAAATCCATTCTCGAACATTTTCTGCCCCAGGAAAATGCAATTGTTGCATTTTAAGCAATATATATATATATATATATATATATATATATATATATATATATATATATATATATATATATATATATACTTATGCAATTAACAATAAATGATACCTTCAAAAAATTAAAACAAAACAAATTAAAAGAATCGTATTCTAATAGACAGCATATAATTATAACAATAAAAAACTAAGTATTAATTTTACTCAATTGGTAATGGACAGAGTTTGACCATTGGTCGTCTTAACTCACCATTTTTGGTTTTGACTGTCGTGACGCATACGACTTTATCGTCTCCAGAATGCAAAGCTGTAATACGTCCAAGATACCACTGAGACGGCGGAAGATTGTCCGCTTTTATTAGCACAAGAGTGCCAATAGCAGGAGTTACAGTGGGGTTCAACCACTTAGAGCGTTGTTGCAAAGTATGCAGATACTCTATATGCCATCTACGCCAGAAGTCCTGATGGATGCGTTGCAAAAGTTGCCATCGCGAAAGGCGATTCAGGGGAAGCTCTTTATAATCAGGAACGGGTATCGCTGATAACGGTTCCATGGTCAAAAAATGACCAGGGGTAAGAGCATTAATGTCATCCACATCACTCGAAAGCGGGACAAGAGGACGAGAGTTTAAAAGAGATTCAATAAGCGTCAGGACGGTATAAAATTCCTCATAGGTAAGGATCTGTTCCCCTATAACGCGAGAAATATGCGACTTAACGCTTTTTACGCCTGCTTCAACTAAACCATTAAAATGTGGTGCATTAGCCGGACTGGGGAGCCAATGAATTGTTTCTTTAGCTGCAGCTTGCTCCATTAATCTCAGAAGTTCACGTTTAGCTCCTAAAAAATTTGTACCACAATCACTGTACATTTGCGACACACGACCTCGACGGGAGATAAATCTTTGCAAAGCAGCTAAAAAGGTTTCAGTTGTTAAACTGCTACAAAGCTCAAGATGCATTGCTTTTGTAGCAAAACACACAAAAATACAAAGGTATGCTTTACAAGTTTTAACACCACGATGTAGAGACATAGTTATGTTGAATGGACCAGCAAAATCCACTCCTGAGCGAGAAAATGGTTTTACCTGAGAAACTCGAGATAAAGGTAAATTACCCATGGGGGGTTGAAAGGCAGTAGGTGACTGTTTCCAGCACCGTAGACACTTTGAAAGTACTGAATTTATTGCACGCTTTGCAGATAAAATCCAAAATTGTTGAGATAACAAGAAATGGGTGCTTCGAAAACTAGAATGAGAACATAGCTAATTACGAGGGTCGTCAAATTACTTTTACTAGGTAATAAAATTGGATACTTGGCGGAATAAGAAATGGATGCATGTTTGACGCGACCTCCTACGCGAAGAATATTTGCATCATCAACAAAAACATTTAATTTTTTAAGCGGTTTGGAAAATTTTAAAGATTCAAGTTCCTCTCGGAAATAAGATTGCTGAGTAAATTTTACCAACAAAATAAGTGCGGAATAAAGTTCATTTTTAGAGAGTGGCCCTTGTTTCCGGGGATCATGATGTCTAGCCCTCGGTAATGCGTTAAAAAAGAAGCGGAAGATAAAACCTACTATATTTTGAACTGAGCGAAGAGACGAATATGTTTCTAACAACATTCCAATGCAATTATTATTGGGTGTTAGGGAAAAAAGGGTAGTAGTTTTTTCCTCCTGGCTTTCGGGTGGAACATTGAGAGCTGGCATTTTAAAAAGTGGCCAAAATTTGTTAGATTTTCTTAGGAAGGCGGGACCAACGAGCCATGTTTTATTTGTAAGTAACTCTGAAGGGAAAGCACCTCGAGAAGCTACATCGGCGGGGTTAGTATGAGTGTCTACATAATTCCAAATATCAGGGGGGAAATTGTGTTGTATAAACGAAACGCGGTGAGCAATAAAGGTCTTCCAGCGATCAGAAGCACCTTTTATCCAATGTAAAGCGATTTGAGAGTCACACCAGGCATAAATACGAGTTAATTTGATAGTTTTTGTAAAAGTAGTCTTTACATAGGTTAACATTTTTGTTAGAAGGACGCAACCACAAAGCTCTAAACGAGGTATCGTTAATCTTTTTATCGGAGAAATTTTAGATTTAGAGCATACAAATGCGGTATGTATATTATTATGTTCATCGAGTATCCGAAAATAAATCACGCAACTGTAACCTTTCTCGCTGGCATCACAAAAACCATGAAGTTCAAACTGGCATGAAGACGAAGAAATTAATGGTGAAAATAAGCGAGAAATTTTGAGCTCAGAGAGGAGGTTTAATTCGCGCTGATATTGAGTCCAAATTCGAATAATAGACTCGTCTGGGGTAGCATCCCAATTTAATTTAGAAATCCAAAGTTTTTGAATTAAATATTTGCAGAAGAATGTGACTGGTGAGATAACGCCTAAGGGGTCATATATTCTGGCAAGTTCAGATAGCAGGATGCGTTTTGTACACGATCGGTTTGTGATTGGGTTTACCAAAAAGAAAAAGCAATCATCAAGCGGGTTCCATTGAAGACCAAGCACTTTAATAGTACTAGTTTGCGAGCTGATATCAAAATCAAGAGGGTTTTTCGAAAGATCAGAAGCGGAAATATGGTCTAAGATAGAAATATCATTACTGGACCATTTATGTAAGCGGAAACCACCTAGTTGCATGAGATAATTTAATTCAAAAATAGTTTGTTTAGCTGTTGCTAAAGTAGGGCTAGAAAATACAAAGTCATCAACATAACAAAAGTACTTTATGATCCTGGCGGCAAGCGGAAATTTGTTGCATTCATCTTCAATGAGTTTTTTTAAAACTCGTAAGGCAAGATACGGTGCGCTATTGACACCGTACGTAACGCGGGTAAGACGATAGTCCTGAACAGGTAAATTTGGTGAAAAACGCCACAGAATTCGTTGATAATCACAGTGTTTAGTATCAATCAAGATCATTCTGTACATTTGTTTAATGTCGGCACAAATAGCCCAGGGATGAAGGCGGAAATTTAATAAGATATTCACAATATCTTGTTGGAGTTTCGGTCCAACATATAAATGATCATTAAGCGATTTTGGATTAGGCAAGCGTGCGGAGGCATTAAAGACAACCCTAAGTTTAGTCGAGCTACTATTAGGTTTGATTACACAATGATGAGGGATATAATAAGAACAAATAGGAATAGATCGATTAGAAACCTCTTCCATATGGCCAAGATCCAGGTATTCTTTTAAAAAGGCAGAATAGTCTAAGTATAGATCTTTATTTTTCAATAGACGACGCTCTAAAGAGTAAAAATTGCTTAGTGCAAGATCTCTGCTGCCAACGAAAGATGTAGGTAGCAATTTACATTTAAATGGTAAAGAGACGATGTAGCGACCCTCATCGTTACGAGAATGAGTATCAAGAAAAATATTCTCACAGATTGCATCATCGTTAGAAGCAATAGATGTTTCAGGTACCTTTACAGTTTCCCAAAATTTTGAAATGGTTTGATCCAGTATCGTACAGTCCGAAGATTGGCAAAAAAAGGTTGAGGTAGACAAATTAGCGGGGGATGATATTTTTCCAAGAACAACATAGCCAAAGATTGTATTTAGAGCGTCCGGCTCAGATTGTTTTCCTGAAATATGCCCATTTAACAAAATTTTCGAAAAAATGTCCGCTCCCAACAGTAAGTCTACCGTACCTGGTTTAAAGAAGTTCGGATCTGCAAAATTTAAATTGGACAAGTGTTGCCAATTTGAGGTTGTGATAGCGGAATCGGGCAACTGGTCACAAATATTATTAACAATAACAGCGTCTAAAAATAATTTAGGTTCAGACTTATTAAAGGGCTTGCAAATTAACGCAACACGAGCGGTATCAAGAGTGGTTGACATTGAGTCTAAACCCTTTATTTCAATGGAGAAGGCGGATTTAAAAAGACCTAAGCTGAGTCCAACATACAGCGGTATGAGCGAAAATTACCCTTACTATCAGACACATCAATGATAGCAGTGGCTAGGAGAACTTTGTGTCGATGTGATAATTCTCCTTGAGCATTAAGAACGATATCAGCATTACTTAAGGTATTATTAACATTTGAAAAAGCGGTAGAAGTCGACGGATGCACGGGTTGTGGAGTATGCGAATTTCTGGCAAAGGCGGGGGATCGATCAAAATGAAGTAAACTGTGGTGAGTCTTTGATGAGCAATGACGACAATGTTGTGTGCTCCGACATGACCTCAAGTCATGAGAGCTACTAAGGCAATTATAACACAGGCGATTCGATTTACAAAAGGCATGTCGTTCAGATGGAGACTTTGCAGCAAAATTTTCACACCTATAAAGCGAATGATCTTTTTTACATAAGAGACAGGTCAAATTAGGCGATTTAGTATTGGCAAACATAGAGCGAGTACGTGGAGGAAAATTTTTCAATTTGTGATTGGAATTAATTTGTGGTAAAACTTCAATTGCAGCAATCTCATCAGCGTTGTCATAAGCTAAGCAATATTCAGATAAAAACTGAAGCAAATCGTTGTAAGTAGGCACGACAGATGAACGGTGTTTGAGTTCAAAACGCAATTTAGTATCGTGATCCAATCTTTTTAAGAGCATCATTGTTAAGACAAAGTCCCACTGTTTTACTGGAAAACCTAAAACCTCGAGAGCAGATAAGTTTTCCTTAAATGTATCTAGTAATTTTTCTAATGCTTCTGGTTTATTTGGGTCAATTTTGACAGTAGAATCAATTTCATTCCAATGGGCTTGAGCACATTTTCTAGGATTTATATAGCGGTCTAATAAAATATCGTAAGTAATTTGATAATTAGCGGCAATTAAAGGAAGATGACGAATAAGATATTAAGGTTTACCTTTTAATGACGCAACTAAATAATCAAACTTTTCTATGTCTGACAAATGTGTTTTATTATGTACCAAATTATTAAAATGGTCCATAAAAGATCGAAAGTTTTTAAAGTCCCCATTAAATTTCTTAAGTTCGATTTTTGGCATTCGTACATGTGAATGATCCTGCATAATAACGGTAGAATTAGCGGCAACATTAGCATGAGTCAGATTATGCGTTTCATTATCAAATAATTCGGCAAAAACGGCTTTAATTTTATAATATTCAGATAAAAACCCCTCTTTAGTTACATCTTCCCCCCCAGCATCTTCCGGAATACTAAAGAGTACAGTTAGAATATTATTATGTTGTTTCATAAAATCATCTTTTATTGCGTCTAAATCAGTGCAACGTACGCGAAAAAGACTGCGAACTGCTTTGTTTGTTCTAACTTTATTAGCAAGCAAACTAATAACATTAATTTCATTTAAAGCAGACGATCTCAAAGTTTTGTATTTAGCGATTTTTTCAGCCATTCTAAATCAAAAATATTTAACTCGAATTCTAATTCATAAAAAAAAATTAATCTAGCCAAAGCGAGCGTACTTTTAAATAATAAAAGTACCTATCTACGAAATCAGGTAAACGAACAACACTATAAGCGGTTTAAAATTCACAGTGAAGTGAGTAAATCGAAAAATTCCGTACAGAGCGCAATCGACGATGTCCAATAATTGTAAAATAGATAAAGTGCGAGGCAGATACAAATATATTGATAGATGGACAGCGGTGAGGCAAATGGCAATAATGGGCGTATACAGCTTAATTCTGGGATATGCGCAATTGAGACGGTGACACAAAGGTCGAGAATCGAAAAATAAATGTAATCTCGTTTTACGATCTAACAAAAAGTAAAATATGTCTATTAAAATAGTCACCTTTTGACCAATAATAAAATTATTATCCCTGAATAATTTAAATTTTAAGCAATACTTATTATTATTTTTATTAAGTATTATAATATCTTTTCTGCGTTAATAATTTGAAGCTAGATGCGATATACTCCAAGCGAGTATATATAAAAAACAAAAAAAAAGTGAAAATGAAAGAAAATCGAATTTTATACGTTATAATTACTTTAAATCGTTTTAATTATTTAAACAAAAGGCAAGAAGGACCAAATGACGCAACTAAATAAATTAATAACGTATTTGACACCTTACCTTTTGGAATATTGGACTGATGATCGGCGAGCGGCACACATGAAGCAAGGGCACAAATATTCAGCGACGGCGAACGAACTTGTTACTTTGTTGGCGATACATCGATGTCTCTTGATTCTTTGAAAAGGTCCAAAGCATGAACCGTTTAGGTGGGGCAAAGTGTCAAAATAGATAACGCGAATTTAAATTAAGAAATTAATAAAGAAAATAAATCCATTCTCGAACAAGAGGAGCATTCAAGAAATTAAGTATACTTATTTTATTTTTACTTCTCTCGATAAAAGGGAAGTATTGTAATCGTGAAAATTTATATTTTTATGTTTTTGGGTCCCTAGATTACGAAAAACACGTTTTCTCCATTCCGTCGGTCTGTCTGACTTCTATCTGTTGGCGCGATAGTTTAAAAGCGTCTTGAGAGAAGAACTTATTTTGTATGCAGGTAAGGCTTCCTCTTGGCTCAAAACCGGTTATACTTCCAGTCAGAGATATACAGGGTGAGCGCTAAAACAAAACATTTATTTTTAAACATTAGCAAATTTCGACTAAAATTGGTTTCTGATAAAATTGTTACCTGATCAAAGATAGCAGATAATAAATTACTTTTCAAAAAAATTCAAAATGGCTTCCCTTTTTTTCAATTTATACAGGGTGTTTCTAAATGGAATGCTAATATTGTAGGGTGTGATTCCTCAGGTCATTTTATGAAGAAAAGTTCATATGAACATATGTCCGCAACTCCGCAACGGCTTCAATTCAGGAGTTAAAAATTTGTTTTTTAAAGAGATATTTTTTAATATCTCAAAAAATAGTTTTTATTTATTTTATTGCTATACCAGTGGCGTTTCTGCAAACATGTCATCTGATATGTTCTACCAAAAAAGTAGTACGCCACCGACATCTTTCCATATTGATATTTTTACTCATATGTCCATGATATTCAGCAATACTATTTTTGGCGTATACTTTTTAAAATTATTTGATCCGTAAAACTTTAAGAAGTTCTTCTTTCTTATAGCTGTCTTGAAAATACAAATCATTGTCCATTAGAAAATTTTGTATATCCGCTTTCGCCATCGTGTAGAATGTACTCCTAAACAATCTGGGTCTTGACTAACTCGTTGGCCGTTAAAACAATTGTTACTCAATTCAGTGCAGGTGGTCAGAAATACAACCGGCAGGAGAGGACTAGGTTTGTGAATCAATTGTCGCGGTCTTTTTACAACGAATCTTAACTAACTTTTAGAAAATTAACTTAGTTCGTTTTACATTCTTTTTCTGATTTTGAGGATGTGAGATAAAGAGGAGGTGGTGAAAAAACCGTGCAACTAAGCACACCCGAGGCTAGCCAAATTTTCTTGTATTTACGTCATATGTTTGGAATTATCTCAAAAGGAAAGAAAGTGTTACACGTATCCAAATATTACGTTGAATATTATAAATCAAAACAAGATGCTGATGTTGCTTGAACAGCATTTTCTCGAGTTGTTTGAATCCTCTTATTGGGTGATGTGAATAAAAATCTGATGTGTTCAACACATGACTTTCCTATCTAGTTATTACAGGCTTTTTCCGGTTATTTTGTACAACCTATATTGCAGCACCTCTGTAAATGTTTGGAGGATAAACTAAATATATTATACATTTTTCACATACTTCTAACTCGTAACATTTTTTATCCTTTATCCTTGTTGCTCAGGTTCTGGCACTTTGCCAATAATGATGATGCCCAACCGCACAATCATCTAAATTAAATAGAGAATATTCTTCAGTTGTTCTAAGACAGTTTTCAAAACACATACATACACACTGGCGCAAAAAATATGTATTGATGAAAATATGATACCGTGGGGAGGAAGGTTAAGTTTCCGATCATATATCACCTCCAAAGGACATCGTTATGAGGTAAAAAATTACAAGTTATGCACAGATAAGGGCTATACCTGGAACTTCTCAGTTTATGTTGGCAACGATAGAACAGAAGACACTGATGTATCAGCTTCTCAGAACGTGGTGATGAAATTGATTCGAGATCTTCTGGATAATGGTAGAACATTGTACATGGACAACTTCTACACAAGTGTGCCTTTGGCTCGTGAAATGCTGTCTCATAGCACACATGTTGTAGGGACTCTCCGCCAAAACAGAAAATATATCCCCCGAGAAATAAAATCTGCGCGATTGCGTAAAGGTAAAATTATCGCTAAAGAGTCCAACGATGGAATTACCATACTAAAATGGAAGGATAAAAGGGACATGATGATGCTGACAACCACTTACCTTGGCACAGATACCCATACCCATACCCAGATATCAAATACTGGAAGAGAAATTGTGAAACCTGTATGCGTTGTAGACTATGATGCCGGAAAATCATCAGTTGATGTAAGTGACCAATTATCATTCTATAACACTTTTCTACATAGGTCGATAAAGTGGTATAGAAAACTAATGATCGAAATTTTGTGTCTTGTGAATGCTCACTTTCTCTAGCGAAAATTCGGTACATTCTCCGAAATTGACAATAACGCAGTTTAGGGAGAGTGTTATATAATCTCTTCTCAATTCTGATCAAAGAGATGAAATAGAAGCCAAGAGAAAAATCCATCATCTGGTTCAACATGGCCAGAATACAAGTGGTCGGTGCAACGAATGTTATAAAAAAGGGAAGCACGGTAAGATGGTTGATGGCAAAAAAAGCTGTCAGCACAGGTAAAAACCGTCTGCGATCAGTGCAAAGGCAATTAATTTTTTTGCTGGGAATGTTTCAACAGTTGCCATTAATTTTTAAATTTAGTATTTTGTAGCTTTAGTTTTTATTTTTGCATTGATATAAGCACTATCTTTAGCTTAAATAAACACATTACTTTACGGTTATATGTATTTTATTTTATACCCACACATTGGTCCTCATAACACCCTCTTAGGCCAAAACTTTAAGTTACTCTTTATGGTGCCAGGCCACAGAAACCCTAAGCTAATGTATTTCTTATAGGCAGTGTTTTGAAACAAGAAAAAAATATATTGAAATAAACTAAATGAAATCGTTTACATAATAAAACGAGTGTTTTTACTTAATAAAAAATGATACTACCCGATAGCACAGACACGTTTTAAAGACATCTTAAATACGTTTGTTCACGACGTTCGTGATGTTTTGAATATCTACGCTGATATCCAAAAGATGTTTTAAAGGCGTCTATCTATAGGACGTACTTTGTTACAAAACAAGGCGTCTTTAGGACATCTAGAAGAAGGCAGCTAGAGGAAATACACGACTTGAAACGGGCGCGCGAGACTCCAATCAGCGCGAAGAATGCTGTCATGGCGCCATATTTAAATATAGCGAAAAGAGTTGAACGTCCACATTATCCAAATATTTAAAACGTCCCAAAAACATTCCAACAAAAACGTTTTAAATATGTCCTGAGCAGGCCGTCTTAAAACCGTCCGTTTTACGTACCAGGACGTTTGGACGAAAGTAAAACATGAACTGGACGTCTTTAAGATGTAGTGTGCTACTTCGGTATTATTAAATTAGGCTAGTAAGAAAAGTTGTACATAAATGAAGATAAAATATTACTGACCCTAAACTAATACTAATTTGGTACAATAACAAGAAGTTTTAGCGAACAACTCTTTTTTTTATATCTTTTAAGTTTTTGTTATCTTCTAAGCCGTTTTCGTTTTATTCTAGGGCTTTCTAGGATAGATTCCTTATTTAAAGTTCTATTTGAAGGGCCTGGCTCAGCAGTATTACAAACAATCAATTATTACGGTAATGTTTTGAATTATACACAAAAGGGTTGCTAAATTCATAACATAATAATGAAAAGTAATTAAAAAAATATATGTTTAATTATGTTTATTAGTATACGCACCTTCTTCGGCTGCATGTATTTAGAGAATTCAGGAAATATAGTGGGAACTGCTCCATTTAGTAAACGTCTTTTACAGTCCGTCCCATAAAAAAAATGTCTTTCAAAATGTTTTGAACACTATCTATCATTTGGCGTAGGCATCCAATTTGCAATGTTCGTTGCCTGAATCCAAAGATTTTTTTTGCTGGATCCACAGGAAATCTAAAATAAAACAACAAATAAACATTACTGCAATTAAATAAGAAGCAAAAGTAAATTAGGATTGAATAAAAGTTAATATTTAGAATTGTACGACACGCCACTGGAAAAAATTACATGTTTGGCCATTTTAATATCATTAATTGCATAAATATCAATGAAGTGAGACATGTACAATATGTAAATACCAAGTTGTATAACACCAAATAAAATGAAAAATATAAGAAAATATATAAAGTGAAAACGATTGATGTTTATCATTTACCTGTAAAACATAATATCTGCTTAATACTTGCCGCTTTAACTTTAACACTGATATGCCAAACAATAAACCATTGTAATAAACCAATTGTTAAATGTCCTTTAATTCAAAAATTAGAAATAAATATGAACAACAACTTTGGTGTCACCGAAATGATTAGCACCAAAATAATGACGGTTATTAGATAATCAGCACAGAATACTACGTGTGCTCGATATACTTACGCGTCCTCTCTTTATTACCTAGTCTAAGGTTCAACCCATAGTTTAACGCTCCGAGCAATTACTACTAGAGGGAGTCTTCCCCCCTTCCCCGCGCTAAATTTTGTTAGCAACATCTAGTCCCCCCGAGGGGAGAAATACCTCTTCTGTAATTGGCTTATTTAATCAGCGTTACCAAGTTTGACAGTGAGGTTGTGACCTCGTTCTGACACTTTCTGACACATGTCAATTATTGATTTGTATTTTACGAAAAATATAATAATTTATAGCCTTGTAAGGGTTTTAAAAGTATATTGAAGATTTATTATCTGTAATAATATGGTGAAAACATGCTTTATGTGTAAAAGACCTGTTGAAAATGCTTCTTTAAGATTATATCATAGGTAAGTACAAATACAACTTAATTACCAGAGGCGGTGCATTAGGTAATCACCTTTAATTTGCAATTGAACTTTCTTATTTTCGAAAAAGTAAAATTAAGAGGGAATAAATCCCAGCTAAGTTCGTCTTCATCTGTATCATAATGATTATGGTAAAGGTTTAACAGAGAGGTTAATTACTTATTATTATTTTAATATCACATCTTTGTAAAGTCTATTATTTTTTTAGGTTTCCTTTTCTTGATATGAGAAAGAAATACATGGTTCCAAAATTTAAGAATTCATCAAGTGACCACCTGAATACCTTTTTATGCTAATGAACATTTTTACTATAGACCTCAGGAAAAATGCAATTTCGACGAAAGAAGTATAATAATCAATCCTGTCACTACTTCTACACTATATTCATCTGCTACTAAAATACTAAAACAGCAAGTAAGTAGAGAAACTTAAGTTTCTTTCAAAAATAATGTTTAAGGAAAAAGGCATAGCCATTTTTTTGTTGACACTTTTTTTTAACTAATCTAAAAGACTAATTTTGTGTATTGTTTAAATGTTCATTTTTTGTACTTAATTTGTTTTAGGTTTAAACAAAATGAACTTCTAAGATATGCATGAAATATCCCAAAAGAGCTAAGGAAGGTTTTAAAATTTTTAAGAAAACTATTCAGAGCCAAAAACATAAAATAGTCTTCCTGTCCAAAATATAAATAGGTATAAATATTTAGATATTATGAGTGATTTTTTATTCTATAAATAGAACATAATTTGCTTCTAAATCACTACCTAATGAACTATATTATATAGTACAAAACTAAACAAGAATATTACATTATTCATGTTTTTTTTTAATTTCCTTAAAAACGTCCAAAAAAAATGTGAATATTTATTATTGGAGTTTACATCGTTATGCTAAAACAATACTAGAATAACTTAAATAATGTGGATTTTGACTATTTTGAGTTATGCAGATCATTTGGAGTCAGGGTAGCCATATGTGAGTAGTAGGGATTAAGTGTAAAGGTTAAAGAAAAAGTCCTTTATTTCTCACAAAGTCAATTTATTGGCGACCGGTTTCGAAGTTGATGATGATGAAGTGACAACTTCGAAACCGGTCGCCAATAAATTGACTTTGTGAGAAATAAAGGACTTTTTCTTTAACCTTTACACTTTATGCAGATCATTATGATCTAAAAAAATGTTTGTCTGGTGCTATAGTCAGGTATAAAAACATTCATTTATTTAAACACAGTTGCAATGTACATTTTATTTAGTTTTTAAGTTAAAACCTTTTAGGACATCCTGAAATGACTTTTTTCGTTTGATGTGAGATCAATTATTCTACATTTTTGTTGGTGAAATAGGATATATTAAGATGTCTTACTGTTTTCTCTGATTATCTAAAAAGTTAGAACAATATACAAAGACTGGTATAACAAAAAAGAGATATACCTTTACTTAAACACACAATTAGTCAGTTTATTTGTACGGTAATTTAAAGCAGAAATCCAGAAAACTTTAAAAACGTGTTTAAATGTGTTTTTACTATAACAAGGACATAATTATTAAAAAAAACTTGGCACATTAACATTGACGATAGGTTTTTATAATATATATTATACAAATTACAACGAACTACACAAAATGACATTATTAATAATTTAACAATAAAAAAGTTAAGTACAATGATGACATTAAAAGTTGAGTTTCTCGAAATAATTTTTTTAAATTGTCTCAGTACCTACCTAGTATTTTTCTAGCACAATGATATATGAATGTGCATTGTGTGATATCTTATATTTTAGGAATAAAATGATATATTTTTTTGCAGGTTTCTGTTAACAACGATTCCAAGAACTTTTGAAAATATTATTAAAACGGCCTTTGCAAATATAATTCTCAATTAAAAGCTTCTGATCTAACATTAAATTTTTATTCTCCATAAGGTTACAGCTTCCTAAGAAGAAAGTTTAACAAGACTGACCAGACCCAAAATATCAAAGTTTTACTAACCAATTGATGGTTCTACTGGTTTCCATAGGAAAATTCTCCTCGAAACTACTAAAAGAAAAGTGACAGAGGCAACCGAAAAAGGCAAAAAAGTCTTTTGCAAAACAAAAAGTAGAAATTTGTTTAAGAATCTAATTATTGTTTGAAGTTTTACCATTAATAATTTTTGATAAGATGTAAGATTATGAAGTTCTATTATGTATTTTATTTACTCTTTGATAACCTATGTTTAAATTTTTATTAGGACCAAAATAAATTATAATTTTCATTTTAACTACAGAAACCCTCATAATATTAAAAAGGGGGAAAACGTTAGATTAGTTATGTTCAGGAATAAACTCTTTAAACTTTCATCTACTTAAAATGTGTTACTTTTAGAAGGTATGTTATTAACTTTCTATTTGTACTTGTATTAATTTATTTCATTTTATTATCTGTTATATCTTCAAATTAATTTTGATATTAATCTTATCTATTTATATATTTTTTATATTCACATATGTTTTTTTCAGTGAAACAAACGTTTATTAGCTTATTAAATATAATGAATTCATGTTGTTTTATTATATGCTTGTATAAATGATTACTTTTATTTCCTTTTAAAAAGTGAATTTCGAAAATAAAGCCGAAACGGTGAGTGAGAATAAAAAATTAGACGAAAGTGACGATATTTACTGGAGCTTTCATCTATATGCTCCTTTTTCTAGCCATCTACACCTGAGCCAGCAAGATTCGTCTTCCCTCCATCCTAAAATTCTCCAGATTTACAGAGAAAACGCCGTCCTCCTTAACTTATCCAGACCTTCTTTGACGGGGACTATACCACTGCATTATTAGCTTTATTTGTTATCCCGAGCAATTTAAATACATTCGTAATTGCTCATTCTCACTTCTTCTCTTGTAGATTCCGTACTCAGTTTTCTTATTTTTAGTTACGTTTGCACTGCTCTTTTATTTTCACAGCTTTAATTCTATAATGCTGTAACTCTACAATATGGATCCATTTTTGTGGTTTATATTATTTAATGTTATTCGTAATTGACCAACCTATTATAATAATTAAGTATTATTGTATTACAGGCCTGAAGATGTTCCTGTAAGGCCGAAACTAGTCGCTCCTGTATTTATTTATAATAAAATTGATTTTAAGGTTTTATTCTTCAATTGAAAAAATTAGACCTTTACAGTGATTTTGTTTCATTTCCTGCATTAAACACATATAAGACGGTATTCATTTTAAAAATAGTAAAATTAGCAAATTTTTTTAGTTTTTTTTTACAATTAAAACGTTTGGACAATGTGTGTTTTTATAGATAAATGATACGCCACTGAACAAGAAGGATGTTTACCTTCCCCCTTGTGCCCGCTTTCTCACTTCCTCCACAGATGTTGCTAACACAACAATCGCCTACAACCTCGTTTTCACGCTCCCTCTATTAGTAATTGCTCGGAGGTTTAACGTATATTATGCCTATGTGGCGCCTCCTATAAAGTATATCGATGTTAATATTGTTAATAATTATAATTATTTTTACATACATACGTGAAAGTTATTAAGAAAGTCTAACTGGAACAAATTCTGTAACTTGATAAATTTGCGATTCAAACTAAGTAATACGCCTTCTGGAGGAAATTTGTAAAAGGATATGTAAGTAGGATATCGTTCAGTGTTGCCAGAAGTAGCGAAATTTCGCTACGTCGTCGGATTTTAGATCTTGAAGAAGTGGATAAGACCTTTTATTTAAGAATTAAAATTTGTGTCTAGTAATATGTAATTAAAATCTATATTTATTTAAAGATTTTTTTATAAAACCGATTTATTGATTTTTTTTTTTAATTTCAGTTCATTTTTAAAATCAGTTCATCATTTGGCAATATTGGCGTTTGTGTTCATTGTTTATATTTTAATTTGTATCAATTATAATTCGAGTTTTTTCTTACTTTTTAGCTTTAAATTTTTTTATTTCTTATAGTATGTGATAGTGTTTATAGCCCCCAGCAAATTGCAATATCTATATGGTGTTGATGTCAAAATAAAAACTAAAGTATTAATTATTTTCCAAGCGTAAATCGTAAAATTTTGTTGCTTACGATAAATGGATATCTACAAATTCACAATATTGAAATTTTGCAAAACTTTGTTTAGAATCAAACTGCAGTCTGATTTGTGACGGTTTTATTACCAGTTACGAGTGCATGTATACAAAGTACTACACATTTCACTTCATAATATGAGAATAAGGATAGTAAGATTTTTAAATAAGTTCATCAATAACGATTGGTACCTGAAATGTCCTTTAAGCCACATAATAAAACATGTCCTGGGTATACTAAATACATATTTCTAGATGTTCTTGTAGCAACCAATAGGTGAATATTTCCAACAAATTAAGTCATACTAGGGCTGCCAGATTTTCAGTAATGAAAAGCGGAAGGATAAATTTTTGAATAAAAAAACATTTATTTTAAACAAATACCTACTAAATATACAAAGATATTATTGTAGCAAACATTTTCAACAAGTCAACATGTAACAACTGTTCATTAGTATAAACAAAGACTTAAAAAAATTAACAATAGGTGGGTTCACACTTGAACTAAAACATAATTCCAGCTCTATAAGTACAAAGAATATTGAAAAATAATTTATTGCTTCGCTTCTGTTTGTGTTTACAGAATCGCGCAACTTGGTATTCTGTAATATTGCTCGCTAACTTTGGATGTCTGTTATATATAAATAAAATATAAATATATAAAAAATAAACATAAATCAACAAAAAATGCTTACATTCAAATGGTTAAACTTCTTAAAAAAATGTCAAATTCCTATTGTAATTCTAAAATTACAAATATTTTGAACTGTTTCCTATTCTACCAAGAAGACTTTTTTCTCCCTTTTGTCAAATGTTTGCAAATTCTTGACAAGTTTCAGTATAATTAAATTTAATCATTAGTTCAGATTCTAATGTTTCTATAGAAAAATAATTTCTTTTCTCCATGCTACAAACATTAGACTAAAAATTCTCTCTCATCGCGTTTGAGTGAGGAAGAGAAAATACATGAAAGCCAATTTTGAAAAAATTTAGAGATCTATGGCTCTTAAATAAATAAACCCATTGCTGGTCAATTTTAATGTCTTTAAAATTTAGTGGTCTTTCTAAATATGATGACAACTTTACAAATTCTTCTAAAAGTAGTGTGCCATTGGTGTAGATATTACCAATGCACACTCATCAGCAACTTTTATGAAATCGTCGAATTTAGGGTTTGTTTTCAAATATATCGCCCCCAGACATATAAAAGATGGCAGAGATTACGACGTTTGTAGATATGGGCCGAATGACCGATAATTTTTTAATATCTATTTAATGTAAATTCGGGGTAAATTAGAAGACTTCTAAAAAATCTGGAGGTTTATAGCTTAGTTTAAAAAGCGGGAGCGAGTGTGAGAAATCGGGAGTCCCCGCCTAAATCGGGAGGTATGGCAGCCCTAAGTCATATACATGATAAATATTATATTTATGACGAAAGCACGAAAACTAAACTTAAATTAACACTAAATGAAACTTAAAAACACTAATATAATGAGAATATTATCTAAAAACAGTTAAAAAAATCACAAACACAAAATCCTGCTCAAAATAAACACATGTAAATAAACAAACATCCTACTTATAGGTGACAAATGATAGACGCGCGAAAATTAATTTGAATCACGAATAAAGGTTTGTCGCAAAATTCCTGAAACACACCAATTTTTATTTTTAATGGGGCATATTACAAAGAGATTTGTTTATCATTTTAATTATCTGGGGGGTTACAGACACCCCCAAATTTTTTTTAATGGAAGGGTAGTTTGATTAATTTTTTATTTAAAATCTTTTTTAGTTACAAAAACAATTACATTTATTTTTTGTACTTCTTATAAGCGATGTGTTAGAAAAAAATGAAATGAGGAAATATTTACTTAAACTACTTTAATGCAATAAATGTTCAAAGTGCTCTCCACCTTGTTACTTACAATATCCTAATGGATTATAAATAGCATTTCGAACAAAAATCTAATAGAGAAAGATCGAGTGATCTTGCTGGCCACTCAATTGGACCCCTTCTTCCAATCCAAATATTTAGAAACACTTCGTTTAGATATGTCCGTACATTTTGAGCAAAATGTGGTGATGTCTGTCTTGTTGATACCACATCCTTTGATCAAAATAAGTTGGGATTCAAATTATTGGGAAATAAATTCACTAAAGTAGGAATCATTTCTTCTTGGAGCATAGTAAGGTATGTTTTTCCGGTTACGTTTCCAATAAAAAAAAGGACCTAATATGCGATCCTCAATAATTCCATTTACGCATCCAACGGGGATTTTCATCAATCAAATAACGGCAGTTCTGTCGATTGGCGTGCCAATGTAATGTGAACGTAGCTTCATCAGAAAACAACACCCATTCCAAAGCAATTTGTCCATCATCGATAGAAGCCATAATTCGTTCGCAAAATTCGATTCTACGATCAGGATCATCTTCGTTAAGTTCGTGCAGGTTTTTTATCTTATATGGGTGCTTTTTGGCCTCTCTAATAATTTTTAAAACGCTTGTTTGTCTGATACTATGAACGCGAATTATTTGCCTACCTGGAGTAACAGGATTTTTTCAACTTCCAACAATATGTTAAACTGGGCTTCTTCGTCGATTTTTAAAAGCTTTTGTCGAGGTGCATCCCTTACGTAGCCCAACTCCCGATATCAAGTTTCAATTTTGCTAATCGTACTTCGATTAATTGAAGGGAATTCTGGATGAACTTCAGTAAACAAACGAGCGACTTCAGCCTGTGTTCGACTTCTGTCCTCATATCCGATCATCATTAAAATTTCGATACGATGCGTCTCGGTTAAATAGGGCATTTTCTTATTTTTAATTTACACGTTGAAATGCAAACAAGTACTAACAAATCAATCACATTTAGTTCAAATTGACCAAAAAACTATCGAATGGTAGGTTTTTTATTGGGCTTATCAAGTAAGAAAAAAGTTACCTCTACATTAAAGTAATTTTAGTAAATATTTCCTTATTTTATTTTTTCCGACACATTGCTTATAAAAAGAAACAAAAAAAATGTAATTGTATTTGTAATTGAAAAATCTTTTAAATAAAAAAATTAGTCAACCTAACCTTCCATTTAAAAAAAAAGTTGGGGGTGTCTGTAACCCCCAGATTATTAAAAAGATAAAGAACTTTCTTCGTAATATGCCCCACTGAAAATAAAAATTGACGTGTTTCAGGAATTTTGCGACAAACCTTTATTTATCAAGTTACAGAATTTGTTTCAGTTAGACTTTCCACTCTGTATACAATTTGTATACGAGTAGATTGTTAATAAATTGTTTAAACTTTTACCTCCATCGTCGATATCTCGAAGTTTCTCCAGGGTTTAAATTAAACTAGATTTTCAAATATTTTCTAAAAAGTTCTCGAAAATGTTTTTCCATTTTTAGAGTTATTTGAAAAATGTATAAATCAATTTTAACTGGTTAAGGATGTAAGGTTTGTAAAATTTGTTTTATTAATTGAAAATCATTAGTCAATTTTTATTTTTACTTTTCATTCTAATCTTGAGAATGGCTGATTAGCCGAAACCAGTGGCCAATTTTCACTAAAACATTTGGTAATAAATTTTTTGTTTTCCTCATTGAAAATGACCATATTTGGATTCGTATACATTTCTTAATGACCGCCAGTTTATCAGTGCATCATCATTTTAACCATACGCACGTCACAGTTTTGACGCATCTCAATAATTGATATTTTTTAAAAAAGTGCTTTTTATATCTCAAGAAAAATAAGATAAATACAAACCTATACGCCAAATAATAATTGTGTGTTTACTAACTTGGATAATTATAAAAATTATAAATATAAATATGGATATTCTAATCGTCGTAATAACCATACATACTCGTGTTTACCTGTTTATTTTTATTCTACTGTTGTTATTAATAGGTAATCGTTATAGTTTTAACATCGGTCCATATATGGAAAGATTGAAATGTTTTAGAAATCATTTGATTCGCTTAATACGCTTAATCGACTAGGCTAGTGATTTTTAAAGAGTTCATTTTGATGCCCTAGGGAGCCTTCATCGGAGCATCGCGATATATTGTAAAAGCTTTATAATTTAAAAATGCGACAATAAAAAAAAAGATTCTTCAAAACTTGCTGGATAAAACTATACTGCGAATCGTCGTTTTTTCGAGAGAATCTTGTGTCTAATAGTCGAAGTAAGGTCAACCTTCGCCCATCTGCTTACGGATGAATTTTTTTTTTAATTAAATAAAATAATGTAACGTTGATTAACGTGACACAAAAGTTCGGTTGTCCCAGATGTCAACCTTGTGGCTGCGGTTCACTCTAGTCGAGATGGGAGTAGTTGATTGCTTTGTAATCTGGGAAAAATACTAAATTTTTGATATTGGGTTGGACGCCAAGTAGATCTTTAATACTGAGCCTTTTTAAATCCAGAAAAGTCCTACTTTTAAATCTACCAAATAAATAGGAAATAAAAAAAACAACCTTAACTTAGATCTTGTTTATTTACAATTCGGAAAACATTTTGTCTTTCACCTATACCTTGACAATCCCTGTATAAATATTGTAATTCGTATTAACAAATGAATACACTGTTTTACTAAATTATACATATATAGCCCTGTAATACTCCAAAATACTTAAAAACAATATAATAATGCCTTAGCAGTTACAGAAACTAAACAGGGTTGGTTCAATGAACCCAAGTTAAATTAACAGTTAATACCTCACGGTCATTATCGTTAGATCCAAGGCGTGTAACCCCCAAAACGTTACTTTAAGTTCAGTTGTCCCTGATGTCAACTTTGTAGCTCCGGTTCACTCAAGTGGAGAAGGGAGTGGGTGATTACTTCGTAATCAGGGAAAAATAAATTATTTTAGCTGTTCTGTTAAATTGGACGCCAGGTAGATCTACTATACCAAGCCACTACAAATCAGAAAAGTCCTACTTTTAAACCTACCAAATAAATAGGAAAATAAAAGACAACCTTAACTCAAACCTTGTTTATTTCCTAATTGGAAGATAGTTTCCCCTTAGTTAATGACCCCTTTACAATTAGTGCGCTATTAGCGACTTCAAACACAATTCATATGCTAGAAGGACTAGATTTTTACTTACATACCTGAGGGCTAATCATAACCCCAAATTAATACCAGTATTTACAATATTTTAGCGCAGTGTACAGAAATTAGACAGGGTTAGTTCATTGAATCTTAATAAAATCAATAATATTACTTGTCAGTACCCCATTAAAATCCCCAATAAAATCAATAGTATTACTTCTCAATACCCCACGGTCATTAGCGTTGGATCCAAGGCAAAAGACATATCAAGCGCAACTTATAGAAAAGGTTAACTTCATTTAATATTAAAAATCCTGTAATATCTGTATATTACAGAAGTTCATATCCAAAATACTTATAAACTAAAATAGTATTTGCTTCACTAAACAATGTGAAACATACTCTTATTATAAAACACTATGAATTATGATATATGAACTAACCATGAAACATAGGCAATGAGAGCCTTTAATAGCATATGAACACAACGTTATTTAATCAAATAAATTCATAAAGAAAACTGTATACATATACGTATCAGTGGTAGACTAAATAATAAACCCCAAATTATAACGATAGAAAAATAAATACATAATTTCCACTTATCTCCTGGTCCGTGCTATTCAAGGCTAGCGTTGCCGCCTGTGGCATGTAGTCCTATGATACCAAATCTCTGATGTTCTAGAAAAGTAGATGATGTGTTCGAACCCCAAAATGGCTGTTCTTCGTTAAAGAAGAAGTACATAATCAATACCAGTCAGGAAAACGCTAGTACTAGGCAGTATCTTCACTACCATACAGCTGCACCGTGCCCAGCAACAGTAGCAGGCAACACCGGTATGAATCGAGGTCAGACATATGACGTCCCCTTGTCCTCCGTCAAGCAGAGAGAGAGAGAGAGAGAGGTATTACCTAAGAATCACTTATCGAACAAAGATAGACATCTCGAAATGCGACAGGCATACTTCATTAAATTAATTGACATCCGACATCAGTTTTAACCTACAAAATACTAAAAACATTGTAAACAACACTTCTACAAGTGAACAGTATTATTGAGAATCATAGTGAAATTCAGTGTAACCTTGTAAAAATTATGTGAGCCCTAAGGAGGAACATTTACCCCAGTTACGCTAAATTCCTTTTGAATAATATCAACAAAATACAGAGGTTATTGTAAACAATATCTTACGAGTGAGAACTACTACTGAAAGCCATAGTGAAATTCAGTGTAACCTTGTAAAAATTATGTGAGCCCTAAGAAGGAACATTTACACCAGTTACGCTAAATCCCATTTGAATAAAGCTGTGTTTTCTCGAAAAAATCTAATGAAGTTCAACGACAGGAGCATATTCAAGGTAATTTCTAGATTACAAGTTAATTCTCTGCTAGTTTTGAGACAGAAATAGGCGATAAGGCATAACGTTCGATTAAAACCGTTACATTCCTCCCCTGCTTCAAGAAAATTTACCACATTAAATTTTCATCAGCGCTAGCTGACTGAAAATATTTTCCTCCATATCCTAAATAAAGTAAAAACCCAGTTTACACTCTGATACATACATAGTAATCCGAGAGAGATATCCTATAAAACTTACAACTATAAGAGCGAAATCAAATTGAAAAACCCCAGTACCCTTAAATTACAACTACCTTAAAACTAATAAAACTTCCCCTTTCATACCAGGAAGGTCACATGGCTGACCGATTCCCCCACCTAGCCCAGAGCCACCTGAACCGTCCACCGACTCCCAGAGAACCCGACAGAGCGTTCCGTTTTCGCTGCATGATGTTAGTTGCTGCGCCGTAGGAACCTCTGTACCTCCCACTCCGGATTCCCAGCAGGCAGCGGCTCTCGCCCAGACACCCCCGAACCACCTAGGAAAATCGAACAGTCACTGGTGGAACAAAAAGAAAAACAGATATTACTTAGACAAAAATCTAGTGACCACCAATTCACTAGCATGAGAGAAGGCCCATGACCTGAAACGACAGAAGGTCGGTACAAAAGAACCCTGACGCCTGTGCGGGAGTCTTCTCACCTATACCACTGCGACAAAGTGCTGGCGTCTCCAGTTGCAATGGAGTTGAGAGGGACATAGTAGTCGTGCCTAGTGTGCCCCAATCGACAAAGCTATAGCCGGCCGTAGCCCTACCACCACCGAACACGACCCCCCTTATGAATGCCCTCCCGTCCAAGGAACCTTGGTTTGGAACCGGGAGATTCCAACTATTGTCGCACCCCAGTGAGGGTGAGTCCCTCTAATAGGCATAGATTTCCTAGTCAGGAAGTGGCCAATTTGTGGACTTCTACCACAGCGTTGGTTATACCCGCGTGAGCCTATTCCTAGAGCCCGAACTCACAGAGCTAACAGTTTACGAAACATACGAAACATCATCCCTAACTGACTTTAAATCCTTGGCACTCCATACACCTTTATCCTTACCATGTTCATCCATCAACGCATACGTCCATGGCGATAGTCTCTTCTTAATGTAAAATGGTCCTACATACCTCGGTGCTAATTTACTAGTGAAATAACGAGCCTTATCTGACAAAGGATAATTCTTCCGCCAGACCAACTGATGCGGTAAGAACTCTTCATGTCTTCTTCGCAGATCATACCGTTTCTTGTTCTTCGCCGCTGCTCTTCGTATTCGTTCTTGAACTTCTAAAAATAACTCCTTAAAAACAGCAGGACGAGTCTCGTAATCCACATTACCTCCTGATTCAGAAAGATCCTCGTTATAATCCTTACCAGAGAGCTTCATGCGACGTCCAAAATTCATGAAATATGGTGCGTACTGAGTCGTCTCATGCACAGCGGTTCGTAAAGCGCAAGCTATCTTACACAAATTCACATCCCAAGTACGATGATTGTCAGAAGCGTATATTGCAAGCATAGACTTAATAGTACGATTCACCCGTTCTGTTGGATTCGCTTGTGGATGATAATTGGAATTATACCGTATGGTGACATGGTAACTATCAGTCAACTTCTTAAACGCTTTAGAGGTGTATTGGGGACCGTTGTCACAAAGTAACAACCTTGGTACTCCATAAACACGGAAAACTTCGTCTTCAATGAGCTTTACCAGTTTCGCCGTTTTGGCATCCCTTAATGGAAATAATAACGAGTACTTAGTGAAGTAATCCGTGACAACTAGAATATACTGATTTCCTCTAGGGAGTGGTCCCATTAAATCCGTAGAAATCATCTCAAAAGGTTGACGTACTTTGGGCTGAGACACCATGAGTCCAGCAGGCCTTTGTAAGTCCGGTTTATAAGTAACACATTCTTTACAAGTTCTCACGAAACGAGACACATCAAATTTTATCTTAGGCCAAAAATACCGTTCTGCCAATCTCTTATAAGTCTTATAGACCCCCAAATGCCCAGATGTAGGATCCAAATGAACTTCCTGCAAAAGCCTGTTGCGTTCATCCTTAGGAATCACCAATTTCCAATCATCTCCTGGATCTCCAAGACCCTTGAATTTCAGATTAGTATATTTATATAATTTCCCCTGATGAATGCGAAAATTCCCAAACTTAAACGGTTGTTTCAGTACCTTGGAAAACAATCTGCTATACCATCTGTCCTGAATACCTACATTCACTTCGCGAACCTCACAAGAATCTAATACAGGAACTGCTCTCGACAACGCGTCCGGAACCACGTGATCTTTTCCTTTTCTATGTACGAAGACGAAGTCGTACTGTTGCAATTTTAATGCCCATCGAGCCAAACGTCCATTTACATCTCTGAGATTATGTAACCATACTAAAGACCAATGATCTGTATAAACTGTAAAGCGTACGCCCTCCAAATAAGGTCGAAGTTTCTCGATGGCCCAAAGGACTGCGAGACATTCGCGCTCCGTGGTAGTGTAATTCCTTTCCTGTTTAGATAAAGATCGGCTTAGGTAACTAAGGACTCTGTCTTCGTCATCTTTCTTCTGTACCAACACTGCGCCTAATCCATATTCAGATGCATCAGTGTGAACTTAGAAAGGTAATCCATAATCAGGACAGTTTAAAACTGGTGCGGACACCAAGTATTCCTTAATTTTCTGAAAAGCAGCATCACATTCATCTGTCCATACGAACTTTCGCCCTTTCCTCAATAATGCTGACATAGACGAAATAAGCGTGGAGAAATCGGGTATAAACCTCCGATACCAAGAGAAAGTACCCAAAATCATTCGGACTTCCTTGACATTTGTTGGTGCTAGAAGCTTCAACATTGCAGATACATTATCGGGATCTACATGAAGACCATTGCGATCAACAACATAGCCTAAATATTTCATCTCTGGCTTGCAGAATTGACATTTATCCCAACTTACGGTAAGCTTGGCCTTCTTCAACCTCTTAAATACTTCTTCTAAAACGGCCAAATGCTTCTCAAAAGTCTGCGTAACGATTACTACATCATCTAAATATACAAAGACATGAGGTTCTAGTTCTGAACCCAAAACATTATCAATCAAACGCTGCCAAGTAGCAGGTGCATTATGCAATCCGAAAGGCATTCGCCGAAATTGGAATAATCCTCTTCCTGGTACAGTAAAAGCTGTATAAGGTCTAGATGCTTCTGCTACAGGTACCTGCCAGTAAGCAGACTTAATGTCAAGAGACGAAAGGTAGTGTGCATCCCTTAATTTATCTAATGTGTTAGAGACATATGGCAGTGGATATCCATCCCTCTCCGTCACCGCATTAAGCTTCCTATAGTCAACACAACATCCTTCTTCTTGACTAATAAAAGAGGTGACGACCAACCACTGTGAGACCTTTCAACTACGCCTTTAGCGAGCATTTCATCAAGTTCCTTATTAATATGTTGTTGGATTACGGGCGACACTGGGTAATATCTCTGTTTGTTCATAAATACAAATGGTTCAAATTTCAGTTTCCGGTCCTAAAAAGAAATTAAGTCAAAATAGATAGCGACACTATCCCAACCTCACATAAGTAATATGAATACCCTACCTAAAGTGTGAGAAAAAACAATTATTTTATCCCAACACAAGTATCCTTATTACCGTCCTTAAGATGTAAGCTGTAGATTGTCTTTTTTTTTAAACAAATTTTAATTTAAATTACTAGCAATAAAAAATATTTTACTCAAATTTGCAACTTTATGCACAAAACCCAAAAAAGTATCAAATCAATTATTAATCTAACCTTTTCTATAACCCTTAATTTTTCCACAGGCCCCACGTTGGGCGCCAAATTGTAACCCCCAAAACGTTACTTTAAGTTCAGTTGTCCCTGATGTCAACCTTGTAGCTCCGGTTCACTCAAGTGGAGAAGGGAGTGGGTGATTACTTCGTAATCAGGGAAAAATAAATTATTTTAGCTGTTCTGTTAAATTGGACGCCAGGTAGATCTACTATACCAAGCCACTACAAATCAGAAGTCCTACTTTTAAACCTACCAAATAAATAGGAAAATAAAAGACAACCTTAACTCAAACCTTGTTTATTTCCTAATTGGAAGATAGTTTCCCCTTAGGAAATGACCCCTTTACAATTAGTGCGCTATTAGCGACTTCAAACACAATTCATATGCTAGAAGGACTAGATTTTTACTTACATACCTGAGGGCTAATCATAACCCCAAATTAATACCAGTATTTACAATATTTTAGCGCAGTGTACAGAAATTAGACAAGGTTAGTTCATTGAATCTTAATAAAATCAATATTATTACTTGTAAAAATTATGTGAGCCCTAAGGAGGAACATTTACCCCAGTTACGCTAAATTCCTTTTGAATAAAATCAACAAAATACAGAGGTTATTGTAAACAATATCTTAAGAGTGAGAACTACTACTGAAAGCCATAGTGAAATTCAGTATAACCTTGTAAAAATTATGTGAGCCCTAAGAAGGAACATTTACACCAGTTACGCTAAATCCCATTTGAATAAAGCTGTGTTTTCTCGAAAAAATCTAATGAAGTTCAACAACAGGAGCATATTCAAGGTAATTTCTAGATTATAAGTTAATTATCTGCTAGTTTTGAGACAGAAATAGGCGATAAGGCATAACGTTCGATTAAAACCGTTACAGGCGAAAGACGTTTCAAGCGCAACCAAAAGAAAAGTCAACCGCAACTAGTTATAAAAATCCTTTATATTCTATATAAACAGATTTAAATACCCAGACTTATAATCTAAAATATTACTATTAATAAACATTAATTTTAATAAACATCCTCTTAAGGTAAAATACCCAATCCCCTTAATGTATTATATGAACTATACTAAAATTTAATAAACGCCAGGGGCCCTTAATAGCACATGAGCTAGCATATCAGTAACAATTTAACGTCTTATAAAAACAGAAAATATATATCTACGTATCAGACGTAAGCAAAAAGTTACACCAAAAACATACCCCAAAGTAATAAAAGTAAATTCTTTAACTTATCTCCCAGTCCGTAATGTCGACAGGCAAAAGATGCAGCATATGGCCATGCAGTCGTACGATGCCCAATCTCTGTAGTTGCAGCAATTCCAGTCGAAACGCTGGTTCCAAACACCAGATACCAATATTGGGCCCAACCACTGGATACAAAAACTGGATACAAAAACTGGATACAAAAACTGGATACAAAAACTGGATACAAAAACTGGATACAAAAACTGGATACAAAAACTGGATACAAAAACTGGATACAAAAACTGGATACAAAAACTGGATACAAAAACTGGATACAAAAACTGGATACAAAAACTGGATACAAAAACTGGATACAAAAACTGGATACAAAAACTGGATACAAAAACTGGATACAAAAACTGGATACAAAAACTGGATACAAAAACTGGATACAAAAACTGGATACAAAAACTGGATACAAAAACTGGATACAAAAACTGGATACAAAAACTGGATACAAAAACTGGATACAAAAACTGGATACCAAAACTGGATACAAAAACTGGATACAAAAACTGGATACAAAAACTGGATACAAAAACTGGATACAAAAACTGGATACAAAAACTGGATACAAAAACTGGATACAAAAACTGGATACAAAAACTGGATACAAAAACTGGATACAAAAACTGGATACAAAAACTGGATACAAAAACTGGATACCAAAACTGGATACAAAAACTGGATACAAAAACTGGATACAAAAACTGGATACAAAAACTGGATACAAAAACTGGATACAAAAACTGGATACAAAAACTGGATACAAAAACTGGATACAAAAACTGGATACCAAAACTGGATACAAAAACTGGATACAAAAACTGGATACAAAAACTGGATACAAAAACTGGATACAAAAACTGGATACAAAAACTGGATACAAAAACTGGATACAAAAACTGGATACAAAAACTGGATACAAAAACTGGATACAAAAACTGGATACAAAAACTGGATACAAAAACTGGATACATAAACTGGATACAAAAACTGGATACAAAAACTGGATACAAAAACTGGATACAAAAACTGGGTCCAAGAACTGGTCCAAGAACTGGTCCAAGAACTGGTCCAAGAACTGGTCCAAGAACTGGTCCAAGAACTGGTCCCAAACACTGGATACAAAAACCCTAAAATATACAATCCCTATTCAGAATGGTGTAACTTAATTAGATCCCACCCAGTTATCTCTTAATTAAAGACAATAAAAAGTAAAAGTGAAATCTCAAGCCACCCAGACGGTTGAAATTAGTGCCTGCCAGGGCAAGGACTAATTATGCAAATCAATGAAAGTACCCAATTAAAATTTAATTAGCAAAATGCAAACTGTACCCCACATTCAATCCCCTAAATTACTATCTGAAAGAATGTCTATTATTTACAATGAATGAAAGCAATATTTACAGGACAAATTATACTATAAAAAAAGAATAAAACCTACATCTTATCCCAGAGGGTGTAAATTCAATCAAAACGCAGAGAAATCTGCTTAAACCATAAAATCAGTGTACCTTTTAATATACGGTCTGCTAGTAGTCTGGGGTAGTCTAGGATGCCAACCGAGGCGGACTTTCCGGTTGATCACTCCGAGAATAATTGTTTTATCTGCTTATCAAGTATTAGAAAAACCTGTGTTAAGTGTTACAACAATAAATGTAGTGTAATTATTCATTACAAGTGTTTTGAAACAGTGTCTAAGCTATTTTTCACGGAAAGAAAGGAATGGAAATGTAAGTCTTGCATAGAAAATTGTTCTGTTGATCAAAATCCTAGCGATAATATTTCTGATTTGAAACATAAAGTTATTTTTAATGGATATATGAAAAGGGAAAATGAACTTTTATCTAATTTGAATCACGAACTAAAATTAAATAATGAACTTCTTCAAGAAAAAGTTAAAGATTTGTCCGACAAATTATCGTCAATTCCTATCTCAAATAGTGTTTTTGCTGCCAGTGGCAGTGGGCCCTCTTTTTACAGTGATATGCTAAAGAAACCAGTGGCTAACAAAATGCCATCGTCAAGTCTCCTAATACAAACAATAAATAAAGGGAACAATTCAAATGTTTTAGAGGATATTCAAAAATGTGTAAATCCTGTAGATTTAAAAGTATGCATTAATGGTACAAAAAAAACTAAGAATGGTTTAATTATAAATTGTGATAATCAAAAATCTCTGGATAAACTTAAAACTTCTATAAATAATCAACTTGGTAAGAAATATACTGTCAGTGAAGCCAAAAAGTTTAACCCGCGACTTATTATAAAAAATGTTGATATAGATGAAGATATGTCCTACGAAGAAATAGCTAACACTATTTTCTCTCTCAACCAAATGGATGCCTTTAGTTCCTGTGATCTTAAAATTGTTACTGTGCTAAGATATTCTCAAAAGACATATTGTGATATTGTTTTGGAAGTTTCCCCTTTGTTAAGAAATCACTTATTGCAAAAATCTTTTGTGTATATAGGCTGGAAGGGATGTCCGGTAAATGACTATTTTAGAGTTGATCGGGTCTAAGTCATGAAGAAAAAAATTGTGAAGGTAAAAGGATTTGTCCTATTTGTGCAGACGAGCACTCTATAAAAGATTGTAAAGCAGATCATAAGGAATGTAGTAATTGTTTTATTCATAATAGTAAGTACAAAACCAGCTTAGATTGTAACCACGCTGCCAAAGATATAAGTAAATGTCAAATTATTCAAAATTATATATCTAATCTAAAAGTTAATATAAAGTATGAATAAAAAGAATATCTATAAGCATAACACTTTAAAAATTGGACATATTAACGTTCGATCGATCTTAGCTGGTTTTAATGACTTTTCGACTATTGTCTGTGATAAAGATTTTGATATTGTAGCTGTGTCAGAGACATGGCTTAGAACTGATATACCATCTTCTCTTATACATATTGATGGATATATTTTTTTTCGATATGAAAGAAATAGCCGTGGTGGTGGAGTTGGAGTTTCTGTCAAAAGTAAATAATAAGTAAATAATAAGTATTTATGGATTAAAATAAAAATTAATAGCAGATGTGTTTTAGGTAGTTGGTATTTTATATAGACCACCGAAGGGATCTGGGCCAAATTTTATTAATTTGCTGGATGCACGGAAAAAAATGTGACTAGAAAATTTTACTACAATGTTGTAGTAGTAGACTTGTAGAAAAATACTTAACAATTTGTAGAAAATTTTACTACAATTTATAGTTAAAAACTATTAATTATTGTAGCAATTGAATTGTCGAATAAAATGCTACAACAATAGGAAAGAAGTCCACAATGTTTAGTATATTTTACTATTGTTTGTAGAAGTAGAAATTTATTACAATTATCGTAATTACTACTATTAACTTCTGTAAAAATTTGTACAAATATTAATAATTATCTCTACAAAAAATAGTAATTTTCTCTACAAAAAATAGTAATTTTCTCTACAAAAAATAGTAATACTTTACATCCCTTCTTATAATAAACATTCAATTTTGTTGAAAAATATTCTACAATATTGTAGAAATTCTTAGTCATGTGAACAACACAAAATTCTGCTATTGGCCAACGTTTTCTGAAGTCGATCATAAACGGCCAGACAGCAGTAGCCGTTCGCCATGTTCACATAATAAAGCATGGTACCTACATATACGAGTACCTATAACACATTATAAGCACCGATGCGTTTGAGAAAATTTTAATAATAAATTCTATTGGTGGTAAGTACATTTAATATTGTTTCTGAATAATTTACCTTTAGATAACTAATTTAAATAACCTTAGTAGATTATTTTAAAAAATAGTTGTGGCCAACGATCGAATGTTGTGCCCAACGATCGAATTTTTTGCCAAGTTCAATGATATTTTTTTGTCTTAATTGTGACATACCTACTTTCTCATTTTTGTTAGTTATCTGACTTAGTCATTTAATATTCAAATCAGTGTAAAGGTGATAAATATCCCCGTTTTAAGGGTATGAACAGTTCAATTGGTATTAATTTTTATTTCATATTTTTCAGGTGCAGAAAAGCCAACTGAGACTGGGGGCGCTATTATTACTGTTATTTATTATATAATGCAATTAAGAATTTGTATCTTTTATATTAAAACAATAAATTGAATATTTTATTAAGGAACATTTTTTTCTAGGTTATAATTATAATAATTATGGAATACTACTACAAATTTTATTAAAAATTACTACAATTTGTATGAATTTTTACTATTTATTGTGTAAAATTTTCGTATTTATTTTCATAAAACGCAATACATTTTTAATATAAATTCATACAATGAATAGCAAAAATTATAACAATTTGTAGAACAATTCTTATGATGCATTTGGATATTTTTACTAAATATTGTAGATAATAACTCTACAATACATTCTCCATAAATATTTAGAAATTTTTACTACAAATTGTCCCTGTCCCTATATGTACTATTTATTGTAGAGAAAAAATCTACAATTGTAGAAATTTGTTCTACAATTTTTTTTTCGTGTGATATGTTGACATCAATTGTGCCGCAATTTGATAATATTTTTGTAGTTGGTGATGTAAATATCGATTTAACTAACGCTGACAATAATGTCAATCGTTGCTTTGAAGCTTATGGACTAAAACAAGTCATTTCAGAACCTACACGCATCACAAAAACCTCAGCTACGCTGTTAGATCCTATCTATATTGAAAAATATAAAATTTGTTTGGTAAGTGGTACTCTAAACGCTGATCTCTTTTCTGATCATAGGTTTGTTTATTGTGTTTTAAAATTTGAATGTGTAAATAATCGACAAAAGTTTATTACCTTTGGAGATATTAAAAATTTAGATATGCATGCTTTTAATAATCAATTAAATAATATACATTGGCTTGATATAGTTACTGTAACAGATATAGAAAACAAACTCAGATTTCTTACTAATAATATTACTAAATTATTTGATACTCACTGTCCGTATAAAACAATAAGGGTCAGTAAACCTCGATCTCCCTGGCTAACAAAAAATCTCAAACTGATATATAATGAACGAAATAAAGCATTGTCTCGTTTTAAATGCCTAAAAAGGCCAGAATCTTGGAATAACTATAAACAGCTCAGAAACTTTGCTCTTCTTTCTACTAGAAATGAAAAAGCTGCCTACCTTCGTCTAAAAATAATGACATACCATACGAATTAGCTGATCCATATAAAATTAACGATGCCTTTATCTCAGTTTTTCAAAACAGTAATGAAAACTGCTTTGAAAAAATTGCGTACTACAGAACAAATAAATTTAATTTTAATAAAACATTTAAATTTAGCCTTGTTGATGTTGACACCATCTCCAAAACTATAGGTGCAATAAAATCGAATTCCAGTGGCGTAGATAATATATATTTAGAAATGCTAAAACTTTGTATGCCAGTGATTTCTATTTATATTACGCACATTATAAACTGTTGCCTTGAAAGCGAATATTTTCCTGATCAGTGAAAAAAAGCAGTCGTGGTACCTCTTCCAAAAAAAAAAAAAAAAAATCCAACGACTTTTAATGAATTGCGTCCTATAAGTTTACTTTCTATTCTCTCTAAAGTTTTGGAGAGAATAGTATATGAGCAAATCTATGAATTCTTTTCATCTAATAATATACTTTCGTTGCATCAATCAGGTAGGAACTTGAAAATTGGAATTGTAGCTACTCATTTTTTCCCTTAAAATGAAAAAAATCCAAGAACCTTGTGTTATATCATTTTTTATTTATAATGAGTAATACATATCAAAGTTGTTTTTTTTTAATAGGACACTCTGTATTTTATTTTATATTTGAATTGCCCTTGCTTTTTTCATTATAACAATATAAAATAATGTGAGATTATACAGATTATTTCACACGTTATAACCAGTGTTGTATGAAAATCGTATTGATTTTAATGATATTGCAAATGAAACAATTGAAAAGCAATTTTTTCGCAGTAACAATTTTTCGATGAAGATTTATGCCAACGCACTATTTTTTCAATTAAAAACAAATATGTAGTTAAAATTTAAATACATAATTTTCTCATTTTTTTATTGACCAATAATTACACTTTCATTTACGTTAAGCATTACCTATGTTTAGAGTTAATAATTTTGGAAGAATTTTTAATTTGAATGACAAAAAAGATAATTTACAAAATACTTAAAATTTTAACGTTCTTAATCCGACGTCTGACAGGTGAATTTTTTTTTCCATGCTCCAACACGTGGGGTTTGAGAAACCCCAACATTATAAAAATATTTTAATATATTTTTTTAAATATTTCAACCTTTTTGATTTTATTTTTATAATATATTTACTTTCTTCTGTAAATTAAAGACAAAAATTGGTATTTTTTTTTTCGGAATTTAAAAATAATTGATCATCGGGACCTGATGGAATTGATACAAAATGTCTAAAATCTATACATTCACATATTATACACATAGTAAACTTATAGATAAAATGAATAATTACGGTATTCGAGGAATAGTATTAGACCTCTTCAAACATTATCTATCAAACAGAAGACAAACAATTATAATAGGGAATGTATTGAGTTATGAATCAGTGGTTAAGATAGGTGTACCCCAGGGGACCGTATTAGGCCCGGTTTTATTTCTAATATATGTAAATAATATTTTTAACATAAAAAATGTCAAAGGAAAATTAGTTTGCTATGCTGATGATACAGCACTTATCATTACTGGGAAAACTTGGAATGAAGTTCAATCTACTACAGAAACATGTTTAAAAAATATAAAAATTTGGTTAAATCATAATTTACTCAGTTTAAATATTGGAAAAACAAAATATATAACTTTTTCTCCTTAGCCCATATTAAATCTCAAACTATATAAACCTATATAAACGTGTGATGAATATAAATGTTCGTGTCCTGTATTAGAAAAAACAGTGATTAAATACTAAAGGTACATTTACATCTGACATTTATTGCATGATATTTATGTCTAACAGTTATTTAGTCTAGTATATACACACAAAAATTTATCTCGGACATATATTTTTGAGTGTTTACGCTGGACTAAACAACTGTCAGATATAATTATCATGCAATAAATGTCAGATGTAAACGTACCTTTAGGAATCATGTTTGACCAGCATACCAGATGGAATGAACACGTAACATATCTCACCAAACGAATAAGAGCGCTAATGCACAAATTTTATATTATTAGAGATATCTTATCCCAAAAAAACTTAATTATGTTGTATAATTCCCTAATAGAATATATGATTGATTGGGTATTGTATTACTAGTTGAGGAGGTACTTTTACCACAACATTGCAAAATTTACAATGCACACAATAGTAGTTTGTGCAACAAGTGGGAAAAGTACTTTGCGCACATGTTGCACACAATACTTTTTCTACGATCACGATTTTAAGAATTAAAATTAAGAAACTTATTTGAAATAATTTGTAATCATTTTTATTAATAATATATTATGGGAATGTAATTTAAAAATAATAAATTTAACTTTTAATTAACTTAATTTAACACTTAATTTAATTTAATTTAATTAATTATATTTAACATTATTTGATACAAAAGAATAAATATTTATAATCGGGTGCTTCCTTCAATAACTTTTGGATTTCTTCAGATGTTAAGGTTTTTGATTTTTTGGGCTTGTAATTATCATTTTGTCTTTTTAAAAATGCTCTTAATTTTACGTATTTCGAAATGTCCACATTGTTTTTTATACTTAATGTACTTCGCAACATTGAATATTGTGACCATAGTATCGAAGCTTTATAAGATTTTGATTGTTCTTCAAAATAGGCGAGAATTACATTCTCAGAAAATGATGGTATTTTCTTATTTTTCCTCCATTCTATAAATTTTTGATAAGCACATTTATACTTTTCTCTTGATTTTTGAGGCAAAAGGTTTAAAGTTGCATTCAATGCAATTTCAACAATTTCAGGTGTGTTTTCCATATATTCAACTTCTGAATCTGAATTATTATTGTCAATTCCTTCCATGTCGAATTATACCTATATTGTATAATATGATACGTCGTGTTATCAAATATTTAAATTAAAAATTAATATGTAGGTAACTATTATGTATTATTTTTGTATGAAAATAATTCAAATCTTATTTTAAATATAACAAATGTCAAAATATGATATAGGGACCGTGCGTCATGACTTTAACGCTAACTGGTGACAAAAATGTGAACTTTTTGGGGGGTATTTATTAATGTTTTATACGGCATTTATTGTTTAATAATTATTAATAAAATTAAGTCGAATTATTTTCGTAATATCAATATCGAAAAAACTTGTTGCATCCGTGGATGTACAAACACATCACTTTAGAAACCTGGATTTCATTCGATAGTAAAGAAATTTTATAAATTTCCACAGAGCACAATTATGCCTCACACCCAATGATATACATAATTACAAAGATTGCTTATCCATATGTAAATCAGACGACGAAAAGCGTATTTCACTGGGCAAAGTTTTCTTTTTATCTAGCTTGTATCAATTTTGAGCACTTAGTTGTAAAGAAATCATTTACAGAAAAATTAGAATCTTTAGTGTTTTCTTGTCATTAAGATTTTTACATATTTAAATGACCATTTTATATAAATATAATTTTACAGATAATGGTTTATTCTGTTGATTAAAACTAATGTAGAATGTTATGAAATAAGAATATCCAATTTGACAAAAATATCACGGCCCTCTTTACAATTTATTAACTATTTCTCATTTATTATTAAAATAAACAAATCATAAATAATACATTGCAATTACTGTCAAAAGAGATTGTAACAAACTTTAAAATATTAAAAATCCAGTGATTTTTTGTAAATTTTTTTAGTGACATTACCATTAAACATTATTCAGAATAATAGATAAGTGTCCAATTACAACTCTTACCAAAGTTGTTCATACCTCATATCAAAATTGTTTACATTACCTTTTCAAAATTGTATTACATATTGCAATTATGTATTTTATGTAGAATTGTTTCTGAAATAGTAGTCTAAAATTATTTATATCCATCTGTTATAAAAATTGTTTAGATCTCTTAATATTATTTAACTACATGAAAACTCAACTTTACCCAAATACATAATGACATGTCTTGAAGTAAAACTTTAATTATTATCTTTTTCTAAAGATTAAAATGCTGAAATTTTATTTTAACACATTTGGGCTAGAACGGCTCTATTTAGTGAGCACTAGGAAAGGCACATTGCAACCAGCTTTTCATAATTTTTTTATAGTTGGGTGAGCAATCTATAATATATGTATCATTGAACATCTCATAAACGCCAGTGGATGAATGACATTTCGATTAACATAAAGCTAAAAAGATTTATAATTATTATTATCAATCTTTTTTATTAATTTACATTTTTTAAATGTTATTGTAATACTTTTAAATTCAGTGTTACTAAATACCTATATTTTAACATTGGATACACTTGTTTAAGGTACAACTTTACAATTTATTGTCACTTAGCCATTTAAATCTTTTTGCTTAAAATGTATATGCATGTCCAGATTTTAATAATGTTTCACATTTTACATCATTTTGACCATGTACACGATTGTTTGGTACGGGCCGGTATCTATTTTTAACTATATTTAATATTTAAAAAAATACCCTTCATTATTTACTTGCAATGTTTACCCCATTTAATTCTAAAATTAAACACTAGAGAGGGCTAAGTTCGGCAGTAGTGCTGCCTCTATATTTCACGCACGGTCCCTATTACGAATCACGAACTGTCAGCAAATGCAGCCTCCTACGATAGATGCGTGGGAGATCTAGTGTAATAGTTCTCTACTGTTCTCCACGCATGTGTAGTGTGCGGTACAGGAAATTCTGCACGACTTTTCGCACAGTGTAGGAAATTATTAACTTTGAACGCAAGTAAGCCATGTCTATTTGTATACTTTCTATAGTGATCGTAGAAAAAGAAGTTTTTTCTACTATGGCCCTAAGCTTTTTAACCTACTTCCTACAACTATAAAAAAAAATTCAAAAACAGTTAAATTTAAAATCGAAGTTAAAAAGCTAATTCTAAAAAATTCTGATATTCTCAAAATCTTTAATGTCCCCTTAATAAATACCTCCATTTATTTATAACATAATTAGTACTCCAAATTTTCTAGCTTTGCCTTACCTACAAAAAAAAATCAATATCATGTTTTATTTTTATCGTTTACATTGTATTATCATTTTCTTTTTATGTGGCCACTTTGAAAGAGGACTACTATAAAACAGACACTAGGTCTAGGTCACGCCACCTCCGAAGAAGGTATTTATCAATTTAATTAATTTTAAATACAATATACTTAAATGTATACAAACTGGGGTGTAAGAATAAATTTAAAAAATTTGAAATTTGAAATAATGGAGTGAGTCTATAATTGATTGCTATTGGTTTTCCTTTTTTACTGAATGTTAAAGTCATATTGAAAATTGTCACAAACTTATTCAGTCGATAATAAATTACAGCTGGTTAATTTTTTATAATTAATGAACACACAGCTCTATTTCCTGTTAACCAGTTATCAGTTAAAATTAAAATATTTTTTGGATTATCCTTTTTTAATTTAAATTTGAAAATATTCCAAAATTATTAATATTTGTTATAGGAAAAGCTAGAATAAAATGAAACTTTAATTAATGTACTTCTGAATAGTAATATAAAATACAGAGTAGTCAATTTAAAAAAAAATAAATTAATAAGAAAATTATGCATTTGTGTTTTGACTCACGCTGTACAGATTTATTTCGAAATGAAAATAGTAGTGCATCGGTATAAAATGGTGACTAATAACCAAAAACTTTTAGTGAGAAAAAATTTGTTTTAAATCGTTTATTTTGCAATATACAGGTCATTGAAATCAATACGATTTTCATATAAAACTAGTTATAGCGTATGAAGTACCCTGTATAATCTTATATTATTTGATAATGTTATAATTTGAAAAGAAACGGCAATTCAAATATAAATTAAAAATTCCGATTTAAAAAAACCTATCACTTTCCTGAAGAACCCTGTATAATTGAAATTATTTTTAAATTGTTGCCTTTTCTGATATTTAAAAAAATCAAATAGTTTTGGCTGTACAAACCGAGGCGTTACCGGTTGACAACCCTGTAGACATACCTTATTTTTGATAGGGTCTGAGCTGTTGTTTTGTTTTTCCATTTATTATAGATATGTTTTTTTATTATTATTATTATTATTAATATTATAATATTATGTTAATATTAAATTACAACAAATTGCTGTTAATACAAATTTTTAAAATGTCATTTTACACTTTAACAATCTAAGAATTACTTAAATGTGCTTAAATAACATTTACCATGATAATTTTTTATACGACTACGAAACGAATACATATTAACGCCACTTTTCGACAGTATCAAAAATATTTAAAAGTTCTAACAGAAATATAAAGGTTAAATACATCGTTTCTCTACAGACTCTACTAAACTTATGGAAGCCTAGTGAGCGGTTTGAAATAAAAGCGAATTATTAACAGTTTTAGCCAAAGACATTACAATATAGAGACAAAATGTTTCATTCATAAATCCCATACAATTGCGGACTGTTATTGTTTTAAAATTGTGAGTGGAAGAGAGAAAGACAGATCTCTTAGGACCGGCTGGCAACGTTGTAAATAGTGTCCATAATATGCTCGTCAGTGGTGTAGAGTTTTAAACTTACCAGTATTGTCAGAGTAGCATGTTAAAAAAATACGTAAATAAATAGGTATATTTTTTAGTAATATAATTACGATGATTTTTTCATGTAGGTAAATTCAAGTACAAGTAAATTCAAATACAAGAAAATTCAAGTTACTTTCCGATTTTTAATATTTATTGGTTTATAGTTTATTGGCATTTACTATATATTTGCCTGGTATGATGCTAACCAAAATTATTTAAAATTTTTAAATAACATTAAGTAGGTAGGGGTATCTAAATAAACCACTGTCCTAAAAATATATAATTTTTTAATTAATAATTACAAAAAACATGGTATGGCAAAAAATATCGTAAAAAAACTGTAAAAATTTTTAAAATAACGTTTTAAATATATCAAATAACTTAATTTTATTAACTAAAATTTTATTTAATTTTTTTATGCCGAGTTATTAGTGTTATTACTTACTGAAATGTTTTTTTTTGCAGCAGGTGGTGTTCCAAAAACAGTTGAATTAGAACTAAAAACCCATACATTAGATATACATACATATATGTGATAAATAATGTTTAGAGGTAAACAAAAAATAAATATTTTGTATTTTTACCTGTTGGATGAGTCATCCAAAAATAGAAAACCCACATACCGTCTGGGATTTGCATCTTTTCTGATATATTTAGCACCATTTGCACGTACCAAAACATCTTCAGGAAAAAAGTGTTCTGAACACAACTCTGGGTTTTTAAGAAGGAGCTGATTTTCAAGGATCCCTACTAGAGAAAACCAAAGTTTTCTTTTCTCAGGATCTTGCGGAAACCTAAATGGAATATTAAAAAATATGTATGTGCCTAATAGGTAAATCATTTTTAAGATATTCTACATTTTACGTTAAATTTTCTTTGCCACTATTCAATAATTATTTATTGGTATAAGAATAATTTACTAATTTATAGAAGCAATATCAGTTTAAAAGCTATTTTAAGACTGTTTTAGACTACAGAAGTTTTTGTAAATTATCAAACCTGCAGTAAATTGTCTGAAAAATTAGATTGGATAATCATTTTTCAAACAATTTACTATGTGATCCTATACAATTAAAATTCTATAATAAATTGTATCAAATCTTGTACAAGCAATTGTATAGTCAAAACAGTCTTAAGACGGGCGCCCTACTACACTGGTTCAAATGAAAACAACATATCTTAACCTAAAAATACTTACCGATGAAAGGATAAATTTCCATTTAAATGATCTACCTTATTGAACACTACACATGCATGCACCATAATTCTTTATATTTATCACAAAAGTTCACAAAAATAGTTTTATAAATGAATAAATCAATAAGTCACACAGAAACTGTCAGAAACACAAAATAGCTGTTAGACCCGATTGGCAACGTTGCGGCTGGTTACGGTAACTACATTTCATTCATAAAAGTAAGTACTAGTTGTAAATTTGTAAAATAAGATATTTAGCGTTGCCGTATTTACAGAGTTCTTTGCAACCCTAATATTTTGTTTAGATTAATATTGATTTTTAATAAAAAAATTTAGCTTATATTTAAACTTTAAGGAATAATTTGATTAAAAACATTTTTATTTATATAATATAAAATTATAGTTATAGGATACATCAAATTTTATTTTTCGAAAGTAATTTCTCCAAATAATTTTTACAGACTGATAAAACCGGCAAAGACGGAATAAACGAGAATCTGGTGGGAATAATGATTTGCCACATAAAAATGTAAACAATGGGGCATGTTCAAAAATTTTGAAATTTTTTTTATGAATAATAGAGTTGAAAATAAAATTACATTTTTTTTATTTTTTTTTTATCTATTCATTTGCCGGAGTTATGAATTTTTTTAAAATTTATGACGTCACCGGGAATAGACCAATAGGAGCTAGCGCACAACGTTGCCGGCTAGAAGGTTTACGAGAAATGATGTACGTTCGTTTGTGTACTCCTTCTTACTTTTAGACTTCTAAAACATCGTTAAACAAATATCTTTTAAATATATAATATCAAATGTTTTTTGAAAGTATTATTTCTGTTTAAACTTTTACCATATTTAAAGTTTCATTGTTTTAAAAGTCACTTAATAATTCAGAAAATGGCAAAATGGCAGCACTGTGTATAGCATCCAAACAATATATAAAAGGTCTGTGATGGCATCTGTCATCATAGTGTCTCCATCAAGAATTTATTTGGAATTTGATTGTTTAATTTTGTACTTTTTATAAATATTATGACTACGAAAAAGTGTTTTGTTCCAGAATGTGATAATGATTCACATTCATCTTCAAAAATATTTATTAGTGTTCCTAGAAATTTGGAAAGAAGAAAATCAACCTTCTACTAGCGATGTTTCTCGTGAACTTTTTAATAAAAATACACCGGAATATCAAGATGTAGCAGCAATTTCTGCTAATTGTCCCCTTCAGGAAATTGAAAATGAGGCTACTATAAATTCTTAGGTGTATAACCTAAAAACCCTTCTGGAAGAAAATGCAGAATCTCCTGAAAGTTTTGAAGATACCGAATTTATTCATCATTTTGTGGAAGAACTAGTGATAAAGAAATAATGGAAAAATGTGGGTATTTAAACAAACTGGTTCCTGGATCCCATATAATGGCAGATAGGGGTTTCAGAATAATCAGCTACTTGAACACATGAGATGCACTTTAGTAAAGCCACACCTAGTGTATCACAGAATGAAAAAACTTCTCCAGAAGATGTACAATTAAGTAAAAGAATAGCATCTCTAAGAATACATGTGGAAAGAGTTATAAGAAGGGTTAGTTAATTTAACATGTTAAAACCACATTCGTGTGTGAATTTTAAGCAAGTACATTTACTTAGTAATATCTGCATAATTGCTTGTTAACTTACAAGAACCTATTTTGTAAGAGTAAATATTAATTTAATAAACTTTTTTGTTTGTTTTTCAATTTAATTTACCTAATTATCACATTTCAGGGATTATAATGAGTTTTTAAACAGCCAATGTAATTTTTTATAAAATTTTAACTTTTTGAGCAAATCAAAGAGGAATGAGTACCTGTATATGCATAGATTTTTTTGGGACTAAAACTACCAAAACAAAGGCACCTATTTACAGCAGTTTAAAATGAAACATTTTAACAAAAACGCCTATGTCACAGTGATAAATATTAAAAACCAAGTTCAGTTGAATGTGGTAGCAAAGTCTATATATTCCAATAAATCGGGTAACTACATGTGGTATCACTGGTGATAAATTTAAAAATATCACAATTCTTGCCACTTTTTTCAAAAAACCAGAAAGTGTGCCTTCTTATGAAAATGACAACAGTGATAAATGTGAAAAAAAAAATTCATGTTGCTATTCGTTATTACGATAGTAAAACATGTTTGCAGTTCCGTTTATTTTTTATGAAAATCTAAGTAAAAACAACCAATGTCAAAGGGTTTTAATTTTTTTTCTGTCAAACCAAATATATCACAAAATTAAAAATTGATCATAGGTCAAGCTAAAGTAATACCTTTATTAATAGTAGCTTTAAAAAAGGAGAAAGAATAATATTGACTTAAGTTATTATTATTAACATTCGTGATTTTTAATAAAAACTTCAATTATTGTTTACAAACAAAAATATAAAAATCTGTGAAAATTTTATTTATTAACCTTTTATTAAAAAAAGGGAAAAATGAAGTAAAAAAATAATTTATTTACAAATAAAAAATATATACAAATCCTAAGAATATAAAAGTACTGATTTATATTCCTGTAGTGGATGAAGAGGTTTCTTTAACAATCTAGCCAAGTGTACATCATTATCAATAACACTGAGTAGATGTTACAGATGGTTCCTCACTTCTTCTATGAAACCACATGTTTACAACCTCCTGAAAAAAATAAAAGGGTTAGATATGCAGTTACAAAATAACTATTAAACCAGCTACAAAATGCCTTATTTTATGTAACAAGACGAGCACTTTACTAGCTCTGAACGAATCCAGTAAAGAACCTCTGATTTTCAAAACTTAAAAAAAACAAGCTCACCACATTTTCACATTTTTGAAATATTATAGAGCTTTTCGAAAAAAACTGCTATTTTTAAAAGTACCATTTTTGTTTAAACAGCTATGTCTCATTTTAGGCTATTGAGTATTATAAAATAAAAAATTACGGGATGCTTTGTTAGCTTCAAACGAATCCAGCAGAGCACCCCAGTTTTTTTTTTAAACCACACCACATTTTTTGGCTCCTACAATATTATAAAATATTCGAAATTTTGCATTTTTAAAAAAATTCGCAATTCCTTGCTGACTTCAAAGTTTTTTTTCTGAAAACAAATATACTTACCACATTTTTAGGATTTTAAAACAGCCTAAACATGTGTCATAAGTAGTTGTTTTTATATATTAAAAAACTGAAGTGTCCTGCTGACTTTGTTCCAACAAATCACCCTGTATTATTTAAAAATAGCAATTTTTTTAGTAAAGTTTTACAATATTTCAAGAGTCTAAAAATGGGGTGTGGTTTTTAGAAAAAAGCTTTAAAAAACCGAATTGCTCTGCTGGCTTCTTTCAAAGGTTAGCAAGCACCATGTATTTTTTAAAAATATAATATTTCAAGTGCATAAATATATGGTGTTGCTGTTTTTACAGGAAAAACTTTATAAAACAGAGGTGCTTTGCTGACTTCGTTCGAAGCTATCAGAGCATTTTAAGTTTTGCATAAAACGAGGAGCATAAAATTTTTGAAAAGGGTATAAAAATAGCCTAAAAATATGGCATGTTTTAACTCAAAATTTCATAGGTGCTCTGCAGCATTCTTTGGTATCATAATTATTACTAGGTTCACTAACAAAATCTATTTCTAGATTATTTTAACACTTGCTGCGATTACAAAAAATGTCTCTTTATGTCAAAATTAGAAAAAAAATATTTATAGGAATAAAGGGCCTTATACACTGTTTATTATATGTGATATAAAAAAAAAAGCATAATAAATATTACAAACCATAAGGTTTTTGCTGTACTTTATGTTTAGGTGTAATTTGTCTCCTTCTCTCTTATGGAAAAAGTAAATATCTCCATATTCTTGCTTGGCAGATCTAAAAATAAAACCTGAGATAAATATGTTTTACTATAAAGTGTATTGCTTCATATAAACTGTAACTACCTACCATTAAAACAATTTATCAATAAAGTTTTACCTTTCTATCTTTTGTAAACTGAGTATTGTTAAAAAATGCAGTAATCATCTCGGTAATCATATTTTCGTTTACAATGGGAAAAATACTTGATTCAACTTTTATAAATACAGCTGATAAATTCATATTCTTCTTCCTTTATATATCCTATATCCCACAGGATAATTTACCCAGATAAATTCAGATTAATAATAAAATTAAACCAAAACAAAAAACTAAGGTTAGTTGTTAGGTGCTGTCAATTTTTAATGTCACTTAGATGTGCGTTCACTTCAACATTCTGTATGTAGGTTTGTTCGTTGGCTTGGTTTTGTATAACAAAAAAAACTTCGACACAAGCTGATTGGTCTATTCCCGATGACGTATAATTTCAAATTTTAAATTTCAATTGGGCTTAATTTAAAAACTTTTAGCTTTTTTAACGAACTGATTATTTAGAATAACTTGTATAGCGACTAACTATTACAATATAGTTTATAAAACAGCATATCTCACATGTGAACATGGCCCATATTGTCTCTTAGGTGTAATGTTTTTGGTTTTAGCAATTTTTCATTTGTTATAAACTCAAACGACCTTTTTTGGTCCTTTTCGAAAATTCGGATATGTTTATAATCCGGACAGGGCCCAGTCACGCTCTACTGTATTTTTTAAGCAACCAATTTGCGGTATATTAACATATTTTATTTAATAAAAAATATCTTTCATCTGGTCGACCTTAGTTCATATCCTGTACTATCAGCAATAACACTTTAATCTTAACAAGATAGATGCTTCTTTGAAATTTCTTTTACGTTAATGGCGGTAGAGATTTGGTTTTCATAAAAGTGGTACCGTCACATAGCTTCCTCAATAATACGGTGAGTGATTTCACGATCTACTAAATAATGAAACAAAAATTATCATTATGATTAAAAATTATCAAGAGGTTAGAATTTTTTGAGAACATTTTGTTATTTCTTTGGTAATTATGCGGCTAAATTTCACGAAACAAGATCCTCCCTAAACTCCTATACAGCACAAACACATTTCGGAAATATTTCACAAATATTAACATTGAAACATTTGTAACGTTGTATAAATAATACGAAAAATCGCAGAAACATTTCTGAAATATGCCTGAAATGTAAAAATGTCCTGTAAATATAATATTTCACTGTAATATTTCTGAAATAAAAATTTGAAATCTTTTAGAAATATTAAATAGTAATATTTCGGAAATGTATTCTAGATTTTTTTTCAAAAATATTATTAGACTAAAAAAAGTCATTTATAAATATATATGTTTATTTAAAATACACAAAACTCAAACAGTGATTCTTAAATAAACAAATAAATAATTTTTAAACATTATTTCATAAAATATAAATGCGAATCGCTTCATTTCCACACATTCCTTTAAATGCACTAAGCTGAAACAAATAGTTTTTTAATAAATGTCACAAGTAGGTACCCATACAGCACACTTTATTTTAGAAATGTTTCAGAAATATTTCAAACGTTTCAAACATATAACATTTCAAGCACAAGTTTCTAAAATATTTTAGTTAAATATTTCACTGCAAATGTTTCTGAAACATGATATACATGTTACACAAAAGATAACTAAACGAGTTATGTTGTGAAAGGCCAACAATTAATGAAGAATTTCCGATTTGTAAGAAGAAGATAGGATATGTAGTTATTTTATTTTTTATTTCATCATGTCCATGTCCAGCCACCAGCTAGAAACAAGCCTATATTCTAAATAATTATAGATTTGAGTTGTTGGTTTTTGATATTCGTGCGTTGTGAATTTGTTATATGGGAAGCAGAATATGTCTTTAGAAATTAAGATAAGAACTACATAAATAATGCTTGCTTAGATGGATCTTCATGTTTTGTTTAGACATGAGTATTGTTTTATTATAGTTAATTTAAAACAATATTAATAAAACTATTGTTAATCAAATAATTTGTATAAATCCTTTTTTTATTACCTATATTTTGTTTCAGATTAGTGCATTTAAAGGAATTTGTGAAAATGAAGCAATTTACCAGCTATGGGGCTGTGCCAGTAAAAATAACATCAAAGTTCCTCAACGTTTCCAGGATAAAGTATTAAGGAACATCGTCGATGCATCCTGGTACTGCCGTATTACTGATCTTCATAGGGACCTTAAAGTGGAGACTGTTGAAAATACAATACAAAAATTTGCCAGTAGTCACCAACAACGACTGCTCCAACATGGAAACCTTGAGATTATCCAGCTCCTTAACAATGCCAATCTTTTATTTTCACCAACCGCTCTCATGACGATTTGGTCACGTGGGTTTTGGGTATTGTTGAAGACCCAGTACATCACTACTGTCATTGTGTGACCTGAATTATTAAATGTCGGCGTCTCTCTGGCACAGAAGCGCAATCTTAATTTTTGTACATTTTAAGGGACACTTTTTGTATACAGGGATAGTACTCCTTACTATGAAGACTACAGATAAGGAGGCGAATCGGCATACTCGAAATACGCTTCCACGCACGCTAATTGAGCTTTTATAATTTACCGCATGGGCGCTGGTACTGCTAACGCTGTTCAAAATACATAGCTTCTTATAGGAATGATACATAATTTTGTCAAAATAATAAAAATAAACTTGTTTATTGCTAAAGAAAGCACAGAACACACTGTTTTATTTATTTGTATATAAGTCTTGCATGTTTTAATCACGGTATCGTATATCCTGTTTTAATTGATAAACTATTTAATTTTATCTATATATAATACAAATTAGTTAGGTATTATTAAATTCGAAAAGGTTTGTTAAATGATGAAATTTGATAAGTACAATTATGTGGCAAATTTTTTTTGATTTAAACCTATTTATAGTTTTAAGAGCAAAATAAAACACAGTTAACACATTTTTATTGTTGTAATACAAGAATAAATAGATTTGGGAATGTACATGGTATTAACTCATCCTTTAATTTTGCCTTTCCCCTTTTTATTTTGCTAACAGTACCATCAGTAAAAACAGTGATAATATTTGGAAATATCTTCTAGGCAGTGCAGAACAGCATCTACAGAAAGTGCTTTATCGGCCCTAGGAACGATATATATGCTGCCACTGTTTAGGATCCTATAAAAAACATTAACAATGACAAAATTCGAGTTCAATAAAAAAATAACACTAAAAACTCTTTATCTAACATTAAAACTTTATAAAAAAAGAAATGTTCTAACAAGTTAAATTTAGTGTATAATTATTAAAGACCGGACAATTTAATTTATTCTTATCAGCGAAGTAACGGTAAGAGCGGACCTTCGATTTGAATAATACATTCTGAATAAAACAAGTTATTTACTGAACTGGTCGACACAGTAGATAAGATATTGGATTTTTATCGCTCGGGCGTAACATTTGGGGCGGGCTTATTATTACATTTACATTGCAATAATTATTTTATTAAATTTTAGTTCAAATTTGGTTGGATATTATTATATAATTACAAATGATATTATTATTTATTTTTTTATTGTGTTGTGGGATAATGTTGTTGGCTTTTTCTGTTAATATATTATTGACTAATAAATATATCAACGAGGATACACCATCATTAGTTTTATGTTTAGAGTGTTCCAATATACACTCTTTATCCTAAAGTAGCAAATATACAATTATATACAATATATACAATACAAATTAATATCAATCTTCTTCATTTGAAAAATATGTTTGTATGACTGCATATTTTTCTAAATTGTCTTCAGTGAAATTACTTCTTTTAGAAGTCAATAAATCTTTAAACCTAGAAAACGATCGTTCTACGTCACAACTCGTTACAGGAGCAAATGAAAAATGTGGAACAAAATCACAATATTTTAAAGCAGTTTCATAATCGTTAAAATTGTTCAGGGAGAATTGTTTCAGAGTCTGTAAATTTGGATTTCTTTTAATAACACAATCTATTTTATGGTTAAATTTATCTTGTAAGGGCCACTTTACATTTTTTAAGTGTAACAATGTCGATTCAAATTTTTCCATAGCAACCGATAATTGTAAGTTACGGGTTTCAAGGAATTTTATAGTTTCTGGGAGACACGAAAAATAAGTCGCAAGAAAATTTAACTCCGACTGCAAAGTTGTTTTTGTTATTAAACCTTTACACTGAGTGATAGAGAGAGCGTCCTCTGATAAGTTGGAAATAAATACTTTTAGTCTGTCGAAATGCTCCGAAAAAAAGAACACAGCCTGTAACCAAGTTCCCCATCGTGTAATAACTGGTTGTGGAGGTAGGGGGATATTCGGACATATTTCTTTATATAAAGAAACTCGGGACGGTGCTTTTAACAAATTTTTTTTAAAACAGCTAATCAACGAATTAATGTCTGGAAAGCTGTCACGGATAAACTCACAAACTCGGTGTAACGCGTGAGCAAGGCAAGTTACATGCAGCATGTTTGGAAAATGTTCTTGTAATAGTTTCCCTGTTTTCAACATTACACTTGCCGCGTCTGAAATAAACAATAAAACTTTTGAAACGTCATTATCAATTACATTGTTCAATCCACGTTTCACTATTTCATAAATCATTTCAGCGTTCACAGTTTCACGAAACACACTAGAAACTAAATACTGTTGTGAAGTATTTTCAGCACTTAATAATCCTACAACAACATTAACAACACATCTACCCTTTATGTCAGTCGTTTCATCTGCACTAACCCAAATATATTTGCTGGAAATTTTCGTTTTTATTGCCGTCATTGCTTTATCGTACTGATTTTGAATATAATGTTTTCTAATTGTGGATTCATCCGGTATTTTACGTTTAGTATATTTACAAAGAAAATTTTTGAAAATTGTATTATTTAATTTTGTTAATGGAATATTTGCAGAAACAAATGCGTTGCATAAATCTTCATAAAAGATTTTGTCTGGACATCCCTCTAAAGATTGCATGTGTTTTTGTGTTTTCACATGTTGTGTCATACTTGACTTTCCATTAAAAACTAACACCTGATCACAATTGCGGCAGTATAATTTGTTGTCATTAAAACGACGAAAACAATCAAAGTCCGATAATAAATTTTCCATATTTACGTTTCCAGTTTCTATCACTTTTCCCTTTGAACTAAACAAATATACTCATTGGAAAAATCTAGTGATATTTTTACAAGACACTTTCTTCTCAAATCTCCTGTTTATCGACTCTTTGTTATCTTTTTACATTTTTTCAACCAACAGATACCTATATAGAGTGAGCAATTGAATTAATACATACATTACAGAAATTTAACAGACATTTATTTTATTGTCTCATCGTGTATAAGTACCATAATATCCACAGGAAATAAAAACATAAATGTTTTGTTACAAAAAATCGGTATGTACGGTATCGATAAAAGCCAAAATATTCATAAATATAATATAAGGATTGACTTTATTTGAATAAAAATATCACCGGCAACTAACCGACAATGGATCGAGAAAGTATAAGACAACATATGATGGGCCTATTTGACATTCATTTTAGGCCCTCTCTACAGCGTCTTAGTCCAAACGCTCGTAGAGTCCTAATATTTGGCCCCGATGCAATTTCTCCAACAATGAATCGGGACCAGCTAAGGCTAGAAATTTCCAATTTTCTGGAGGAAATAACAAATTCGGGGGAGGCAGCTGGGGTCTTCGATCCTCATTTTAGGCAGGAGAGTAGTGTACCACGCCAAAATATTGAGGAATAGTAATTATATAAGAGATAATATTAAAAAAAATATCATACAGAATATCGTTTACATTACTACACCTTAAACTCGCTTATGAAAAGTTTAACATCTTCATCAAAAAAGTTATTTTTTTTTAAGGAAAATTTCTCAGGCCACAAATTAAAGGATCTGAGGTTACTAAAAACTTTTGTAAAATATCCTACATATCCTCGGCGTTGGTGAGAAGAAAACATTAAATTTGTTTAATGAAAATGATTCAAAAGACAAAGAATATAGGTACACGATAAAAAAAAATCTCACTTTTTTGTATTAGTTTTAATGTCTATGTATATATCAGTACACTTTTTTTATCTTGTTTTAATAAAAAAAAGAGGTTTGTCCTGATAGTATTAGAATCTGCCGCACTGTCTGCCGTCTTAAATAGCGAACCCAGAATGAGACGCCTATGTGATTAAAACCAATTATTTGAACGCGATTAAAATGTCCGGTCTTTAATAATTATTGTTGTTTGTAAAATTTTATATGATAGAAACTTGTAATAAAATAAACTACACTCCATAAGATACATATTGTGACTAGTTTACAATAAACATTATATTTAGACGTAAATACATTATTGTACTTATATTAGAAGTTTTAAAAAGACATTAAATTTATTTCTCCTTGTGTTTTCTTTAGTTTTACATTTGATTTGTATCCTGTTTTACAACCTGAAACGAAGTAAATCTTGCTTTGATGTGTTTTGTCACTCATGTTACTTGTACTTAGTTACTTTTTTTCATATTATTATAATTCTTTTTACAAATTTCCTAAAAAATCACTTCATTTTACATTGACTTACATAGAAAATTGACAGCGCTGCTTTTCGACATGCCAACTACAGTCAATTTCGTGAATAAAAAGTAGGACGAAAATTTTTAAATTTGACCATTGCCTCTAGTCTTCATACTCCTTACCTCTACACTGCATAGTTATAATCATAGTTTTCAGAGCTGTTAAATTCTTAGACTAGTACTTCTGGAGATACCCCTAAAGATACTGAAAATACTACTGGGAATATTGGAACCCCACTAAAAGAAGAGGAGCTAAATAACTCGTAGAATACACACAAGAAAAACAAAAATCTAATTAATACAATTACAGTATCTGAACATACTTAGTTATATGAATACTTATGAGGTAAAAATAACTCATAAGCCATGTAGATACGCCCTAATTTTCCAATCTGACTTGTAAATTAAATAAAAAAGACACTCCATTACTCAGCCGAAACAGAACCCTGTACAGTTAGATTTGAAAGAAAAATTAAAAATACAAAAATCATTAAATATCAGAAGAAAACATTGTGTACAGTGTCGTCCACTAAATGTTTTCCAATACGTTTTGCACAAGTGCATTTGTAAACTACAGAAAGTTAGCATTAGACTAGTAGGATATGAATATTATCAGCATAGTCTGTTTTTAAAAACCCAACAGCGTTGTAACGTTGGCTGGGCCGTATGAACTGACATTTTTTTTATAATATACCCATAAACAGTTTCATTCTGAAAATAGGAAAAAATGGCCAAAAACAGAACTTCTTCTACGAGAGTTAATTACTGTTATTCTAAATTTATTCCATCATATACTTCAATAAAGCCTAATAATTTGCCTCACCCAATATACAATTTTAAAGAAATTAAAGCAAAATGTCAGCTAAATGACGTTTGTAAATCAAGTAAAACAAGGGAGCGTCCAGTGATTTTAACTACTCGTTTATTTTTGGTGATATGAATAGATCTGCTAAGTCCCTTGGTTTTTATTACCAATATCTTACTCTTATCCTGCATAGTTCTTCAACTTCTTGTAGCCATTTGTGTCTAGGTCTTTCTTGTATCTTTATTTCTCCTTGGTATCACAGATCACAGCAGCATTAAGCAAATCGCTGCTTCCCCTTGGATTAAGAAATGTATATTGTTACTTTGTTGGCTCTATATTAGCTTTGTTCGCGGTAAGAATCCTGAACCGAATTATTACTAACAGTAACGATTCCGCAGGCGCAGTAGTTAAAAAGCTTTCGCGGGACAAAAAGAACTGAACTATTAGTTCTATCCTGCGTTCGCGGTAAAATTATTATTGGTTTTGAACCGCTTGTCTATACCTGAAACACTGAGATATAATATAGATTGCGTGCGCGGTAAAAATTCAGAATTGATAATGATTCGGGCATGCGCCCAAAGTATGAACTAGTAATTCTGAATCAGTTCAGAATTGTTACCGCGAACGAAGCTATTATTATGCTGTTTGTTCGTCTTGTAATTTATATCCCACATCATTTTATGTGCATCATGAAATTTTTGGAGAAAAACATATAGATGGATAATTTACAAACTCTGTCTTGAATTGAAAGTTTAGGATTTAAATACCTCCGAGAAAGCTTGCCCAATGCAAAATGTTTTTAAAACAAAATATATTTTCAAGGATAGATATTTTTCTTCATTCTTTTTTATAAATTATTTTACTTCGTGTGCAATTAATTTATTATTTATGATTTTGAAGCAGTTATACAACATGCTACTTTTGATTCAAATGCAAATGCATTAATTAAAAGAATAAGTGGAAATTCTCACAATTGTGAGATTAGTAATTAGACAATAAATTATTCAATAATTTCCATGCAAATACATTCATTTCATACTATTACAAATTATTAGTTGACGTTACGTAAAAAATGACCAAATTTAAATTTTTTTAACTTAAAACACTCGAAACATAGATTAACGATAATATTATTGTCTCCGATAATGTTTTATATTTAATAACTTGTTATTATGTAAGGCGATGTCAACAAAAAATCAATATATAATTTATATGTTCCATTTTTGGGAAGTTGGTGCGCTTCTTCTTTGATACGGGTATGCAATGAATAAAGAAACAGAAATCGAATAAGATAAATAGGCATCAATATGGTGAAGTGCAGTGACGTAGCCACGGGGGGTTTGGGGGTCCGAATCCCCCCATGGAGGCCTTCGCGTCACCGTTTTCGCTATCTTATTGGTGCTGATCGCTATTAAATGTTTGTTAACCCCCCCCCCCATAGTACTCAGAAACCCCTCCCGTGAAAAAATTCTAGCTAAGCCACTGCCAGATACTCACCAAAATGAATTTATCGGCGCATATTTAGGAATTAAAGTAATTCCCTAAAACAACTAATTACTTCTAACTTAGAACCCTATTGATTTTCAGAATTTTCTGTTTATCCTAACTACTTTAATATCAATTTTCTTAAAATCCGCTATGCATTTCTTATATAACAATTTTAGGAATTCCAATTATTTCTAACGTCAACATTCCTAACATTCTTCACATTCCATAAATTGCAAACATTCTCTAACGACCTGTCAAACAACAGCTGGTGATAGTAAAGGTGACATTTCTAAGGCGGGCTGCGACCTTCATACTTGCAACCATAGCCATTTTGGAGGCTATTTTTATTCGAAATTAGTCGCCAAGCCTGCCAATTTATGAAAAATACATAAGCAGTTTCTTTAACATGACTTTTTTATGGTAGTGCTAACTTAAGCGTACTACTATTTCGCCCCTAGCCACAAAAACACCTTCATCAAATTTACTGGATCTCTGTCGCAACCCTATAAAATAATTAACCAACCATTTTATTTGGCAAAAATCAGAATAATGCTTGTCTGTGCCTGTCAAGTATCAAGATGTCAACTGTGATGTGTGAAGGGCTCTTAAATGTCAAATTATTTAAAAATGTATGCTTCTTTTGATATTTATTGCAAATAATTTGTAGTGTATTTCAATTCAGGCTTTCCATAAATAAAGGTACAGCATGACAGATAATATAATGTTCTTATACAAAGCACTTTTTTATTATATAAAAGAGAGGTAGGATATAATATTGGTTTTTTATAGATAATTTTAATTATACGATTTTGGATTACATTAAAGGGTTGAAGTGCAATATCATATAGTCCACATTAAACGATATTTCAGAACAGATTTAACCAGCAAATTGTAAATAATAATTATTAAACTCCTAGTCATAAATTTCCTCAATTCATAAAATTTACCTTCGGATTTTAATGACGTAATGTGATCAACCCATTTCAAATTTTGATTTATTATGATAACCGAGGTATTTTGTTGTGTTTTTCATTTTAATTATAAAGTTGTCATTTATTTGTATATTGAAAGAAGGCCTTTGTAAATTACATTGCTCTCTATGGATCTACTTTAACACAAAAATAGTTTTGTGGCTAAGTTGCTATAACCTATCGTCGCAAAACTATTACTAATTTAAACATAGTAAGTAGTGGTAAGTTTTTAAAATAAAGTACATGATCTCAAAACAGAAATAATTTATAATAAATGCGGATAAAACGAGGGGTAAAATGACAATAAAGTAAGGGAAATACCTAAAAATGGCATGTTTAAAGAGTATTATCACAAGAAAGTATATCCGTTTTGTTTATTTATCAAGTATTGTTTGAGGTTACTTTTGAATACATTTATTGTTGCTTTTTTTTAATTTCTGTAGGCAGTCTATTAATGTTTTTAAACCTTTAATAAAAAATTTATTTTGGGAACTTTTAGTGATGGCTTGCCGTACATGACAGTTGGATTGGCTTCTTGTATTATAGTTGCGATTAGAGATTCTCTGGTTGTGATATTACGAATTATATTGAATTTTTTCTAATAGATCTTTTAACATAGTTACAGTACTCATCATTCTGTCCTTTAATAATAGAATATAAATAGGCGAAGTAAGGAGCCCAAATATTTCACATGATCAGACTTAAGAGGTAAAGGGGCCAATTATTATTGGATAAATTGCTCGAACAAGTTTTTAAACCCTAATTAAAAGGCGATATAGAATGGTTTTAAAAATCAAGGCTTGTGAAAGTCATCACATGGTTTAACTCAAGTAATGCCAATGCTTCACAAACCAAAAAATTCAACGTCCTAATACTATTATCGGCTTTCGGTCTTTCGTTCCAAGTTAAAACATTTCTCGTTTTTGTTACGCTACGAGTTTACCCTTATGAGCCTTAGTCTCGATAGGGTGGAAACCACCATTTTAGCGTCTCTCGAATTTATTAAAATTTATTGTGGGTTTTGGTTCTCTTTTAGATAGGTAGATGGGCTTCGCTGCAATTAATCTTTTGTTTCAAACTTTTAAAAATAGTTTTAATACCTTGAAAAAAATATAGATTTAAAAAATAGACAAAAAATATACATTTAAAATGTACAAATTAATAAATTTTACAAAAAATTGCAAAAAGGTCTTAGCAAAATAAAAAGGGAATGGCCAAAATTAAAGGAGGAGTCAATATCATGTACATTCCCAAATCTCCCTTTATGCTTGAATATAAAAAATATGTTAACTGTGTTTTATTTTGATCTTCTTAAAATTATATTTTGGTATAATTCAAAACACTTTAGTCACAAAATTGAACTTACCAAATTTTAACCTATAACAAATCTTTCAGAATTTGGTGGTTTCTACCTAATTTGCATTTTATATAGGTTAAACAATTTATCAATTAAAACATGCAAGACTTATTTAGAAATAAATTCAACAGTATTTTCTGTACTTTATTTTGCAATACACAAGTTTATTTTTTATTATTTTCACAAAATTATGTAAAATTTCCATAAGAAGCCATTTATTTTTAAAGTATTTAACAACACCAGCGCCCCTGCGGTAAATTGTAAAATCTCAATTAGAGTTCGTTTTTTTCGAACCGTATTTTGAGTACGCCGATTTGCCTCTTTATCTCTAGTCTTCATAGGTAAAGAGATTTTAAATGAAGGCAACAAATGAAGAAGAAGAAACGTTTATTTATTTTAAATAATATACAAGAAACTTCTTTAAAGTAAAGTTATAATTGCGAGTGCATCTTGAAATAGAGGTGAGTGGTTTTAAATTATTTCTAAAGCTGTGCATATGAGATTACATTAATATTATGATATTTGTCACCAGTTCCATGCCCATGAACAAACATTTTATTTTTGAAATGTAATAAAAATCTTTGATGCTAAACAATCTAATATTATATTTCGCATTTTTCAGCTGTAAATATGGTACGAAACTGTGAAATAAAATCAAATAAATGTGAAATTAAAGAAGCTCTAACTAGAAGATATTACCAGAGAAATATACTCTTGCAGGCAAGCTGCAAAAGATAGTTGGTTTTTATCTTTTAATTTATCTGAGACAGATACGTTGAATTTGTATAACAGTTATTTTTTTAAATTAGTTATATGTAGTTGTTGCATTTTTAACTAACACAGATGTATTGTTCATCTACAAATGAGTCTTATTTAAGTAGTTACATAGTAAGAAATTGCTGAATATTTTCTATTCAAGAAAATACCCCAATGAATAGTACTGCCACCACCTCCTTCACCAATATTCTCGCTTTCAAAGATTACACAAGTTTGTTAATTGTATTAACATTAGATTGCCAGTGTACATTTTCAAAACTCTTGCATATCTGCCTACTTTCTGCTTCTATAGCAATCGATGGTCTAGTTATGCTTTTCTTAGTCCGTCCACTTAATATTTTCAAAAGGATGTCGACATAATATGGTGGTTCTAAAAGACGTTTTTGTTACTTTTATGAATCCTGCTAACTGTTATATGACAAAATTTTAAATACTGATTTAGATCGTATTATTTTTTGATGGATTACCGGTTGAAATGAGTTCTAGAAAGGAGAAGCGAAGTCGATTTAAAAAATGAATTGATTTTTTTTAATGATTATTTTAAATCAGATGAAGGAAGATAAGTGTTTGATAGCGATTTTAATTAAAAATTTGTGGATTTTTAATACATTGCAATCTGAAATGTTGTTTACTGTTTTACTTTTGGTATTTTTCTTGTCAATTAACATGGCATCATATATTTATGATACGCGATTATCTAACGATTATTTGCTGTAGATTTTTTGGGCTTTTCCAAAGTTCATCAACTGCCAAAGAATTAATTGATTTTATATATTTGCTGGCAAATTCAGAATCTGAAGCAAACTACGTAATTATTTTTGCAAAAAACGTACAACTGATAAGTAATCATTTAACCTTATTTTAATTGCAACATTGTTTCATAATCAAGAGTAACCTACAGGTAGATCACATCGTCCAACTGTTTATGATGACCATAAATATTAATAATTGTATTATAACATTATAACCAATTAATGTATGAATATGAATCACATATATGTATGAAGTTATCAAAAATCAATAAAAATCAACAAAACGTCAAATATATTAAAATGTTCAAAGATGGAATAGAGCAAAACAACATACAACAGTCAAAATCAGAATCTCTTATGTGTCAACCGTTATTGAACCATATGCCTCCAAAATGTTAGCTTTGGTTTAAAATATTTCGTAAGTGACGTCATAGTTGCATCGCTAAAATTTAAACGGTTTAAAACAGTCGAAAATATTTTAAACCAAACACTCGCTAAAAAATACCTTATGTCTAAATATATTGTATGACATTTCTGTATACGTTTTATAATATTCAAATGTTATTTTCCATAATTATATAGTTTTTCACCTTATCCTGTAATTGGGGATTACCCTGTTGAATACTGTACAATAAAGAAATAAATTAATAAATAAAAGTATTTAATCAAGGTCGGTGGTCAGTAAATGTGTGCTGTGGAATTTTAGATAATAAAATTATAGGCCCTATTATTTTTAATGAAAATTTAAATGGTGAGTGATATTTAAGATTTATTTTATTAGAAAATGTTTCACTATAGGTATGCCATATTATGTGGATACAGCAGGATGGCTGCCCAGTACATTATACAAATGAGGTACAATACTTTTTAATTCAACGTTTTCGGAATAGGTGGATTGGAAGAGGTAGTCTATTTCCATGGCCACCAAGATCTCCCGACCTCACCATATTAGGTTTTTATTTGTGGGTCGACTTAAAGATTTAATTTACAAAACTCTAATTTAATGGACACAAACTGCAATTGATCATATTCCTAGGGCTGAAATAGAAGCTGCTGTCAATTTAACTAGATAGAGACTGGATATTTGCATTGATAAAGAACGAAAAGAAGGCCGGACTGATATTTTACCAGAACGGTGTGTTTAATTTAAGCTCTCGTTAAACCTGCAATTTTTATGTATTATTCATAAATAGTTTTAAAAATTGTGATACGGTAAACAAAGTATTAGTGATCGAACATACTTGCAATTACAAAATGTAAGTATTTTTTTTTCTTTTCCTATTTGAATGATAATTCAAATTTAAACGACAAAACCACATCCAATACCAATTGTAGAAATCTTATCAGTTAACAAAAACTATCGCTTACCTGTTTATCTGCACGGTATGGTCAGAAATAGACAGGGACGTACTTGAATTATTTTAAACTGACTTAATTTCAGCACACTACACCTGAAATTTCTGACTACAGAAGCTTCTGACTACAGAAGCACCACAATGGATCATCCTACCAACCAAAGCTACTCTACAGTTCTTACACAACAAACATATCTTTCGAAAAATCAAGCTATTATATTTACACCTATCGATGGAGCAAAACTTCAAGATTATTGGTTACGACTGGGAGAAACCGTTCATCCAAAAAATATAATTTTCTGCTCTAAACTCTCAAATAATAGAACATGTATGTATCTGTCATCTCAAGAAATAGTTGAAAAATTTATGAACGACTACAGTGGTATTATAGAGATTAATAATGAAATCCTACAAGCTCGTCGCTATGTTACCCCATATGAAACAATTATCCTATCCAATGTCTGTCCATCAATACCTCATGATATTTTAATTAAGGAACTCGAGAATATATGACAATATTTCTCGAATAACTTTTTTAAAAATTAACGTAGCATTACCTGAATTTTACCACATTTTAAGTGTCCGCCGACAAGTTTATATTAAGCCCACAGCATTGCCAATTCTAGAGTCCTTCCTAATTAATTATGAAAATACTTCGTATCGAATTATTCTAGCCCAAAATATTTTAATTGCAAACAATAAGGCCACACATCCTCTAATTGTAAAACAGTATCTACAAACACCAACCCCACAGCCATTCAATCTATACCAAATCAATCGCAGAACTCTGCAACACCGGAAACCATAACACCTTTACCTGCAGTTATTGCACCTACTCCCGCAGTTGTTGTGCCCACACCATTAAAAAACCAGTTACAATCCAATGCTACTACAATAGAAAATACAAATCACCTTCAACAGCAACAACAGAAGCAGGCTATAGAATCCAATACAATCAGCTATGGAAATCGATCAGACCCCGAGCAATACAAAAAGAAATATCGATGACACCCTCTCTCTCTATCCATCTTAGATGAAACATGGCCAAATTTCACAAAACCTTTAGACCCGAAAAAGAAGAAGAGTAAATCAACAAACCCATCTGAAAAGACATTGGAAGACTTTATAACAGAAAAGTATCCACTATTCTTACGTAAAGGGCTTGTCAGATCCATTTAGTGTTACCCAAAACTACACTCAAAATTATGCAGCACTTATTGATATGTTAACAGAAATTTATCAATTTCAAGGAAGAGCTGAAAAAATAGAAATACTAAAATAAAGAAGATATTACTAAAACATTTAGAATTTCCACAAGGCATAACATCTGACACTGAGAGTGACTGCTCACAAAATAATACTTAGAATATCTCATAAATATAATCCTGCAAGCGGCTGAATCTTTCAATGGTAAAACAACCTATATTAAACATCACGCTTCTGGTCCCTGGTAGAATAGTGAATGCGAAAGAGCCACTAAAGCAAGTAAAAATGCTTTTAATAAATAATAAAGAACAAAAATTCGAGAAAATGAAATTTAATTTAAAAGACTTAGGGCCATCACTAGACTCACTATTAAGAAAGCTAAACGACAATCAATGTATCCAATATACATCAACAATAAATAGCTATGCACCCGTAACAGACATTTGGAAAAAATGAAAAGAATTTCGGGAACTAATATCCAGCACAAAATAAACTGTCTAGAAGTTAACAAAAAAATTATGGATAACAATAGGGAGATTGCAGAAGTTCTCGCAGAAATGTACAAATACCGATCTGGATCTAAAAACTATGATGAGTAAGTCACTAATTTAAATAAATCTGAAGAGCAGATTGAAATTGATTTCAGCTTTGAAGACCCACTTAATGCTCCTCTAACAATAACAAAGTAAAAGGACGCTCTGGATTCATTTAAAGATACCAGTTCGGGTCCAGACGATATTCCGATAATATTTTTAAAATAATTATCATCAAATGCCCATGAACACCTATTTACCGTTTTTAACATAATCTAGTCAAACACAAATTTCCCGTAATAAGGTCTGAATCTATTATTATTCCAATAGCTAAAGCATATAATTCAAAAAATAACCCAGAATCATATAGGCTGATATCGCTGATATGGGCTATGTGTAAATTATTAGAGAAGATAATGAACAAACTATTGTTATGGACACTGGAAAACCAAAATATGATTAGTCCAATTTAAAGTGGCTTCCGTCGGAACAGATCAATAATGAATAATATTATAATCTTGTAAGCCGATGTACATGAAGCTTTTGCCCTAAACCAAAAATGTGTAGCAGTATTTTTTGATATTAAGAGACCATACGATATAGTATGGATATGATTAATATTAAAAACTCATATAATAATCAAATCAGAGGGCATTGTTTAGCATTTATCAATAATTTTCTAGATAATCTTAAATTTCCAATTAAGACAAATGGTGTATTTTCCCCAAAAATAGAAAACGGAATCCCGCAAGGATCTGTTTTAAGTCCCACTCTTTTTATAATGGCCATTATTAATGTTCTTGAAGGCTTAAAATTTTCACAGAAACACTCTTTGCTATCAGGCAGTACTTTCTACACAATTTAGAGAACTGGTCCCAAAAACAGGATTTCAGTTTTCTTAGGAATGACCTTTTACCAAAGAACACATTAAACAATTGGTTATTGACTGCCATTCTAGGCTTAATATTTTAAAATCACTAGCTAACCGAAAATTAAGGTCAGATAGACAGAGTATGCTTTCACTTTATAGAACAATAATTAGATCAAAGCTAGACTATCTACCAATAAATCTCTTAAAATTCCTGGATATAATCCACAACACTACACTTCGCCTTATATTGGGTGCCTTTAGATCAACTTCAGTAGAAAGCTTGTATTGTGAAGCTGGTGAACCATCTCTTATTGATAGACGAATTTATTTGAGATTGATATATGCAGTTCAGATCCTTACAATGACACCTATTAGAATATTAAGGTTATTTAATAACAAACCACGCATGGCAAAACCTTTTTACCATAAAGTTACCATGGATCTTAACTTAATATATCCTTTCCTACACTTTTGAATCTTCACCAACCCAAAAATTATTAATTTCTCAATAAATTCCACGGTAACCTATATATTTTATTGTAAAAAACAAAACCAAAATATTTCAAAAACCTTATTTTTTAGTTTTTTTTTACTCTGTCTAATCAATAAATAATAGTATACTTAATTATAATTCGAAAATTGTTGTTAAAGTCTTACTTTCTCGTAAGACACTATACAAATACTCACATTTTAAAAAAAAAATTCTCAAAAATTTGCACGGTAAGGTATAGTTAAAAGTTCACTATTATAAATAAGGACTTCAACTATTAAAAAAAAATTAATTTTAGTCATAATCTAATATTTTTTATTTAACATTGGTGGCGAAAGGACCTCCTTAACTAATATTTTTACATTTCTAATATGAATTGTTTGATCTGCTAATTTATGTTTTGTAGGTCTAAACAAGAAGAAACATATGCTTGTGTCTGCTGCAGTACCTAGTTTAACTTTGCCTAAGCTAAAAGCTGAGTCATGCCATTAATAAGAAGAAAAGGAATCCAGCAAAAACAAGAGTTATGGCCACAACGCACATAGAGGTTCCACGTGAATGACCAAGGTCAAAACCGACAACTGACATTTTTTATGCTATTTGCTCCAAACTTTAGATGGGGCTACGGGAGAAATTATGATTTCTTACTCCATTTTTAAGCTTTATGGGAGAAAAACTTAACCAAAGAATCCAAATATATGACGTGTAATTATTTATGTTTTTGGGTAGTCTCATTTTTCCGTCTGATTTTAGTGATTTTTTGTTGGCTTTGGCTTTTGGTTTTGATTTCTGTTTATAGTTTCGTCTTAGTTATTTGCAAAATTGTGATGTTTTGCTTTTCTGTTTCCTACTGTGTTTTGCAATAATTTTGGTGCTACGTTGAAAACTTCGAGAAAAACTTCATTGATTCATCATGCATCATAAAAAGACAAACGGGTATAACAACTAATTGATAATCAATTTATCACTGGACTGGATTCCGAAATCATTTTTCACATAAGAGAGTAATACCACCATCTGTATTTGGAAAGAAAATACCTATTTATCATTGAATGAATAGTTAAAAGGATTCACCTTTTAATACAATACCTATATTACATTTGTCCTCGGTTAAAAAGACATTTATAAAATATATTACTTTAATGTTAATAAAATGTAATATCCTAGTCTCTACTTCACATTTAAATTATGGATAGGTATTTTAAAGATTTGCTCCAAGTAAGTATTCCTTATAAATATATGTATTATTATTTGTATTTATTTTTATCTAATAATATTTATTCAAGCTATTAATAAACATATTAAGAATGTTCTATTTTATTATTTATTGATATATCTTATATTTATTTAATAATAATATGCAAAACCAACTCTCCACATCAGACCCCTTATAACAAATTAATTCATCAAATTAGGTATAATCGACCTAAATTATTTTGTAAAATAAAAGTCTTGAACTTACTAGTTCCATACTTTATTTTATAAAATAATTTATGTGGAAATCATTTAAAATTTAATTTAAAACTACTACCTACTCCTAAAAATTACAATTTGAATTTACCGCCCTCTATCAATTGTCATTTTAGTTCCTGCTCCAAACTCAAGGTGGCGCTAATTTCGTTTAAAAGTTTAACATTGGCGTGGGGTCTCTAGAAGATACGTGCTTTGTGGTTATGGCTATGAAGACTAGAGATAAGGAGGCAAATCGGCATACTCAAAATATGGTCCCAAAAACGCATGCTAATTGAGCTTCTATAATTAACCGCTTGGGCGCTGGTACTGCATACGCTGTTCAAAATACATGGCTTCTTATGGGAATTATACATAATTGTCAAAATAATAAAAATAAACTTGTTTATAGCTAAATAAAGCACATAACATACTGTTGTATTTATTTCTAAATAAGTCTGTTTAAATTGATAAATTATTTAATTTTATCTATATAAAATAAAAATTAGGTATGTATGACCAAATTCGAAAAGGTATCTTAAATACTGAAATTTGATAAGTACAATTTTGTATATATAGTTTTAAGAGTAAAATAAAACACAGTTAACAGATTTTTTATTGTTTTAATACAAGTATAAAGGAAGTATTGGGAATGTACATGGTATGGTATTACCTCATCCTTTAATTTCAGCTTTCTCCTTTTTATTTTGCTAATAATACCATCAGTAAAAATAGTCTCATAATATTTGATAATATCTTCTTAAAAGTATAGAACAGCATCATCTCTAAAAAGTGCTTTATCGGCACTAGGAACGATATATAATAATATATATATTGCCACTGTTCTTATTGTTTAGTATCCTATAAAAAACATTTAAAGTGACACAATTGGGGTCCAAAAAAATAACAGTTGCAACTCTTTATCTAACATTAAAAATCTATAAAAAATAAATTTGCTTCTCTAGTAAGTTAAATTTAATGCATAATTATTGTAAGTCAGCATCTATGACTGTAAAATTTTATATTATAGACTACACTTCGTAAGATACATATTGTGACTAGTTTACAATAAATATTATATTTAGACATGAATACATTATTTTACTTACATTAGAAGCTTTAAAAAGACATTGAATTAATTTTTTCTTGTGTTTTCCTTAGTTTTATATTTGAATTTTATCCTGTTATATAATCTGGAACGACGTAAATCTTGCTTTGATGTTTTTTGTCACTCAGGTTACTTGTACTCAGGTACTTTTTTTCAAATTATTTTGATTCTTTTCACCAATTTTTAATTAAAAAAATCATTTTATTTTACATTGACTTACATAGAAAATTGACACCGCTGTCATTCGACATACCAACTACAGTCAATTTCGCGAACTGTATAAAAAGAAGGACGGAAATTTGGCCTCCTTCTCTCTAGTCTTTATAGTTATAGCTACTGTCAAAAATAATGATGTTTCCAATGCTAGTAAAATGTCAACTGCTGGTCAAGTGTTGAGTTGTCTTCTTCAGGCAGGATGTACGTATGCATAATTTAAAATTTTTGGTTAATTATTATATGTTTAATGAACATTTATCTACTACTAAAGCAGATAATGAAGATATATATGTGTGCGCTGCTGAAGAGCTTTGCATAATTTACAAAATATTCAAATAATTAAAAAAAAAACTTAAAACAGAACACAAGTATAATTAAAACTCAATAAAATAAACAATTCAACAAAATGTTCGACTAAGCAATAACAATGACAACAAAATCTCAACTAGACCAAACTTTCTTCTAAACCGGTTCTGTATTAGGTTTGTTTACCAGTGAACACTCGCAATTGAGACTAAACACAAACATTGCACGTACTAGAGAAAGAGCAAACATCTCCCATTTCGACCCGCTGTTCATCGTTTTATTTACGTATGGATGATCAGTCTATATAAATTATATATGTCATTGATAGAGATATGAGAAGTGCTGTTCTATGACATTAAAAACTTTATAAAAGTAAAAGTGTATAGTGCGTGGCAAACCCGATGGCAAACCTCAACGAATAAGTTGCGTGTAGTGAAACTGCTTGTGAAACCGTGGCTAAAGTTACCTCCTGATCTAAAAACCGAAGTTACTATAACGCGTCTAAGACTCGGTCATACGCTACTAGAGAGTTGAAGTGTTTCCAGTACGTTAACGTAAACGTGAACGTGAATGCAGAAAAATAATATTTACGTTGCAGTACAAAATATGAGTTGAAGTTGTTAAACGCATCGTGACATTTACGTGTTATGACAAATAATGACAATTTATATTGGGATTTCTTCTTTTCCATTTAAATAGAGGTTATTTTTGTTTGCGTTACGTGTATACGCCAGAGCCCGTAAGTTTACGTATGTACGTAGACGTATACGTGAAGGATATTTTAGTACGCATGCGCAGATGTCAAATTTCACGTATACGTTTACGTTCATAACATCACTTCAACTCTCTAATGACACATGGTCATCTGATCAGTAAGACTCCAGAAGCAATTTGTGAATTTTGTAATGTGAATCTAAAGGTAAAACACTTTAGGATTGAATGTCCCCAATTTATTCAAGAAAGAAATACCCACAATATTTCGAAGACTCTAGATCAGCCATACTCAACCTGCGGCCCTCCAAGCCGTTTTGTGCGGTCCTCCCAACTTTTTTTTGCGGTCCTCCAAGCTTTTTGTGCAGCCCCAAACACAATATTATTAGTAATTGGTTGACCTACAGTCCTGTAACTTTTCAAAACTTTTCAAAGCTTATTAAAACAATTAAAACAACAGAGCACCTTTTTTTTAGAAATACTGTAAGAAAGGATGTAAGAAAGACTGTAAGAAAGGATGTAAGAAAGGATGTAAGAAAGGATCTAAGAAAGGATGTAAGAAAGGATGTAAGAAAGGATGTAAGAAAGGATGTAAGAAAGGATGTAAGAAAGGATGTAAGAAAGGATGTAAGAAAGGATGTAAGAAAGGATGTAAAAAAGAATGTAAGAAAGGATGTAAGAAAGGATGTAAGAAAGGATGTAAGAAAGGATGTAAGAAAGGATGTAAGAAAGGATGTAAGAAAGGATGTAAGAAAGGATGTAAGAAAGGATGTAAGAAAGGATGTAAGAAAGGATGTAAGAAAGGATGTAAGAAAGGATGTAAGAAAGGATGTAAGAAACTATGTAAGAAAGGATGTAAGAAAGGATGTAAGAAAGAATGTAAGAAAGGATGTAAGAAAGAATGTAAGAAAGGATGTAAGAAAGGATGTAAGAAAGGATGTAAGAAAGGATGTAAGAAAGGATGTAAGAAAGGATGTAAGAAAGGATATAAGAAAGGATGTAAGAAAGGATGTAAGAAAGGATGTAAGAAAGGATGTAAGAAAGGACGTAAGAAAGGATGTAAGAAAGGATGTAAGAAAGGATGTAAGAAAGAATGTAAGAAAGGATGTAAGAAAGGATGTAAGATGTAAGAAAGAGTGTAAGAAAGGATGTAAGAAAGGATGTAAGAAAGGATGTAAGAAAGGATGTAAGAAAGGATGTAAGAAAGGATGCAAGAAAGGATGTAAGAAAGGATGTAAGAAAGGATACAAGAAAGGATGTAAGAAAGGATGTAAGAAAGGATGTAAGAAAGGATGTTAGAAAGGATGTAAACTAAAATAAGATAAGAAACTTTTTTTTAGAAAATATTTATAGCGGATAGGGATCCGCTAGGGAGCGTCACCCATTGTCTTCTATTTGCATTTCAAAATTTTAAAGAGGTGGCAACTCTAGTTATCACCCAAACATTTTGTGGCTGGTGTAGCATAACAAACAGATTTATGTGGCCCGATAGAAAAAAAGGTAGAGTATAGCTGCTCTAAATCAAGCTCTTTGTTTGAATTGTTCGTTTAAAAATATGATTTCATACTTAAAAGCAACTTACATTCTAAATATGTAATATGCTGTATATACTGCTTCTCGCTAATAACATTTGAGGTTGATTCGATATGTTTAATAAAAAAACAACTCAAGCCATTCCTCTAGTTCTTTTATTGCATTTTGTTTTCGTTGAAGTAGATCTTCTCTACTTACTCTATTACTATTTTGTTTTATATTTTGTTGTGTTTTTAGTTGTTTGTTTTGTTGTATTAGTAAATTTAATTTTTATTTCGCAATTAGTTTCATTAAACCAGTAAACTTAAACTAAAGAGGATAATTTTTGTGTTAATTACTACAGCTAAGCTTTCGAAAAATTACTGACGTATCAAAGCCGACTAGATTATTATATACAGAATTTTATTTAATTATATCTGGGTGAACTATTCACCCTTATACATTTTTGCTTATATTCCGTTAAAAAAAGATAATAAGACCCGGTTTTAACTGTTTCTTATCAGAATTGAATTACCTTTATAAATAACGTATAAAAATTATAATATTCCATTTAAAATTTTCAAGAAAACTTCGAAAATATGGTTACTGTTTAAACAACGCACTATATTAAAATATTTTAAAAAACTATCAATTTTCTTTTAAACTATACTAAGTTTTTTAAAATCTGATAAACCACATCGTAGTTATAATAGTTTTATTGTTATCATTCTATCATTGGACATTTAAAGGGGAAAGGTAATATTTTGCATTACCATATCGAATTACGCCATCTAACGGTTAAAAAAGAAAGTTAAAAATAATTTTGCTCTTGACCTCCTTTGTTATAATTTTTTTTCTTAAAGTCGTAGGATAAATAGTTTGAGATACAGCCACTAAGAGTTCTTAACCAGACACATATAAAATTTTATGCGTAGTGTGAAAAATGAATTATTTGATTATAAAATTGACATTTTTGTAGCATCAGTAGTGTAAACTTTTTTCTGTAAAAATTAGCTTAAGGAGATTTATTTTAATTAATAATTTAATGAGCGATTTAAATTAGGAAAATGTTTAAATATCTATAGTTCAAAGTTCGAGAAAATTAAAACAAATTAGAAAAACGTATGCTTTCAAGGTGAAATTAGTGTGGAAAACAACAAAATCTTACCTAACTTGTAGTGACTTAAAATTCTATACTTCCTTGAGAACATAGAATTGGAAAGAAGACCACATGGAGGAAGGATAATTAAGAGTTGCCGTTTCTTTGAAGAAATATGGCAACAGGTTTGCTTGCAGCGCCACCGGTAAGGGATTCGTCCAACTATTTCTCAGTCGGTAATATAGATACCTGCAAATTTTATTTTATTTAAAAATTAGCGGGATTTTGTTTGTAGCTCTACTTTAATCAGTATAACTAAAATTTTGCATTTTTATTGGCATTTTTTACAACACAGACAAGGTGCAAGATGTAACAAAATGCCAATCAAAATGTAAAATTTTATGACCCATAATTTTAGGAAGGGTAAAATATTGTAATATAAAATAATTGTATTATCTATTATATCATTAAAACTAATTTATAATAAATTTTCTAAATAAACAATATTTTAATAAAACAACTAAAACTTTCTGTAAACCTTGGTAGGTAACAAAACACATTAAGGAGAACCATCCATATAATCTGAAACAGAAAAAATTCAAAGTAGTATTTTAACTTCATATCATTTTGAATCTCTTTTTTTCTTTTAGACATTGTCACAGTTTTATACTTTCATTATAATATTTTATAATTAATAATGGTAGTCCCTTCATCTTTTAATTAGATGTAGTACTTTTAAAAAAACAGATGTCTGCGGGATCAAGCTTTGAGGTCCTTCTTTGATTCGCAAATTTTACTTTGCTGTTTTCTAATTATAAAATAGAGTTTTTTCTCCCTTGGAGCTAACCATTCACTGAATTGATTTAAAAATCCAAGAGCTAATTATTGTTTTTTAGGTAATAATTATATTTCATTGGATGAAATTTTAATCGAATGTAACTTTCTTTTCACTGGTAATTTATTTGACGGCATGATAACAATATTACTTTACTATTACTCTTTACTGTTAATTAAGCTTTCAAGGGTACCAAAGGTAAAGCCAATTTACAGTCTTGTAACCTATAAATGGTTTTTCGCAAGTGGAATGATGAAGTTTATGCGGCATCATTTTGCTTAATATCGAAAGGAAATAAAAAAAATGTGTTCTTAAAATGTACAGCATAAATTGGACAGTAAATTGTACTATTTACCTTTATACAAACAACGCTATTACAATTAGATATTATGAATTTATTACGAACAGGACCTGCTAAACACATGTTAAAACATCAAAATATCTTTGCTTAATTTTAAATTTAACATGTTTAACTAAAACTAAAATTAAATAAAAGTAAAAGTACTTACCACGTTTTATTCAGCAACCATAACCATATTGTTTTGTTCAGTTTTGTTATTGTATTGGTTCGAACGGGTGACAATCCCAAAGTCAGATTTACATTGTACAAATAATTGATTAATTCATGTTTTTCAAATAATTGTAGTATTTATATAAATATATAATTTTAAAACAATATTTACCGTGTATTACTTTTGTTATTAAGCGAAATATATTTGAATTATTCAATTATTCAGTGTACTTTAAATTTAAATATCATTTTATTATTGTAAAAAGGACTGATATGCGCGGATGTGTTGCGCACTAACCTGTTGATATAACGCGCATATGTTATAAGCCCCCCTGGAAGACCATTTCCTGGATGTATTAGCGACAGAAGGGGACACAATAGATCTTAAAGGTCGCAGTGCATTAATTCCCCATACCTAACATAATATAACATACATGTATGAATTTTGATTACAAATATATGACGACTAATTTCTATTGAGCAACCCGCGTTTCACGTATCGCAACAGTCGCGCGTCACAAATATTTGGGACGTAGGCTAGGCAAGGTGTTGTTTAGGCAGAAGTAAACGAAAAAAAGATTCAAATTTATTCTTGTAATATCTATTGTTTATATTGAAATTGAAACCCTTCAATAGTTATTAGAAAGAATATTTTGTTGCTATAATAATTTTTAATTTGTTCCTGTTTATGTTAACATTACACACGTATACAAAGTTCGCAGTTTTTTATTGACGCAGCTAGTTTTAAACCAAAAAATTCGAGCTGTGGCCAGTCTCAGTACTGGCACTTGTGATGAGGATGTAGCTAGCAGTATCATCCCCATTCAATACATCTAACAAACAAAAATATAATAAACATGTTTAAAAAGTAGATTCAATATTTTTTGATTGGGTACATTCTGTATAGTTAATACGAGTCCACAATGCCAATATCTCTATGCCCTACGGCACTGTTTCGTATGAAATGAATTATAGGAATTTTTCCAACCCTCAACTTCACATGCACATATCTCCAATCTCATATCACTGAACACTATGGGAACACGAACACAATTAAGGGCGAAATTTCGGGAGCAAGTGCATATACCTATGTACAGGGTAGTCCAGCATTACGATTTAATAAATTATCTAATAAAATATTTTTAAATTGGATCTTTGTCTTTTATAGTTCCAGTGACTTCTTGTACGAGAATTTGTTTACAGAAACCAAATAGAAATTTTAAAATATAGCGTATATACTATGGGAATGAAGTGGGTAACCTTTTTTTGCATATGCACACATAATGGCTGAATTGGTTTTTATATAGCGATAATATGGACCGCTTCCACAAGATGAGATACCCCAAAAGTGGCTTTTTTAGGTTCATATTAATGAAAAAAAGACTATAAATAAAAATATAATAATTGATTAGTTACATCCATCGAGAATGAAGTAGAGACGACATAAACACTATTTTGTCAATATGACAGACGGACGCACTTAGCGATGCCAAGACTGACGGAAAAGTGTAATCAAAATGGCAATTTATTTGAAGTCAATAATTTTATATTTAAAGCTTGATGCAATGGACATTTGACATTTAAAGTGACATTTTTTGTAATCGCAGCAGGTGTCAAAAATATCTAGGGGAAAGGGGCGGAAAGGCGACCAGGTGGGGAATACCGACCACGCCTTAGATAAAAGAAACAACAGATGATGCATGTCATTCATAAAGTATGTTTTGTTTGGTCCCAATCATCGGAAAAGAGAAAGAAGATATTTTATGCGGATCAAAAGAAGACAGACTGCAATCGAAAATCTCGTCTGGCAACGCTGCTGTTGTACGCAACTAAAAGTCTGTTTATACCAGTGGCGTAACTTATTAAAGATAAAATTATAACTAATTAAAAAAAATAATAAAATAAGTACTAACCGATATGGTGTGCAATAAACTTTATAATGGTTTAAACTTTAAAACCGATCGGATTTGGTATAAGGGTATAAAGTTCAGTGGAATGTAGATAAAAAGCTTAAAAACACTATTTTTTCCAAGAATAATACATTTATTACATATAAAGATGTTAAATAAAATAAAAACAAGATAAATAAATCAAGATTTATTTTAAACAAATTTACGAATTCAATTTTGGGGTGAAAATTTGAATAGATTTACAAATTGGTAAATGAGAGATTTTTAAATCACAATTTAGATTTTTAACACTACTAAATTTATAAAAGTTATTAAATCAATAAATTTTCCATACTTATATACAAGGTGGAGATTTTAAATCGAACGCTTCTTATAGCGGATCTGGTAATAAGAATTTTGTAAAATCCGAGAACACGTAGAACTGTACAACAATAAACCTATTCATTGATAGTTTTTAACTTGTAAAACTAGGCAGTAAACTAACTTACTTATTATCATCCATAAATGTGTGCGGCATAGATAAATTATCTTCTGGTTTCTTACTAGAGCTGTCAAAGATAGTGATACTGGAATCAGAGCTGTAACAGAGTATTTAGAACTTTTAATGTAAAGGTAAGTATACATTTTGATTAATAATAAGGTAGTTCATGAAAATAATCAAAGAAAGAGGCATGTAATATGAATTTATAAAAAAGTTTGTCCTTGTAAAGCACCTACAAAATTTAAAGAACTTACAATATAAAAATTTCTTTGTAAGATAAACTACCAACTTCCATCTTAAAGGATAAACACTTAAATGAACATTTCCGAAACATAATTAAGAAAGTTTTTAGTTACCTAAATGAGCTTTCTCGAAACAATGAACTTAGTTTTGGCAGTACTGCAGGCTTGAGATATTTGCTTTTTGAAGAATATCATTAGGATCAAAATGCTTCTTTAGATACCCTCATTTTCTTTAAGTCCTACAAGTGATAGCCAAATATTTCTTGTATGCCTTTTAGTTGGGAATCTAAAAATCATGCATAAGCATATTTATTTTATATACCACTATGGTCCAGGCTAAAGTGTTTTTATTAATTAAAATTTTTTGCGAAATTAATAATGCTGAAAGATCAAAGAAAATAACAGTAATATAAAAGTAGATAATACATGTGATATTACGGCAAAAATCTTTAAATCTACACCATTGAACTATGCAATACATCATCACCTAACCTTACTTACTTATGAAAAGCTGCTTCAGCACCCACAGCACCCACAAGCCAAAATTTTTCCAAAAAAAGTCTAAAGATTAACAAAAACACCCAATATGCAACAATTTACTGGATTGCAATGTCGCAAACTATCGATGGATACGTGACGTCCAAGACGTATAGTATAAACGAAACAAAGTTATTTTAAATTGCGGTGGTGTCACGTTTAATGCTTTTAAAATCCTTGCATTTATTTGCAGGAATAATAATGGTGTTTGCCATAGTTTATCTTAGTATTTGCAAAGTTGTTATTTAGCAAGGGTATGTATGTTAAAACGATAGGTACAAAAATGCCCTGCCTAATGGCGTAGAAATAGGTGCTGCTAAAATATCAAGTCTGCTGAAAGCAGTTAAACTAGATAATCTACTTTGTACACATTTTATACGTTTTTTGTTTTGTTACAAGTTATTTTATTTAGAGATTTACTATTAGAAATGTTTGGGGAAATATTGCAACATCTCGGCCCACAATGCGTCGGAGTTGGAAACACTGCACTAGGTACGAAAATGAATTGATGGGGACGCTTGATGTGTCACAATATATCTCGAAACTATTCTAATTAATAAAACTTTTTGCTATTAGTGAGTTATAGGTAAAAACTATTTTTAAATATGAAAGGGATAAAATTCACAGCCTGACAACAGCTCACAAGGAAACGCATGTCGGTTCATTTACGAAATAGCTACGCGCTACGTTTCTTTGCAATGTATGACCGAGTTTTAAATGTAAATAGAGGAGCTTTAGACCACGCTGTTTCTTACTTAAAATACGCGCCAACGAGCTCCCCACCAAATATACTTGACATCTCGTGTCCCGGTAACTTACGCGCAGTCATTTCCGAAACTATTACGAGAACATTGCGGCCATTAAAGTGAATAAACGTGTTTTTGTGTATGTTATTGAAAGAGTATACTTATGAGTATGTAGCAATCATTTTTTTCGTTCCTAATCTTATACACAATTATTCTTTAAAAAAATAAAAATGGCTTGCCATTTCGGGTGAAGCCGACCTTGGTGGTCGGTATTATCCGCACGGTTTTGCCCAAAAAAGTACTGAACATTTTTATTTCTTTGTTTTAGAAATAATTATACCCTTCAAATATCCACGTAAAACAACACGGGCAAGTTGGCACCTAGAAAATATGAACAGAGCACTAAATGCTGTTAAAGGTGGTCTTGGTAAAAGACGTGCAGCAAAAATGTACGATATTCATTATGGAACTCTTCAAGACCATCTTCGTGGAAAAGTTCTAATAAATAAAAAGAAACTGGGTAGATCCAGTTTTTTTACTGCCGAGCAATAAAAAGAGTTGAATGACTACGTCCTCGAGATGTCAAAGTTGTTTTATGGACTAACTAGGCAGCAAATAATGAAACTTGCCTCTCAATATGGTACGGTAAACGGCATTGCTAATAATTTTAATAAAGAAAGGAAGACTTGCGGCAAGGATTGGTATTATGGATGTTTGCGTCGTAATAAAAACATTTCATTAAACAAACCAGAGCCAACATCGCTAAATAGAATAACGGGCTTCAATGCAAAAGAGGTTTCTGTGTTTTTTTTTCTAATATTACAAAAGAATACGAGAAATTCAACTTTTCGTCAAACAGAATATACAAAGTTGACGAAACAGGCGTCACTCATGTACATGTTCCTAGACGAGTATTGACCCCCAAAGGCCAAAAGCAAGTTGGTGTGCTTACCAGTGGTGAAAGAGGTAAGCTAATAACTGTTATTTGTGCGATGAGTGCGGCAGGGGATTATGTGCCACCCATGTTTATATTTGGAAGAGCTCGAATGAAATATGAACTTATGAAAAATGGACCAGTTAATTCAATATACAAAACGTCTAAAAACAGCTGAGTTAACGAGAACCTGTTTTATGATTGGTTAGTTCACTTCGTTAAACACACAAACGACAGAGTTTTGTTAATAATGGACAATCACAGTAGCCACTGCACTGTGTATTCAATTTCTCTAAGACCAATGGAATTTCGATTGTTAGCCTTCCGCCCCATACCTCTCACCGACTATAACCGTTAGATGTATGCTTTTAGGGTCCACTTAAAACTGCTTACAATCAGGAGTGTGATAACTTTATCAGAACAAAAAAATATCAAAAAATTGACGAAACAGATGTAGCAGAGTTATTCAAGAAGGCTTTTAATAGAACAACTACGATAGAAAAAGCTGTTAAAGGTTTCGAGACTACGCAGATTTACCCTCTGAACCAAAACGTTATTGGCACAGAAGAGTTTATGAATACGGAAGAAATTGAAGAACAAGCAGATGAAGATCAAAACAATAGAAATAATGAAATGCTGAATGAGGTAAAGTAGCTAGTATGTGAAGTAAAAAAAGGAGAAATTGCAAATATTTGTGAAAAAGACCTTCTTAAGGCAGGCCCATCAAAAAATGACATATCTAAAAAAGATTGTAGAACAAATAGCATAAGTAGTAATTAGAAGAACACACTGATTCTAATGATACAGACGATGGTGCCAATATTTCTTTTGTTGATTTAATGCTCGTTCCTTGTATTCTAAGATCCTTAAAACCCTCTCATAAAAAAACAATGTTCACAAATATTTACAATTACACCGAATAAAGAAGAATTATAAATGAAGGAAAATATAAGAAAAAAAAAGAAACTTTAAATGAAACTACGACGGTTAAAAGAAAATTGAAAGAAGATTCCCAACAATGCAAGAATTAAAAATCAATAAAAGGAAAAAGGTACAAGAAATTGCGACAGAACCTTGCATAGTCTGCGAAGAATTTGGAAAAGATAAGGAATGATGGGTCACTTGTGTCTGCGGAAAATCTTCACATACGGAGTGTACTTGTATTGAACCGAATCAACTTTATATTTGTCATTTTTGCGAAGTATAAGAGTTAATTTATGTTTCTTTGTCATAGTCTAGCTTAATGTTTTGTTGTTTGCATAATAATATTGTTATTTTACATTATGCTAAAATTTGCAAAAGTTTCAGACAGTTGGTCGTTTTTAGACGACGACGTGGTCAGTTTTACCCAATTATGTGGTCGATTTTATCCGCCACGTAGCTTAAAACCGAACAAAATGAACAGTCCTATTTGGTTTAAATTAAAATAAAAAACAGCATTGTTCGTAAATTTGAGATAAACTATTTCAAACGGCTTTTATTACCTTATTAATCCACAAAATATGAGAAATAAAACAGCACTTGCGAAGAAGTAAAGCACATTTTTGCTTAGATGGTCGGCATTTCCCGACTTTCCCCTACTTTATATAACCAGTTGCATAAATTAAGTCTTGCAATTTTCTCAATTTTTCCTATATTGCAAGATTGTCAATGACAAAGTATGATTAATAAAATAGTAGGTATTATAAGTACCTATCTATGTTAGATTTATCCCTTTTTCAAATTTGCGGTGAGCAATAATCTAATAATTTAAATACCTCGTATTTAGAACACCACAGGGATGAAATACAAAATTTAAAAATAATTTATATTGCGATATACAGCATACAGAAAATTCTTCATTCTCGCTACTGTATTAAAAACTTCTTTCATCTCATGCTTACCAGCCATATACACGTAACAAGGATCATGGCACAAGTTGGGCCTGGTACTTTTCTAGTAAAAGGGTAGCTTCCAAATAAAATAAATTTTTAACAATAATGCATAGTCTAAATTCAACATTTTATTTGAATGTCCTACATACAAAAACATGTCTTTCCCTACGATAGTTTGTTGTTTGAGCTCTATCATTTATCGTTGGATAAAGCAGAAATAGTATATTACTTACATCTGTAATGTCCAAAAGTTAAGATTATTGTTTTAACTTCAAATATTATTACAACTCTTTCTTCTCTTAATATTAATTTGTACATTGTTATATTTGCCAAGTTTGTATTTATTTAGTTTGCTATTAGTTTTTCATTATTGTTATCATTTTTCGGTTATATAGGGTGTTCGGAAATGATGAGAAAAAATTTAAGAATTAATTCTAGTCGAAAAAATAATACTAACTTTCACATGTAGTTTTTTTGAAAACTCAAAAATACACTTTATTGACTAAAGTTTTATATAAATTTTGGAAACTTACAAGTCAAGATCAATAAAAAAGCTTTAAATCATACCCTCTTGTTCTACTACGTTAAACTGGACCGCTTTTAAGAAAATGGCTGTTTAACATTTTCATGCAATGAATTAATTCCGATTAATTTTAGCTTATTTTTATTTATCAAAGCATGCCCTGGAGATCTCTTGAAACAAATAATTTATACAATAAATTATGACAGATAATTCTTTAACAAGTTTTTTTGTGAAGTTGCGGCGTTAATAAATATTGTAATAATAATAATTATTCTAACGTCGAATTCCGTCATTACGTGACATGCATGATAACGATGGAGTCGCTGGCGGAAATGCATTAGCAGCAAGACGTTTGTATAATAAAGCATTATTTAGTAATTTTCAACAATATTGGAGCATTTAATTCTAAACTTTACGATGTAGGTCGTCAAAGAAAAACCAGAACTCTTGAAGCAGAAGTAAGATTAATTGCTGCTCGAGAAAATATTCCAAAGACCTTAGTGCACGAAATGAAAGTGCAAATTCTTCATACTTACCATTTCCAAAAGGTTCAAGTCCTACTTCCTGAAAATCCTTTACCCCATGAGAATATGTGCAGTACAATTATTACAATGACGATTAAAATTGTATTCCCTCTGTTTTATTTACGGACGAAGCTGGGTTTAGATATGACAACCCTATCAGTCTTCATAATGATGATCCTCACAGGATAATTGATAGTGGATTTCAAAACAAGTTTTAGGTTAATGTGTGGGCGGGTACTGTAGAAGACCACTTAATTGGGCCTCTTTTCTTTCCACAAAGGCGTACTAGTAAGATTTACTTGGATATTTTATGGAATTTTGCCAATTTTATTGAAAGATGTACCTATCCCAGTTAGACAAACAATGTGGTTGCTTCAAAACAGCACTCCACCACATTTTACTTTAGCCACGAGAGAGTTCCCTAAACAATGTTTTCCTAAACAGTGGATTTGTACCGTGGGCTCCCAGATCGCCTGATATAATTCCAATGGATTTCGCTATTTCTGAGTTTTCATGAAAACACCATATGAAATTTAGTATTATTTCTTTGAGTAGAATCAACCCTTAAATGTTTTGGTCATCATTTCAGGTTACCCTGTATACGCCAACCCAGGTTTGTTGTAAGATTTTTGATTCTTTGAAAGGAACAAATAAAATAACAAAATATGTGTGACATTTATAACCACTTATATATTTTTAATTTTCCTCTAATCAGCCGAACCCTTACGTTGGTCCACTCTGTAAATGGAGTGTTGAATCGCCCCTTATGGACGATGCGATGTTATCGTAAAGGGTAGTATTTCCCCTAAGTAATAGGGGGCCCTCTTTAATAAGCAAATACACCAACGGCATTTAATGAACGCACTTAGAAATACACATACGTGGATCAAATGGATTTAGCTAGCGCCACTACTATAGAGGGTGTCTTTATTCAAATTCCTACACCATTTATTTCATTTTCCCTACATTTTTTAAAAGTGCAAAAGAGCAATAAAACATGAAAAATATCAGAAAATTACTTCAAAAAAGATTTGGTTCCTATTTTATTTTATAAAATATAACTTAATTAAATCAATTGAGGAATTTAACTGCGCTAATGTGGCTATCATCATAAATGAGGTGGCAGTAGCGTAACAAGAGCATGATGCCGTGGCATGACAATCATCCGGGCCCTCATCTGCCTAAAAGTCCTACAGAAAATAGGTTAAATAAAATTAAATCATTAATTATTTAAATAACGATATTGATAATTATGTGTAGTTCACCAAAAGAGGTTAGAAAGGGTAGTGGTAACATAGGAAGCATTTGCAGCTGCGTGAATTTTGCCAAAACCGAAAAACTGGGTGAAAGGAGTAGGGAGATGTTCTAGGCCGGACTTAAATATTTTAATTGTAATATCTAATTTTGGTAGGTAACTAAAAGATGAAAAATTATGAGACGTCTATTTGACTTCATTTGTTAGCAAGATTCATTTACGATGATGGCAATAACACTTTATCACTAGTAGCTAAGGGCTGAATCCACCGTTGTGTTAAACGAAGTATAAATTACTAAACGAAAATTAAAATGACATTGTTAATGTAAAAATGTCAATTTAATATCCGTTTAGTAATTTAAACTTCATTTTTTGTTAATATAAAAATGTTATTTTAATCTTCGTTTAGTATTTTAAACTTCGTTTAACACAACGGTGGAATCAGCCCTAAGTAAAAGTTTATAAACGTATTGTAACAAAATAGCCATTTTGTGTATTAAGAGCAGAAAGTAACGCTTTAGCTGTTGAGACAAAAAAGTTATCGAAACAGTCAAAGTACTTTCTGCTCGAATTACACATAAGATTTTTTACGATCACACCAAAATAAAACAAATAATTAAATATTATTAGAAATGGGTTACCATTTCTTTTGTCATATTTTAAGTTTATTTGACTTAAGCCTACTCTTCGAAGAGAAAAAAATGTTTTAGTACTTATATGTCGGTAATTATATTTATAATTTAATCATTTAATTATTAACGGAAAATACTGTTCGATGAATTAAAATATTAGGAAATCAATTAATAGCTATTTATGTAACGTGTTACGTACAAGATTTTTTTCTAATTTTGACTTGATTATTTATAAAATTGTGTTTGGTTAAAAAATTATTCACCATCATTCTTTTGTAGCTATTTCCAATCAAATATTTCAGAAAATTGTTGTATTTTATTGCACTACGACTTTTTTTTTTAATAGTAATAACAAAAATAAAGGACATGTGCTGTGTTGCCGATCTTATTTTTGATATTACCTGAAATTTGAAAAACACATTATTTTAACCGCTATCCTTAAAGGAGTACGTTAAAATGTTACCCCAACATTTGTGGCCAGTTTTCAATAAAGGTGTTTAATTATTTAAAAAACAAAACGCAATTTACTGCTTCTATTTTTTGTTTTCTTTTTGTTATTAAAGGTAATGTAAAATTTTCGAATTTTAGTTTTTTGGATTTTTTTTGATTTCTCGATATTTCGATTTTCGAGTTAAAAACTAAAAAGAGTCATTTTTCTTTATTTTCATTTCGTAACTGGTGACATAATCAACTTTTTGTATTCAGTTGCATAATGTTTAAATAATATTAATTTATTATACATCGATCTCATGCTCTTGCTTTTGTCAAATATTTTTTTATTGTGTAAGGAATCTTGAATCATGAACTGTAATATAGATAGATGCTACTAATTTAAATTACCATAGTGACAGCTTAAGGCGTAATGGTCTTTAACGTGATCATCCAGTTTACAGAATAGATTTCTATTCACTAACATACACAGTATCGACCACAAGTATCGACTATCGAACTTTTTCCAATACGCTTTGCACAAGTCAGCCATGTGAAAACTACATTATTGCGAGCAGGAAGCGGATATTATCAGCGCTGTCTGTTTATACGGCCCGGATAATATTACAACACGGTCGGGCCGTATAAACAGCATAACAAAACATAATTGAATGACACAAGAACTTACATAATTGTAGAATTCAAACGTTAAGAAATACAGACCTTATCGTGTTATCAACCAACATAAAAAATATTCTACGCATTAAATTTTAAATATAATTAGCTTTTTAAATGAAGTGACAAACTTTACAATAGGTAACAGTTTTGTATACTGCTATCGAGCGTTAAAACCAAAAGTAATCCAATGAATAGTTATATTGTCGAATTCTCCTTAAAATTATCTTTTCAATGGCAGGTCATACTTGACACTTTCCCTATTTAACTTGCATTAGTTAGTGTAACGGAGTGAAGGGGAATGACGTATGACAGTTAATATGATAAAAAGATGTCCTCCTTCAAACCAAAATCGATCGGTCCAACCGTTTTTTAACAACCATGAAATTAATCCCTCATCAAGTTTTCGTTGGGTTATCTTGTATAAAGAGAGAGTATTTATATTAAAGAAAATTTACTAATAAATAATAACCTTTAAACAAAATATAAATTAAATGGATCGATCCCATGTTATTATAGAGAAATACTAGATAAATCGTTTTGAAAAAAACTATTAAAACCAGTTGTGAAGTTTGAAACGAATAAATTGGCAATGAAATTGATATTTTTATATTGGATTTTATGTTGCTCTTTCCACTTCCTGAAAGAAGATTCCCCATAAAACAAGAAATAGTAAACAGTTTATAATAATAACATTTATTTGCTACTTATAACATGTACCAATTACTAAGTCCGGTTCGGTTTATTTCCAAATAAACAAATACGGCCGTCGACAGAAACTTTAAAAATTGAATATCTCACTGAAATAAATGTAAGTTTCCTTTATCGTCGTCACACTTGACATTTTTAACGTTTAGTTTTAAAAATTTAAGTCACTAAAATACCAAATTAATTCTCGTTGACACATTAAATTTGGACGAACATCGCTCTGATGTCCTCAACTGTGATTGGTGGGTGTGAATAATTTCGAAGTGGGATTATGCGCAGTGTCTTGTGTTCCATCTAAGGTTTGTATAATCTAAGAGTTCATCGGATATTTTGTGTTGTTATACCGACGCCGACGTATTGTTTAAAGCACATTACCAAATTCAAATTTTTTAAATGGTTTAAATAGGGGGTATAAATACATATCTACATAGTACATAAAAATATAGTTTATTACATGTAAAATCATTGTTTATTTTTATTTGATTAGATTGCGATAGCGTTAAAATGAAACAAGCTCCCGGTGGATCCTCAAAGTCGCGGGCCTTGTGGCATATGATAGTTAAGACAATGTGAAGTGGGTTTCCTGTGAAAATCACTGGTAGCGAATTATTATTTTATTTTATATTATTAAAAAAAAAATCTGCAGTGTCCAACACATGACTTTCATATCTAGTTATAATAGGTTTTTTCCTGTTAATTTGTACAACCTATTGCAGCACCACTATAAATGTTTAGAGGATAAACTAAATATATACATTTTCCACATACATCTACCTCGAAACATTTTTCTATAGATATTCATTGAAAACGAAAATACTGAAAAATTTAAATTTAGCACTTTTCCTACAATTTTTTCGTTACGGTCCCTTTTAGAAAAATAATGTATAAACAAAAATTGTAGAGATCGATATCGCAAACAACTTTTAACAACAATTTTCATAAAAATCGGAATTTTGAACAATTTTTATAAAAAATTATTTTTTTTACATTTTGTCAAATTTCTCAAATACGGACCATTTCAGGAAATTTTGACATTTAGCAAAAATTATAGATATTAGAAGTAACTTTTATCTGAACAATTTTTTTTTTAAACATAAATAACAGATATATTCCATAAAATATAAAAACGGATCCCATAAAGATGTTCTGACTTTCTACAAAAGCTAATAATTTCACGTCAGGCCGAAATAAAACTTAAGTTTTAATGTTTTTTTCTTTATCCGGTTTTGAGTTTTCTTCAAATTTCAAAATTGACATATTTTCTCAAATATCTCGAATACGGTCCATTTTAGAGAAATTAGGTATAAAATAAAAATTATAGAGAATTATATTACAAATAACTTTTATTTAAACATTTTTTATAAAAAAATATTTTTTTACATTTTGTCAAATTTTTCGAATACGGACCATTTTAGTAAAATTTTGTAAGGAACAAAAATTATAGACAATAATATAAACAGTAACTTTTATTTGAAGAATTTTCTTCCCCAAACGGAAATAACAGATATATTCCAAAAAATATAAAAATTACCACTCATAAAGTACCCCCCAGATGTTTTGACTCTGCTCAAAATCTAATCAGTTCATTGGACGCTGGAACAAAGCTTAAGTTTAAAAGTTGGTGTTTTTCTGTGTATCGGTTCATGAGTTATGGTGGACACAGACAGACAGACACACAGACAGACACACAGACAGACACACACACACGCACCCACGCACACACACACACACACACACACACACACACACACACACACACACACACACACACACACACACACACACACACACACACACACACACACACACACACACACACACACACACACACACACACACACACACACACACACACACACACACACACACACACACACACACACACACACACACACACACACACACACACACACACACACACACACACACACACACACACACACACACACACACACACACACACACACAGACAGACATCATCGCGAAAATAGTCAAAATGGAGTCAGGGGACCTCAAAACGTAAAAATCCGTCGAAAACTCGTTGTCGAAAAAAATCATGATTCCTATACTTTCCTTATATCTGTATACAGATAGGAAAGTAAAAAAAGAAATGAGGAAAATCGGTTAAAATCCTAAACACTTAAAACATTTTTTTTGTTAATATGAAAACTCTTTAATTCCCTCTACGAAAATATAAAAATTACTCCCTCATATCCACAAAGTAAAAACAAACCAAACAATGATTGAAAAACTGAGAACGAAAGAAAAAAAATCGAGTGCACCGACCAGAAGTTCGACCTGGAACCTTTGGACTGTGGCCGTCACCGCTCTTACCAATTAAGATATCGATACACATTGTTATCCGAATTTATTTTTGATTTGTTCTCACTTTGGGGATATGAGGGTGCAATTTTCATAATTTCGTAGAGGGAATTAGCATTTTTTCATGTGTCGGCTCTGGGGGTGCTCCTCACGGTTAGGCAGCATTGTATGCTCTTTCGACACTAAGTGTGAGTTTCATGTTAACTTGCTGTCGAAGGTGAAACCTAAGTAAAAATCACTTTTTAAAAATCCTTTTCTTTAATAAATGAATTGGTATTAAAGTTATTTAAAGTTTAATTGTCGACGCGCCCTAAGAGAGGGAGGTTTCGCGTAGTGGGAGATTTATTTGGAAATCTGGCAGTTGATGAGTCTGATATTCTTTCTTAACCATTCATTTATAATTTAGTCGTTGACTTGTAAACCAGTATTTAAGACTGCAATAAAGCGGTAGGTTTTTTAATGTTATTGAAAAAAAGTCTAATTAGTCTTTATATTTCTACCTTTTGTTTTATTATAAGTTTATTTTTCAAAATAAATTTTAATAGAGGTGATAGCATCCCTTCCAGTGGACATCCTCTCACAACCAAGCCTCTTATATTTACATCTTCTACACTTATGTTTAGTGCTCGTTTTGAGAACATGCTATCCACTCTCTAACCATCTGTAGAAAATTCCTGTTGGTTAATTAGTGTATTATCTTAAGGAAGGTGGATTTGTCAAAAGCACCTTCTATGTCTATGAAAACACCCAACTACTACTACTATTGGTTTTACAGCTGATTTTGAATTGATGTAAACTTTTCTACTATCAGTTTTTGGAATTTGGAAGTCGTGGAGATCCCAACTTGCGCGATAATTTTATTATTGGACTGAATTGATATACAGGGTGTTTCGTAAATACCTGATTAACTCTCTAGAACTAATAGTACGTCAATAAATAATGTTAGCTTACTTAATAAACATATGTCAGAAAAGGCATAATAAAAGTGGTACACTCCTTCAAAGGGAGTTGAAGGTTACAACTTTTTCAACTTACTAGCCGATTTAAACCAAAGTTTGAGAGAGTATTAAATTATATCATTTAAGACAACTTTCCAAAAATATCTGTCTGTAAAAGGGTAAATAATAAGGGTTAAAGTATTAATTATTTATAAGGTTTAAGGCGTTAATTATTTCCTGCCCTTTCTTCTACTAGTTAATTATTTGAAAAACCAAATTGTAATTATAATTTTTTAGTTAATTTTACAGTAAATCTTAGCAAATGTAGGAATTTGCCTTTTAATTTGTTTGTCTTTTTAAGTAAATCACATTCTCAGTGGGCTGTAAAAATATCGCAGAGTGACGTTAGTCATTCATTGTTTGACAGTTACTATTTATCGCTTTATTTTAAAACCAAAATCACGATTGCATTGTAACATTGGTCGGGTCGTATAAATAGTCACCGCCGATATAATTCGTTTTACTGATCATCTAATGCTAACTCTCTGTAGATATCATACGCACTTATGCCAACTTTATTGGAAAGCCTTTGACACTGTATAGAAGTTGTATGCAGATTGATGGTGTTGATTTATCGTCGTACTGAGTAAATGTCATCACAAGGCGCAGCTTATTTTAATCTAGCAGTGGGGATGGGAAGGATAATGTATTTAAAACTTTTTTTAGCCCAATATTTGAGGAGCAACCATGCAAAAGTGATTAAATCCATAGGTCATTTTAAGATAAATAAAAAAACGGCAGGTGTAAGATATTTGTATAAATTATTTTTTTTTTTTATTTAAAAGGGTGATTGCATTATTACTTTTTAAGAAGAATTAGTAAAAAAATAGATTTTACCAGAACTATGCAATATAAACTTGAATAATTGTTTACATATTTATCTTGTTCTGCTTGATTTAAACAATTTGTAATTTTTGTTTATAGAGCATTTTTGTAGAGCGTTTTTTGTACATTTATTTATATTTTCATTATTTTTTGTCAAATATTATTTTATAATATGAAACTATAAAATAAGTCACTAGAGATTATCAAAACGAATCGAGGAAATGAAGCACTAAAAAGGCCAAAAGTTTGGAATTTTTTAGACTAAGACGGATCGGAACGCTTTTTTTGTATTCGCTTCCAAAATTTTTTTGGAAAAAATGTCCCTACTTTTTATCTTATACAAACCGTATTCGCATTGCTGCAGCCAAAAGTGCATTCAAAAAATGCATTTTTTGAGACGGCTTTTGGAAGATTAAAGAATTTTGTAAATAAGAGACAGAACTGGCCCAAATCGGGTTACCAGGGGTTTTCGAGGTCGCTGATCACGATTATGATGTTTAAATTGACCCACGGCCCACCTGAAGCTTAGGAACGCCGATGAACGTCATCTCCGTAGTACTCTCCCGTAATTCACGTGGGGAAGGAGAGAACTCGGTGTCCGGGGGTTTTTTGGGTCGCTGAATTCAAATATGGCATCGACGAACACCCCCCTACACCTGATGTTGCGTTTTCATGTTTAATTTAGGTTTAATTTATTCATTTATTAGCTTTTGATATCAATATCTACTTTACCATTGACAATACTTTATTCACAAACCAAACGGCTTCGATGGTAATAAAAACACACGTATGAGTTGTGTGTGCGCAAGCAATAACATCAATCGAGCTCATTATATAGAAAACCTCAGTACAATATTAAAACCGAGATCGAATAAGTCAGTTTTTCGTGTGTGAACCGCATTCTCGAATCAAGATCGGATTTTCGTATCAAGACCGCTTCAGACGTTAAGTGTGGGCCCACAGGAAAATAAAGACGAAATTATCCCGATCCAGAGCCACCAGCAAAGGTAGAGTGAAAAGATTGTCATTGTTTTAATTAAAAGAAATAAATTATTAGCCAGCCCAAATTCACAGTCCATTACAAACGCAACATTTGGGTCCTTCGAGCCGGATAAATAATAATAATCTATTAAATTGTTGATTAATCTAATTTTTTGTTACAAATAATTTTCTTGTGGATCATACTTAGTGTGTTTTTTTATATTAGTTTTATAAACCTTTAGGTGTAAATTAGGATAGTGTTACTTTTTTTGCGTGACCTTGAGCCTTTTCACAGAGTTTACATTAATTTGAATTAAATTTCGAACGTTTAAAGCGCAGCTAAACCAATTATCTCTGTTTTTTATTAAAACTTAGTAGATAGATTTTTCTCGCATTTCTTCTAGATTTTATTATGGCAGAACAAATAAAAATATATAAGTCCTTAAGATAAACCGTTATTAATCAGTTAAACGAGCTACATGCTGCCGTTACTGTTGCGGAAGCAAATAAAGATAAACGTGCCATATTTAAAGTTAGATATACTCAAATTGAAATGATTTCAACAAATATTATGGCAATGTCGTTAGTAATGTCTCTTTACCGGATCCTGGGGACATAAATCTTAAAGATAAGATTAGGGAACCTTTGGAAACAGCGTATTTTGAAATTCGCGCGATACCTACTGAACTGTTTGATGACAAGACTTCATCGTTAGATACAACTGTTCAACACGACTACGCCAAATCCAACGCAAAGCTGCCAAAGTTAGAATGACATAAATTTGCCGGTGATATAAAATCCTTTACTCCTTTTATTGATCTTTATAATGCTTTAGTTCATAACAACAATTCAATCTCACCTTTAGAAAAATTTTCGTACCTTCAAGGTACTCTTCAAGTTGCACCATTAGCTTTGATTCAACGCATACAACCTACTGACGTTGATTATGCTATCGCATATCACTTTAATAGATAAATATACTAATAACAGACGCCTTGCCTCTAGTCATTGGAATGACTTGGAAAATATACCAAGAATGAATTCTGACAATCCAAACGCTTTATCACATTAGAAACTTTAAAAGAAAATATCGCCGCCCTAAAAAATGTGGGACACCCTATTGAAAATTGGGATTTTGTATTTGCCATGATGTTATTGAAACGCTTAGACAAACCGACAGTTACAAGTTTTGAAATGCACCATAAATCAATCTAAAGACGTTCCAGTCTTAAAGGATATTGTTAATTTTTTGGAAACATGTTGTACCGCTCATGAAAACGCAAGTGTTAGTTCTGCTCATCCAAGAGAAGCTGTCAATAATGTTAAAAATTCTTTCTTTTCGAAATCCACGTCTTCCCAACCGCAAAATTATGCATTATGTCATGCAAACTATCCTCCTTATTACTGTAACGAATTTAAGAATAAATCGCCCGATGATCGGATGCTCTTTTGCAAAAGTTTACATTTATGTTTTAATTGTTTAAGCAATTGTCATGATCTACGAGCTTGTTGTTCTACAATAACATGTAGAAAATGTTCGAAGAAACATCATACGTTACTTCTCCGAGATGCAACTGTTAATGCGCTTAATTTTAATGCTTCCTACTCTTAAAGTACCCCGGTGTTACAAAATGAATCGCCTATCCAATCACTAATAATACATTTTTCGTTCCTTCTGATAACAGAGTTTTACTCTCAACCATTCTGCTTGAAGCTATTGACAATCGAGGCTGTTTTCAGAAACTGCGTGTGATTTTAGATTCAGGTTCTCAAAATTCTTTTATTTCGCAAAAATGCTTGAATCGCATAGGACTTCCTAAATATAACTTACCTGTTTCCATTCACGGCATTAACTCAACTAAAACGGAAGACAATGGAGCTGTAACTTTGACTATTCGCCCTTTAAATAAAACCATTCCTGTATTTCATATTGACGCAATAATATTACCTACGATTTGTTCGAATTTGCCGAGTACTCATATTCGCTCGACAGCAGCGCCAATTTGTTTTGGTATTAAAGGACTATTTCTGCCTATACTGACAAATCCAATTTTTAATAGAATTTGTAAATAAAAAGTATATATGTTAGTTTTAATAAAAGTATATGGATTTGTAAAACAAGTAAAACATTAATTTATTGTTATTATATCATTTTCCCGCTTAAATTAAAGAAAATTATGTATAATCAATAAAAATCAATAATATAATATGAACAGGCAATAGTATTTACTGGAAAATGTATGAGAAGTTGCCCAAGTCTAATAAGTTGTCATTGAAGAATTAGCCTATTCTGTCAAAATAAAAAAATACCATTTAATAATATGAAATTAAAATGTATAGAAAAGGATCGTATTTATATTTTCATTTTTGTTCGAAAGAAAACAGAATGAATGATTAAAACTGGTTTCCCATCAGTAAGTCACAAAATTGCATTCCAGCCACATATTATAATCAAAGGCAGAAATCTTGAAATCTAGTCCTTGCTGAATGAACATTTAAGAATAAAGGGATATTAAAGAACATCGTAAAATGATAATTTATTGTTCATTTAAAACCTTCCAAGTTTCTGATGTCTACTATTTCCAGCATTACTGTTAATATCACAAAATTAAAGGTAATTTTTCTTCTTATTGTACTCCTATCCATTTATTTCTTTGATTTACTTTCCACTTTGCTAGTGAAATTTTTTATATAAGTTTCACTGTTTTTTTTTTTGCTAGTATTTGTACAATTTTCAACACAGCAACTCCGTTTGCTTTTTGTGTTTTTACCTACTTTTTTGAGAAAAAAGTAAAATGTATACGTGTATTTGATATGCCAAAATTACAAAATATCGCCCTAAAATGCACGAATTATATGCAGCTAGCGCTAGTATCGCTTATGCTTCCCTTTCTATGACTTCGCACGGAGCAAATAGAGTAACTAGAGTCCTATTAATAATTTACAGTTATCTGATCCAACATTTATCGTCCCTAATTCTATCGATGTTTTATTAGGATCTACTTGAATTTCTCCAAAAAAAAGAAAAAAGTCTTCAAGCAAAAATTTCTCCTCCTCTATTTGAATTTCTGTAAAAAAAAGGTCCTCAACTAAGAACTTCCCCCCTCTTGTGTCAAACTTCTGAAAGTAACAAAGTAACAAATACCTCGCTACCAGGCCCCTCTTAGCCGGGCCCCCATTTGAGCCCGGGCCCCGGGAATTAGTCCTGGCTGCCCCCCTCTAGCCGGCCCTGACAATATCCTTCTGAGTTAATTGCAAATAATTTATGGTGAAATGGTCCTGAATTTTTATTATGAAAACACCCATATTCGCCTAATTTTCCAGAAATAGATATGTTAATAATTAATTCTGAACAAAAAACGATTACTTCATTAATGATATAACTGTGTGAAATTGTTGATTCTAGTTAAATTATGTGAGGAGGAAAGAAATAGAATGAATAGAAAGTCAACATTTATTTATTTTGGCGTTTAAAAAATTTTTATTGAACTCAAATTGTACAAACTGTAACTTTACTTTACCTCATTTAATTTTTAGATACATTCAACCCGGCATTTAGAATTGGAAGATGGACTTTTTCGAGGGCCCCAGGCGAGAGACACACATCAATGAATGTGGGAAATTATGAGACGATTTTCGGTTAGTCTCTTGCAATTGTGTCTGGAAACCCTCGGAGACGACGATCAGCCCGAGGTTCCGGTGCACCAGGTGTTGGGAGGGTCGTTCATGTGAAATTCGGATTCAGCGTCCCAAAAAACCACCCACAACGATTTTAGGTTCGTATTTTTCGATTGTGTGAGGAAAACCCTCGGAGACCACATTCAGGGCTAGATTTCGGTGCACTAGGTTTTTGGGGGATCGTTTTCGACGTGAAATTTATATCGAGCGTCCAAAAAAATGCCCCTACAATGATTTTCGGGTTGTTCTTGGCGATCTTGTCAGAATAATTCTCGGGGATGACGTCCACCTCAAGGTTTGAGCGCACCATGTGTCAGGGGGGTGTGTCGATGCCACATTTGAATTCAGTGCCCCAAAAGCAACCCTATAACGATTTTCGGTTCGTCTTTTTCGATTGTGTGAGGAAAACTCTCGGTGATGACGTCCACGTCCACGTTCCGACACACCAGGTGTCCGAGGGGTGTTCTCCGATGCCATATTTAAATTCAGCGACCCAAAAAACCCCCGGGCGCCGAGTTTCTCTCCTTCTCCGCTTGAATTTCGGGAGAGTTCCACAGAGATGACGCTCATCGGCGTTCCTGAGCTCCAGCTCGGCTATGGGTTAATTTAAACATCATAATCGTAATCAGCGACCTTGAAAACCCCCGGGAACCCGATTTGGGCCAGTTCTGACTCTTATTTACAAAGTTCTTAAATCTTCCAGAAGCCGTTTCAAAAAATGCATTTTTTTAATGCATTTTTGACTGCAACAATGCAATTTCCGGTTGATATAAGATAAAAAGTAAAGACATTTTTTTCAAAAAATTTTTGGAAACAAATGCATAAAACCGCATTTCGATCCTTTAGTCTAAAAAATTCAGAACTTTTTTGCTTCAATGCCTCGTCTTTATTTAGAAAAATATTACGGGCCGTTTGCACCTGTCCACCTTAAATTTGTATCTTAACTAAGGTGTACTTAAACTTAAGGTGCACCTTAAGTTTTGGATGGTTTGCTAAGGTGCCACTTAACGAAAACTTAGCTAACTAATGAGAAGACGTGGCAACTCCGCCAAATCTAGTTACTTTTAGGGAAATTCAGATTGATTAATTCGTAACTAGACAGATATGACATGACAATTGACATACATTTTTAAGGGTAGGGAATTGTTTCGTTTGGTTTTGAAAAGTGAAAGTGTAAAAATATAAATTAAAATGGATGATGATATTTCAAAAAAAAAGAGGAATCCAAATTTTACCGGGCGAGAAAAATCAACCCTATTAAATATCATCTTTAATTACAAAGGGGTACCAGAAAATAAAAAAACAGATGCTGATACTAGGGCAAAAGATTCATTAAAAAAACTATGACAATATTAAAAAAAATACATGAAAAGAAGTTGCCCAGGAGAGAAGGGAAATAATCAGAACAGGAGGAGAAGGACCAGAATCAGTAGTAAGAGATTCATCGATCTGAATAATATTGGATATTATAAATCCCAAAACTGTGTGGTCTCCCAAATAAATTTGATTCAGATGCTGTACCATCCTGTAGCTATTTGGGGGACCATTCCTACACAGATAGTACAATTTTAGTGAGTGATTTATAAATTTATATAAGAAACAGATTCATGAATACCTAAGTAAAAATGTAGATTATATAATTTCATTTTCAATTTATTTTAAATGTATTCCATGATTACAGAATTATAAATATGAAACTTTTCTTTTAGGAGGAAACAGTAGAAGAGATTATTGGTACTCCAACTACATCCATAAGTTTATTTATTGAAAGCAAAAAATACTTTCATATTCAATATCAAGTTATAAACGTATGAGTTTGGACTGTTAATCACTTAAAATTGTAATGATGTATAATTCACAATAAATAGTAAATTGAGATTCCTTTAATTTAGGTTGACAGCACCAATTTCTCTGGAAATAATTTGAGAAAACGCACATCGGAGTCGCTACAAAATAACTGGTCCAAAAGAAGGAGACCAAATATCTAACAATTGAATTCCTCACAATTGTCAGAGGAATATTTAAAATTGGCAAAAATAAAACAGGAATATTACCAAAATGAAAAGGAGGATCAAAGAAGAAAAAGAGAAAGAAGAAGAATTATTTGAAATTAAAAAAAAAATTATTAATGAACTGGGAACAAAAGAAGTAGAACTAAAAAAATTAAAATCCAATATGAATTAATATATTTTTGTAAATTGCTATAATTAAAGTTTTCAATGAAAATTATGTTCGTTTTTGAAATATAATTGTGTTATAGGTATAATGGATGAAGAGATGAGTGTACACTCAATATCTTTGTTAATTCGGATCCTTTATATTAGAAGCTTTAAAGATAACTTAAATAGGGAGTGTCTCATACTTATAAAATATTTTAATAATTGTGTATACCCTCATCTCACCAATACTATTACTAAAATATTCATTTTATTAGGAAACGAAAATTAATACAAAATATTAGTAATTGGAAACTCTAGTTGCAAGGAACAAATAATAAAACAATACATTATTGTTACCCATAAGTATATTAAAAAAAAAATACAATCGCACATACATTTTTGCAATTGTACAAAATTAAAAAAAAGACACAGGCTAAAAGAAAACTAATATTTTATGAGTGCTTATCATTGAAATAAAGAAAAAAAAACTAATCTAATAGTGCAAAATAATTTATTATTTCCTGCCTGGTTTGATATCCATAATTATTATTATTATGGTAATTATCTTACACAACAATATGTGGAACATCATCATGCTCCGTTATATGCAAGAATCTTTGCAAATCTTCTGGATCGGGAGGATCTGCTTCGTTATTTTCCCTATAAATCTTATGCAGAATGCAGTGACAACTATTATCTCTAAAGTTGTTTCCATCTTCAAACGACATCCATAAGCAAGAAGGGGAAATCTTCTTCATCATACACCTATTTGTCATTCTACTACATTTCTAGACCTTATATGCTCTGCAGGTGTATTTGGTCGTAATAAAGGAGTCAGCAAATAAGTTTTAAGGTTGTACCCACTGTCGCCTAAAAAAAAGTTAATAATACAATAAATAGTTCTATTTTTCCCAAATATACTACAAATACATTTAAAAAATATAAAACAGATTGCAATTAATTTAAAAGAAAACAAGTGAATAAAAACAGTCCTTCTAGATTACAATATTTATTTAGTAAACTTACTTAACAATGTTGAATTTTGAAACTCATTGTTCTCGAATCGTCTCTTTAGTTGACTATTATTAAAAATAGTAACATCATGGCAAGAACCTGGCCACCTTACTACTAGATCTAAGATTTTTGAATTGGCGCTGCTCACTGTTTGGACGTTTACAGAAAAGTACCTTTTCCTATTTCTGAAAACCTCTGCATCTTCCCCTCCTAATAAAAATTATTTTAAAGGGAAGTAAAAAGCTCAAAGTCTGTCGACCACATAAATTTATTAGGTTGCAAGTTAAATTTATGTGGTCGACAGACTTTGAGCTTTTTACTTCCCTTTAATCTACTTCGGACCACTTTGAGATATGGATAATATTTAGAATTTAAAAATTATTTTGTTTGAATAAAATTAAAATGTTTATATAAATTGATTAAGAACCTGGTGATTGGATTTTTATATGGGTGCTGCCATCAACAGCACCTATCACACGAGGAAAACGAGCAATTTTAAAAAATTCATATTGGGCACTTGTAATGTCTTCCAATGTTTCATGGCATCTTAATAAATATTCCATTTTTTCCAGCCAAAGCTCGTCCAACCCTTTTGACAATTCTTGATACTGTTGAAATATGTGAACCTCCAAAGTCAGCAACACAAGATAAGTGTGTTCATGTGGCACATAGACCTAAAAAAATCAATAGCTGTTTCATGGGGGCCACACTGTTGTTACTTAAAAACAAATACAAATCTTATTGTAATTTATATCATAATTGTGGTTAATAAATACTTACAAGTCATAGGGTTGTTCGATTTCTGCCTCAATAAGGTTTAAAATATTTAAGGCGGTAGTTTTTGTCAACCTAAATCGCGAAAAGAATGTCAAATCATCCCAGCTATTGAAATATTTATTTTGATGATTAATCCATCGGGGTATTCCATGAATAATCAAATTTAGCTCGTCCAAATCATCATCGTCGTGAATAAAATTGTTCATTTTTGTTTTACTAGTCACAAAGAAAACTAACAAAAGGCAATAAATAAATCCTTCATCCATCTATAAAACATACCAACCAAAATATAAAATATACACCTACCAAAACTTAAAACTATAAAACACGATAATAATAATAATAATAATAATAATGAATAATAAATGCACATTGAGGTTAAGATGAGTTAAGGAGAACTTTAAGCGGTAAAAATCTTAGGCTTTGGTAAAACATAGTTAAGGTCCACCTTAGGAATCAGTTTGTCATCCGCGCAAATGAAATTATGATTTTAAGGTTACCTTAAAGTTAAGAATTACTTATCTTTCGCTAAGTATAACCTGTGCAAACGGCCCTAAGTACAGTAAGTATAAGTTCATAAAATGTAAAAAAATACTCGCTGAAAAAATCAAATATGAAGCCCAACATCTTCTTCTTAACAATCGCAAAGATTTTCAGTCTCCTCAGTTTCATTGGGTAAGTTATCGTTTTCACTGTTGTCCAATAGATTTTTATAGAATACCAGATCCTGATTGTTTTTCCACACTTCACCAAATTATTCAAGAGCAGACCTCGTAAGGATTTTTTCATTTTTTCTTCAATAGGTTTTCTTAGGTCGAGGGTTTCCACAGTTAACTCCGTTTCTTTCGAGCCTTTTTTAAGAATATACTTAGGTACTTCAGCACTTTTGAATTTAAAATTTTGGTATTAGGTTACAGTATTAGAATAATTTTTTTTTTGTAGTATTATTCTTTTCATATCACATACAATATGCCGTGTAATTTTTTTTTTTGAATTTATGCAAATATTTGACATCATACAGCAGCCACTCGGATCCAAGACGTTTGCTAGGACTGATATAGGTTTATTCCCATTTTTTTTTTTTTAATGAACTAAATATTTATTGCTATTTGTTTATTTTATGAATTTTAACATGTCTACAAATAATATTGAATTTATAATTATTTGGTCAAATTGAAATGAATATATGGTAGATATAATCATTAGGTACAAATTTCTGCATATCTGTAAAAAGTGGACTTTTGTATGGTTGCTCCTCAATTATATATTAAAAATATATACACATTTATTTTAAACAAAAAACAACGATTTTTTAAGAAAAGAACAAGAAAAATCTGATGTGTTCAACACATGACTTTCCTATCTAGTTATTATAAGCTTCTTCCGGTTATTTTGTACAACCTATTGCAGCACCTCTATAAATGTTTTATATAACACGTTCATGTTGCGGGCCTCGTTCTGCTCGTTCCGCAAATATTCACTCGTTACATAAAATAAGGCATTTCGCAACTGAATTCATAAATAACTAATAAGGACAAATAACTACACTATAATTGAAAACTCAATGTAATGACATCTACATATACATATGTCAAAATTTTATACTAATATGGAAAATGTGGTGTTACTCATACCACGAGATGTCATTGAAATCCAAGCTTCTTCAGTAGACTATGTGTTATATTCTTAAATGATGGCAGTGACTCGCGTATCGGGGACAATACTATTGATTTGTAATTGCTGTGGTGGGAGGTGTTTGTGTGAATGCGTCTTGTTTGTTTTCATTTACGCCGTGACTAGCAGTAGTGTTTTATAAACCTTAGAAGCAAATTTCACATACATGAACCAATAATAATAATGCCGTGACAACAAGAAGACAAAGCAACGACTTCTCGTAGGGTGGCGGCTTCGCCGCTACCAGAAAATTTTAATCCATACCTAGCAACGCCGACCGGCATAAACACCAACGGCCTGGATACAGCTCACCTACTCTGTCAAAAGAAGACCGATGTACAAATAAAATGCGTACGACATGCGCACTACAAAACATTAGTGTTGTCCCCGATACGCGAGTATGGCAGTGTGAAACTACGAAAGTAAAAGAAATAATGACAGTAAAATAACACAAATGATTCGTGTTTTTAGCTATCAATAGTTTTTGAGGAAATTATTAAGGACGAAATTATTAACTTCCAATATTTTGAAAATGGTTGAAAATGTACCAGGAATTTTCATAATATTAGATCTATTAATAACTACTATACGTTTTAATTTCAATAAAAACTCACATTTATTTTATTTTATTTTGTTAAAAAATAATCGTCGGCATGTTGCTGGATCCGCTCGTTTCAAAAATAAATTATTTAGATTTTACTGGAACAAATTTAATTAAATTTATTTACTAAATATGTCACGTTTCACTAATTTCAAGTAATGACTTTAATTACTTTTAAATATGTAGTTGGTACATATTATACAAAATTAAATTATTATATTTTTTATAGTTTGTTTCAAACTAAGTAAACAAACTACGTGATGGCATTATTATTATCATCAAATTAGCCAATATGGCCATGTCTTAAAATGTAAAGTTACAGTAAAAATTTGTTACAAGTAAGCTAGATGATAAAATTTATACCCATTTATAGAATTAATTAAGGTGATTACAGCACCCGTTATAATTTTCGGATGATATCTCAAAAAGTAATTTTTTTAAAAAATTAAAATTTTGGCAAAATAAATATGGCAATAATATCTAGAATATGCACATATTTTAAAGTTTTAATTCCTTTCAGTTTTCGAAAAAATAAATTAAAGGGCTTTACATTTTGAAATATCATAATGAAAATAAATGCATTCCTCAACAGCACTATTCTTAATATAATTCATAAATTAAAGCTCTTAATGCTTTGTTAATGATTTTTTAAAATTCGCCAAAATTAGTGTTTGTCTCATTAACTACAATCTTCTAGTGTAAACTGGTGTAAATCATTGCAGGAAACGAATGATGACTGAGAATGTACGATACAATAGTACAGTCGCGTTACAACAGGAGGCAGCACTTAACGAGGCGTTTTAGCCGCTAATTTTGGCGTATTTTAAAAAAATCTTTAACAAGACATTAGGAGCTCAAATTTCGGGATTAAATTAGGAAAAGTGCTGTTAAGGAATGCATTTATTTTCATTATGATATTTGAAAATTTTTCTCGTAAACTGGAAGGAATAATTAAAACTTTAAAATATATGCATATTAATTTTGCCAAAATTTAAATTTTTTAACCTGATTATTTTTTGAAACAATCTTGTCCGAAAATTATATGGGGTGCTGTATTCACCCTAATATCACCATTTGTTAAGATATATTTTGGCATAATTATAATTTCATTTAGGAGAGACATTGTTTCTCCTTATCTAATCTTCTCACCAGTGGCGGCTCGTGGGCGGTTCACAGTGACAAAATATAGGTATCAGTACAGATGTATGAAAAAACTTTCAGTGTTTTAGAGTTTATAATATACCTTTCTAAAACCTATACTTGTACCGGGATCTATATTCTGCTACTGTGAGCCTCCAAAATTGTGGTCACAAGCCGCCCCTGCTTCTGACGTTATATAAGACCCAAATAAGACGTAACCTAATCACCGATAATACCTACACCAGTCTACAACATTATTGATGCTGTTAAATATTCTTCTAATCGTAATTAAAAATTTCTATCTCACTAATCAAATCAGTTTTATGTTTTGTAAATACTTTAATAACATTTACACTATCGATCTTAAATCCATTATCCCAACCCAATAAATTAACATTAATAAAAAATAGTGGTTTTACTACTCCATTCCCTCCCAAAAGCATTAGTCGCATCATATTCCAGAACGAGAAAAAGTTGTGATTTTCAAGATTAACACAATGGCTGCCACCTGTCTGTTATTATACTTGCTATAGGAAGCCACCATATATTTTATAACATAATTGTAAAGGGCCACGATGAAATAATTACATTTTTTGAAAAATCTGTATTGTTATAGTACCTATTGCAAAGATAGTGAAAAATTACGGTTTGCTTTAAAAAAAAAACTATTCCGAAATTAGACGGTCATATTTTAACACCGTAATCTATATGCAAAAATAGGAGTAAAGTTCATATAAACATAGGTCCGAAAATGTTTCGTTTCCGAGATACAGGGGTCTATTCTGTAACAATTCCTTTATATTTAACGGCCTTTAAAAATATTTTCTTCTTTACTTCTGTCATTATTTAAACGGATCTTTAAAATACATTAGAGGACTATCTTAAAGAAATCTGTTTAAATAATGACAGAAGTAAATTAACAAATACGAACATATTTTTATAGGCCGCCAATATTTTTAAAGGCCGTTAAATATAAAGAAATTGTTACAGAATAGACCCCACAGGGTGTTAAAAGTTAAATCTCTATAACACATTTTTGTAAATATTTTATAAACGTTTAAAGATAACTAAGTGAAATTGAATTCAGATGCCAAACTTTTTATGCTATATTTAGTGGACTAAACCCCAGTTTTTTATCATCTTCATAGGTGGGTAAATTAGGGGGGGGGGGGCTTAGGGTAAAATTAGTTCAAATAAATAGTTTAAACGTCGACAGTTGAAGAAATAAATTCTCATCAATCGTTTTATTGGGCCAAAGCCTACCAGACCATATTAAAAAAACAATTTTCTTAATAAAATAAACATTTAAAAAACAATTAAAGTTAAATAAATTTCTTTAGTCGACGATTTTTCAAAGGTGAAGAAAACTAACATTTTTAATTACACAGGCCTACTAATTATTGTTTTCACTTTCAAATAAGATAATATTAAATTTTCAAATGCTTTTCTCTTGAAAAATGTGCGTCCTAAAATGTGTCATCAGAACTTTACTGTTAACACCCTGTATCTAGGAGACGAAACGTTTTCGGGCCTATGTTTATATGAATTTTTACTCCTATTTTAGTATGTAGATTAAGCTGTTAAAATATGACCGTCTTATTTCGAGACACCCTGTATATATGCCTATATTCGGAAGAGTTAAACTATCTAATTATTTGTTTTATTAAAACATTCACCTAACATGAAGAACTGTCATGATATCATGTCAATCAGTGCATTCATGCCACAATATAGTCAATATGTTTTTATGTACTAAATTCCATACAATGTACCAGACTTTTGAATTCTATTTGTAGTGACAAGAGTTTCTGTCGTCTTATAGAGAACAGAAAGGACGACAACAATTTTACACGTTAACTGGACACTTACTGCTACACACCAAAGTAATAGATGTAGCTTCGAGTATACTAAAGTACCAGATGATTTGAGACTGTACTAGATTTAGTACAATAGTACTAGGGCTATAGTATCAGAAAACACTATTTAAGCATAAGCCTAAACACAAACTCCTCCTTTACCAAGAATTTGTTTTATATCTGAACATGCTTTAATTGATTCTAAAATTAACTAATAATCTATCATTATATACAAAATTTGTAGAAATAAATTATTTCTAACAATTTATTTTTATCTAAACCATAATATGGTAAAAAATTATCAATAACTTAATCTTAAAATATCAATTAAATCCCTCATAGTTAACCATTTTAAGATGGAGAATAGCCAGTGGCTATCAAATTCATGTCAAAGTAAATGAGAAATCAGGATAAGCCGGCTACTCACTACGCGTTACTTGCCAAGTACTTGCCAAGTACTTTGCAAGTACCATGTAATGTGTATGGAGATTTGTATAGACTTAGCAAGTTACTTGTACTTCCCGTCGGTTGTCGGTAAACGGACCGAAGTAAAGTTACTACTACTACTTTAGAAAGCGCGCGTAATGTAGACGATTTACTTGTACTCGAACAAGTACTTGCCGCGTAGTGAGTAGCCGGCTTTAGATGAACAGGGTGAAGTGAGTTACCTAAGAATGGATAGAATCTAACAAAAAAAAAAACTTGTCAGAAGAATCTACTTCTTCCTAGTAAAACCTCGTTAAATTGCGGACGGTAAAATATAACTTACTGCATAAAGAGTTTTAAAATGAATGTTAAGTTTAGTTATGAATGGTTTAACTGTAAATCGGTGGAATTTTTCCGCATAACTATTACCCATAATCTTTTGGAATATTTTATCATTGATTCAAAAATCACCTTTTATGTGTACCAAAAGTTTTGGAGATATAATTAGAAAGGACGGAACAGGGTAATGGCTATTTTCCAAACATTAAAAAAGCCACAACGTCCAGCAATATATTAACCGTTGGTTGAAATTAAGCCCACATAATGGAGTAGATACCGCAATATTTAATTCGCATTTTACACATCATGCCTCTAAATATGCTGCTAATAAATTGTGAGTCAGTTTTGACATAATTAAACATATACCAGATGCACAAAAAAAGCAGTACGTAACATTTGTTTAACAATTGCTATAAAAGACTTTATAAATATTATAAATCACGATCAACATAATTTTGCCTCTGCAATTTCGATTTCTTAATGTTCGTTGTATGTATTTATTTTTATTAATAAGTTACATTGTAATTAAATTCGTGAGCGATTGCCATTCCCTTAATTATCAAGTTAAATTCTCGAATGAAAAGAATTGTTGAGTGTATTAATGTTGTTTCTGAAAATTTTCAATACGACCATATCGCTCGCAAAATTAAAGCAGTGCAAAACATCAGCACCTTCCCTTCAATGACAATATATGCCGCTCTTCAAAACGTTCTAGAATGTAAACTATAAATGCTACAATAGTACTCTCTCGGAGATTTTAGGACATATGTCTTTTAAATGAAGACTAAATAAGAATTTTTCATTTCAGACTAGCTGAGCTCTAAACGCAAATGGCGGGAGGCGTCTCCCTTTTGGTCCCCTATACGTAACGACACACGGAAAAAAATGTGACTAGAAAATTTTACTACAATGTTGTAGTAGTAGACTTGTAGAAAAATACTTAACAATTTGTAGAAAATTTTACTACAATTTATAGTTAAAAACTATTAATTATTGTAGCAATTGAATTGTCGAATAAAATGCTACAACAATAGGAAGGAAGTCCACAATGTTTAGTATATTTTACTATTATTTGTAGAAGTAGAAATTTATTACAATTATCGTAATTACTACTACTAACTTCTGTAAAAATTTGTACAAATATTAATAATTATCTCTACAAAAAATAGTAATTTTCTCGACAAAAAATAGTAATACTTTACATCCCTTCTTATAATAAACATTCAATTTTGTTGAAAAATATTCTACAATATTGTAGAAATTCTTAGTCATGTGAACAAAACAAAATTCTGCTATTGGCCAACGTTTTCTGACGTCGATCATAAACGGCCAGACAGTAGTAGCCGTTCGCCATGTTCACATAAGAAAGCATGGTACATATACGAGTACCTATAACACATTATTATAAGCACCGATGCGTTTGAGAAAATTTTAATAATAAATTATATTGGTGGTAAGTACATTTAATATTGTTTCTGAATAATTTACCTTAAGATAACTAATTTAAATAACCTTAGTAGATTATTTTAAAAAAATAGTTGTGGCCAACGATCGAATTTTGTGCCAATTTCAATGATATTTTTTTGTCTTAATTGTGACATACCTACTTTCTCATTTTTGTTAGTTATCTGACTTAGTCATTTAATATCCAAATCAGTGTAAAGGTGATAAATATCCCCGTTTTAAGGGTACGAACAGTTCAATTGGTATTAATTTTTATTTCATATTTTTCAGGTGCAGAAAAGCCAACTGAGACTGAGGGCGCTATTATTACTGTTATTTATTACATAATGTAATTAAGAATTTGTATCTTTTATATTAAAACAATAAATTGAATATTTTATTAAGGAACATTTTTTTCTAGGTTATAATTATAATAATTATGGAATACTACTACAAATTTTATTAAAAATTACTACAATTTGTATGAATTTTTACTATTTATTGTGTAAAATTTTCGTATTTATTTTCATAAAACGCAATACATTTTTAATATAAATTCATACAATGAATAGCAAAAATTATAACAATTTGTAGAGCAATTCTTATGATGCATTTGGATATTTTTACTAAATATTGTAGATAATAACTCTACAATACATTCTCCACAATTATTTGGAAATTTTTACTACAAATTGTCCCTGTCCCTATATGTACTATTTATTGTAGAAAAAAAATCTACAATTGTAGAAATTTGTTCTACAATTTTTTTTCCGTGCAGTGGTAATCAATACGCATTGTTCAAAATTTCAAGCAGGTCGTGTAATTTCTGTTTCCAAAATGTGTTTATGCAAAGCTGTAAATAAAGATTTAATTCAAGATGGTGATAGAGGTAAAAGGAATATTCAACCACCTAAGTTATTAGTTAAAAATAGATTTATTTAGGACTATGCGCCATGTAGCCTACCTCACCTCGGTATTTTTAAATCTATTGTGGATATCCTTTAATCGTTGATAAAAATACCTCGGCTAGTTTGGTCTTTTGTAGTAGACTCTATAGACTAGGAAGTGATTATCCGGCATAGCTAGTTGCCATTGGTTTTTCTTCTTCAAGTGTAAAACATCTTTAGTTAAAGTCCCTAATTTTTCCACATAGTCTTCGACATAAGTTAAAGGATGTTGTGCTTTGTTTGGGTGATCTTTTGCAAATGTCGATTCCATATTAACCTGTGGTGAAAGATGGCACCCAAGATTTGGCCTCTTTGGCAAATAGGATCATGACTCTTTTTAATACTGGTGACTTTAGTCCTGCCAGTACCTTTCATTTAATGAAGTTGACTATTGTGATTTTGTGTGGGTTTACTATTAGTTCTTCTTCTCTACACCACTCGTCAACGATGTTTAGTGCGGTTTATGTACGCTCCGATATTGTACTTGCGAACTTGTCTCTTACAACGATCGACAATTCATCGGCATCCCCTAGGCAGTAGAAGTCTGCAGATATTAGCCTTTTTATGAGTTCGTCCACTAGTACTGACCAAAGGAGGTGTGATGATACTGCTCTTTAGGGGCAGCCCTTGCCTGCTTTAGTCGTCAATGTAGCTTCAACTAGAGATTATGTCATTATCCTTTTTTCTAGGCTGGCTTTTATCTACTGGCAGAGGAATGGTGGCACCCTTTTCAATAAAAGCTCCAATATCTACGAAAATTGCTACTGCCATTTCTTTATCCTTCAGGGATTTTGACAGTAGCCTGCTGAGATCATTCAGGACCAAAGTGATTGACTTTCCGGGTTGATATGTATATTGACGGTTGCTGAGAGGATTTCCTTTCAGCATTTCCTCTCGTATATATTATTAAGGTGCGCGTGCGTGTAATTTATTTATTGTTGTTATTATTTTTTTATAATTATTATTTTTAAGATTTACTGAAACTTACCAGTGTGTAGGATTGACTCTTGCAACATTCATGATCAAAGTTAAAAAAAAATAATGTCATTGGATAAAGTATTAAACAGAAGAAAATAAAACAAAAGGTAATTTTATTAAAAAAAAATATTGTTAAAATAATGTACCCTGGGCGCCAGCAAAAGCTCGTACCTTGCAACACCTATTCAGTCTCAGTACGCACCATACACCTAATAACTTTATTGCTCCAAGCTAGCTATTAAAAATAATATTAATAATTTAGATCTGGTTGTGAGCCGAGTAGTCTTAATCCACAGGTGGGTTCCTTGAGCGTGAAGTTGCAGCATGTCATAAATATTAAATATGGTTGGAAATGGAGATCGGAGAGGTTATGTTGATATTTGTAGCGAAGATTTAAATAAATAAATGTATTTGTTCAGTTTTAAAAAGAAATTTATTTAAGAATTGTGTGATTAACTGTTTTTCTAACAGTGTACTGCATAAATATGAAGTGAAACACGTAAGTACTTAATTCAAGAAATGTTTTTTTTTTTTTCAAATTGATTGCATCAAAGCCAAAAGAGTTAGTAGATAGAAAATAAAGTATTATTGTTCTAAAAAACTTGTTTGGTTTTAAGTCTGTAGATCAATAACATGCATGATTATTCTAAATTAGATATAAATAGAAATGAATAGGTAATATCTTAGCCTAATTACAAAATAAATGTCAATGTTAATATGGGTCACTTTCGCATAAATTTAATTAGAATTCTGTTTGAATAAAGTTCGATTAGATTAGGTATGTTTATTTAACTTTTTTATATTTTTGTCTTATAGAAATAGTTCCTAGTTGTCAAGATTTATCGTAGCATTTTTTTTTTTATATAGGTTTTCCAAATTTGTGCAGAAATACCTTATAAAATCCTATTGGATGAATTGTGATGTTCCAAACGAGGTAATGCTCCAGTTTTCACTCATATTATTGTGGGAATAATTTGTAGGCAATCCAGTAATTGAAGTTTCAGCGGCAATTTTCAAAAATTCGACAGCAAATCTCCTGTCTTTACAGCTCCAATGTCAAAAAGTGTCAAAAAACCGGTAATACAGGAATCTTCCTTATCGACAGTTCGACAAAAATCCTAGGTGTTTACTGGGCAGAAAATAAAAAGGAACTGACTCCATTTTTGGTGGAAATTGCTTTTAATAAAGTTTGATGTCACAGCCTACTAAGATGTAAGTTTTTCTAAATTTTCCTTCAAAATCCATATATGAGGATGATTTATTATTTTTTTATAAACTTTTTCTCACTCTATTTTAAACACTTTCACTAGATAGTTTTTAGTTATAACAATTTTATTTTACAATATTTACAAAGATTTTCTAACTTATTCTTAAATTAAAGCTTTTGCATACACTTTTTTGTAAAACATTTCTTGAAATTATTGACCTAAAAAGTTACTTTATTTTATTATTTTTTTAATGGTATTTAGTTATTTTGAGATTCTAAATATTTCAAAATTGTTCTACAAACCATAATTAACATTATGTAAGCATTAATTCTCATCTACATGTTTTGATATTAAATATTTTTTTAGGATCAGAGATAGAGTCTACACTGACATCTTAATTTGTACCCAGCTATTAGGATTGGACTTCCCAAAGTGTGGATTGTGTCAGTAACTAATCCCAAAACTCTATTCTACAAGTTTCCAGTAGAATTATTGTCAAAAGAGTTTTATTTGTGATATTAAATTACATGTGAAGTCAAATTTTACATGTTGATGCTCAAAATTTGTAAGTATTATTAGTTCATATTCATTTATAATTTATTGTACACTGTTAGAAACCTATTATGCTTTCATAGCTTGAAATTAAATCAACATTGTTACATTATTTATTTATTTTTCTATAAATAATTTAACAGAAACCTTAATAAGTAATTTTAATTTGTTATTATTTTAACTTATGTACATTTCACAATTCTAAAATATTTTTGACCAAGGTATTTTCCGTTACAATATCTACCCATAAATCTTTCTAGCGTTTTCAGCATGAGACCATCGACTAATTGGGCAATATAACTTTGATGTCCTATCATTAACCCTTCCTATTTTATATAGGCATAAGACTTTTACCTTTTGCCACGCCTCTGGTGTATGAAGCCAGGCCATACATGCTTTTAATATGCGACACTTATAGGAAATTAAAGTTTCCTGTCCCTTTTGTAGTAGAATGGAATATATTTATTCTATTCTTGGGGATTTGTATGACTGAAATTTGTAGCCACTCTAATTTTATTAGGTCTCGATATTTCGGCAGTTAGCCTCCATTCCAAAGTAATTGACCTACTAGACCATGTTTGGGGTAGATGCTATTATCGGTTAAAAAAAAATGCGGCCTTAAAGTGTGCTGTGAGCATTGTTAACGTTTCCTTAAAGGGGTTTCTATAGGTTTCATTATCTTTCTTGAGAAATCCTACTTGGTTTACAGTAACCGCTTTAGCTAGGATTTTAATATTCTAGAGCTTGTGGGTGTTTCAGATAACTCCCCACATAACTTTCTCCATGATTGTCTTTTAGCCCTTCTAATCTCCTTGTTGTACTGCGTGCTAACGTTAGAGCATTAAAAAGTTTTTAAATAAGAAATTCATGTCATATCATGTTGTGCTTTAAATGACTTGTAAAATTATCATTCAAAATAAATAACTTATCTTTATCTTTAAAATAAATAACTGTTTTTATCTATCTAGAAGACGCTTAAATCAAAAGTTATGCAATAAACACTTAAATTACTAGATTTACCATAAACATATCTCATCCGTGTTGTATTTTGTTTGCTATTTTTTTTATTTAGTGAAATATCGGTAACTAGATCCCAAACTAATCACGCTGCTATAACTTTGCTGCGTTTGAATATCCATATCGGATGCATCTGAGATGTTGTAAATCTTTGATCACGTAATTTAATATACGTAATTGTAGTAGAACAGATGTGTCCAATGTGGATCAACAAACGCTCGAGATGTAAAACATGCATCGGATGTGGATATTCAAACGTAACAATTGAATTAGGGACGCAGTTATCTGAAAATATCAATTCACCAATCGGTATATTTTTATGGTTACCATTAAGTCGAATATCACAAAAGTGACGCAACTCTTGGTCGTGGTCCAAATGTGACCAACAAATGTTTTTTATGAACCGTTGTCAAAAATTGTGATTAGTTACGGTTAGTAGATGGTTAATATCGGACGATACCCTTATTTGGTATTCATTAGAGTGACTGAGGAGAGGAAAATGGCCTATGAAAGTTAAGGAAATTATAGAACGATATCCCTCTCAATGAAAATTGACGTGTGAATTTTTTAGACACTTCTATATTCTGGGTGGATCCTTATTAAGAAATCACCCTTTATATTGTCAAATATTTTTATGAATCCATATAATCCAACACGAATATGTTTTTACTTTTAACTATATTTAATAAAATATGGAAAAGCAATATTGAGTTTGATTCAAAGATAAGATTAAATTCAAAATATACTACAATGCTGTTTGTATACCAAAATAATTAAATATTTTTTCTAAACGAAATGTCTGTGGCAATAACTCTATGATTTAATTATTGAACTTTCCATACAATAATAATTATTCTTGCATCATAGTGCTCTTCTAAAATATACTGGAATATACATGCTTTTAATAAACAAACAGTAAATTTTGCTAATATTGCATGTCAAAAACTGTACTGAACTTCTGGTGCCCTCATCTGACTACCCTAATATTGAGAATTCTAACGGCTGAAATAGTCTTTCTTGGAAATTTCAATGTCTAGTCTAAGTGGATAATTACTAATCCCAAGGGACTTGTACCGAGACATTTGCAATTAGCTCAGGATTAACTCGGCTTATGTACAAACCTATTCCACTTTCAGCTTGTTTCTACAAATTTCCCCTATTCTTTGAAAATAATAACAATTAATTCTGAATCCTGTATGATTAATGTTTATCGTTTGTTGATATTAAAAATAAAATATTTAGAATCTATATACATATATTTTTTTAATTTAGAACAATTTCATTACTTTAAAATAAAAATATACAGAATGTAATAAAAAGGTGGGCCATCAGTTATACTAGATATTCTAGAGTCACAAATAGGTTAGGTAGAGCCACGAACACCCAGAAGATCGATACATTTGAACAATAATTTACCTTATTTTTTATTTCTGTCGTGTAAAAAAATTATTTCTTTGCAGGCGCAGCTCTGTATTTGTAAGGTAGGGGGGGTGGGTTGCTCCACAGCACTTAGGCCTCACAAGGCCCATTATGCATCCCCCAGAAGCATTTAGAACCTGACTTTCAACTTGTCAAAACTTGTCGCTGGTGAGCCAGACACTCAGGTCAAAGTCCTGCAGGTTAATAACGTCGAGTACGTATCAAGCTAGCAGAGCACCATTAGATTTTTTACATTCCGAGCTATGGAATTAAGTAGGTTACCTGTATTGACACCTAAGCAAAATGAAGTAATTTGTTTAATTGGATGGTTTTTTAACATAGACTGCAAGGTTCAAGGACGTAATGATAGCAGTAATGCAATGTAATACAAACTTTGGATTAAAATAAAGACAAATTATTGATTTGATTCGACTTTGGTTTCATTACAATATGTAAGATAAGGAGGTCCCTTGTCATAACATTACAGCGGACCTCCCTAATACGCTCGAGTCCACGAAGCTTTGCGACCCGCCGCAGTGCGTCGCGGAAATCTACCTGGACAAAAATCCTTAGTCCTAAACCACCAACAGTTTTGGAAAAAAATTGGGATATATTTATATGACAGACTATTATTAATGTACAAATGAAAAAATATGGTACCAGACATACAAGGTGTCCCAAATAAATATTTTTTTACAAAATTAAATACCTATAACTTGGTAATTGTACATACATATATTTTTAAAGATTAGATATCTATAACTTGAAAAATATCTACTTTTTATTTATATTTAATAATAATACATAACAAATTATAAAAAAATAGAACTAGGAAACATTGATAAATTAAGAGAAACTATATACAAGTTTATTCACTATCGCTATCTGAAGCTTAATTTTCGTCACCGCTAATGTCTATTAGGATCATACGTAAATCTAAGTTGTTATCATCTATTACAGGCGAATCGGTTATGTATTCGTTGATACCACTGAGATTTTCGTTGTGTCTGGAACTATTTTTTCTTAAAGATGATACAAATGGGTCAAAACTTATTAGTTATGAGGTCATTATATCTGTGTTTGTGTTAACTCTTGAAGATTTTCTTGAATGAAACAGTCGAAATTTTCGTATTTCTTTGTGTTTAGCCTCTAAGGCGTCTTCAGCTAACTGGCCAATCGGAAGGTCAAAATGCTGAATTATATATTTTCCGTAAACCAATAGCTTATGCACACTACTAGGCATATAGTACCAATCCAAGAGTTGTAAGTAGAGTACTCTAGTCTCAAGAAGTAAGCGGTCAAATTGGATTAAATTAATTTTCTTACCGCTAGCAATTGTTCGTAAAATAAGGGAAAATTTTAGTATTAGCTCTTTGTCGATACCTATTATTGCAGAACTAAGATCAGCGTTATTAAAAAACCTTCTTGCTGTATTACCGTCATTCGTGGATCCGTAACCCAATTTTGGTTTATCGACTACCAACCCCATCTTGGTTTTGAACTCAGCCTGAATATATTTTTTACGATCTTCGTAGATTTTTTTGTTTTCAGATCCTCTAACCTGCCAAATTTTTAATGGTAGTCGATACGATATGTGTAACAAACACTCAAGGCAACGAATCCACGAATGCAGTAAGGACAATCTAAAATTGAAGTTCTCAACTTTAACAGTTTTTTTAGTGACTGACCCTAAATTAATCTCCTTTGGGGAAGCTCCGCAGATAAAACATTTTTGTGTCGCAATGGTACTTGACAAAGTATTAATGGTACTAACATTTAACATTGTCATTAATAAAGTGTAATTAACACGAAGCCGTTTTTCCTTTCCTATTTCAAAATCTGATAAATTTTTTGTTAATTTTAATTTTAGCTTCATCTAAAATTCATTTTGATGTTTCTTAGGCGAATATAAATTTAATTGGCATACAAAAAAAGGTTGATTAAGTTCTGGGATTAGCCCAAATAACTTGGCCAGTTATTTTATTAATTAGTTGAATGGGTGATAAAGCTATTAGAAATAAATATTCACCGGTCATTTCAGGGTGTTAAACGTTTGTTTTTAAGTGCTATGCCCAGAACTTCCATCAAACCCGTATTTACAAAACAATTCTAGTGATTCACCGTCAGATAAACAGTTTTTAGTATACTTTCTACTGTGATATTTAGTAATTCTTGTAGATTTACTTCTGCACCGCCCTCAGTAACATCGATATTTCTTGGTATTAGCTGATTTATATGCTTTCTAATGATAGCTATTCGAAGAAAACAGTTTGGGTGTAAGTTATTTACAGCAGAACGAAAAAGGTTGTATTTTTGTTCTGTTAAATTTAAATCTAAATACAGCGCGAGTGCCTGTTCTGATGATAAAATCTTAGATTTACCTTCTGATCCCGAAGAACGCAAACGTGATGATTGTTGAGTAGCAAAAAATAGCTCCTCCATAGTGTAATTCTTGACTAACTTTTCAACTCGCTTTTTTTTAGTTTTAATACTGCTTTCTTGAAAAGGTAATTGAGGTCGTCCACGGTTTGCTTTAGGAATGTGAGAGTTTTGGGCTCTATTGCTCTCCGTATATGACACAAAGGTGTCCGTCGTGTATATTTCTTGTTTAAGCCATTTTCTTTGGTCTTTTAAAAAACGATCCCGAATCGTGCATATTTCTGCCATTTCTTGTCTATAGCTAGACAAAAAACGTGTGAAACTTAATTACATTCTTTTTCGATACCGTCAGAATTGTCGGATAAATTTAAAGAACTTAGAATTTTCTTCGAAACTTCTGCCTTCCTTTTAAGTTTTTCTGTTGAAATCCATATTTCAAAAAGATCACTGTTTTTTAATTCCATATCAGCAACTAAAAATAAAAAATTAAATTTCTTGTGCAAATGTGAGCAATTTCAGTGATATATCAACTTATTTGCAAAGATATAAACTACTTCAAAACAATATATTTCAAGGGACCAAACTAATCCTTTTTTTCTAAAGTTACCCTAAACTTTAAAAATAATTATTTTTAAATATTTTTGAGCTATAACTTACAACTATAATTTTGCTTTAAAAAGTACTTACCTTATAACATTTAGCACTTTTAAAACAAGTTTAAAATAAGCAAACTAAAATTTTAATTAAATTATTTTTTTTAGAAAACGACAAGACAGAGCTTGCTCTGACAACACTATTTTAAAAGTTGATGAATGTTTTAGCGATTACCATAGCCACCTCTGTGACTTTGTGCGTATTGTAAATGGTGGTTTTAAATTAATTAGTTATTACTCTTTAAGCCTAGATGTATATATATTATATGATTTTTACCCGATGTCGAAATCTGATTTTTGTCCATAGGGCGACGCACTGTAGCGCCGTCCTGTATAGTAATCCTTTTTTTAATTTATTTTATTTAACCGAAAAATTAAATTAACGCGACCTAGCGTTGTAAAACCTTCCCCGAGCCGAGTTATCTGCGGACATCCCTGATAAGCTCTGTTCCAGGAGGCCTTACAACGTATTGTCCTGTTAACATTCTTAACTATCGCGTGAGAAATATCATTTTAGGCGAGACGCGGAAGAGAGCGGATTTTCGAGTCGACTGAAACAGCCACCGTTCGATCGAATGTCGTCGCGTGGTAAATAATTTATTAATCGTGCATTTTGATTTATTAGTCGAAAAGGTTATTTTTTTACACATAGAAGGCTCCGAAAATTCCGTTTTGACCATTTTCCGTGTCATAATCATTCAACCGTTTTATTTCATTAATTTAAATTATTGGGAAATATATTTTCCGTATACAGAGGACGCTGTAGTTTTCCGCATTAGTTTTAGTTCTTTATAATTCACCTGCTACATTTAATTAAATTTATTTGTTGAGAAATTTATTTTCTATTTACCGAGAGCGTTGTAAATTTCCGTATCAATGTTTTTTTTTTACTTTGTAGTTTCTTTATAAATCACCTGTTTAACTAATTTTATTTAGCGAAAAATAATTTTCTGTATACGGGGTGGAGCATAATTGCCTCATGTATAATATTGAACCGTTATTTATTTCAACTTATTTGTTTTTGAAAATTAATTGTACTTTTTAGTAAATTTATTTTCTGTATACACAGTGGAACATAATCGCCTCCTGAACTTTAAACCATTTATTTATTTCAACTTATTTCTTTTTGAAAATTAATTTTACTTTTAGTAAATTTATTTTGTGTATACAGGGTGGAGCATAATTGTCTCCTGAAGTTTGAACCGTTAATTATTTCAATCCATTTTTTTTGGAATTAATTATACTGTTGGTAAACAATTTTAATTTATGTAAACATTTATTTTCCTTTTACAGGGAGAATCATAAATTCCCGTTTAATTATTTGATTTCTTTGTATAACTCAACCGATCTTTGTGACCGGTATTCTTGTACTACGAATTTGTTTTCTGTATACCGGGGAAGCCAATACCGCGGGTCGAGGTGTTATTTTTTGGAAATATATATTTTCATATTTATCCCTGCGTTCTTTTTATTACCGGCACTTGACCGTTTTTTTTTCAGGGTTCCGTAGGGAGCAAGGTATAAGGAAGATAAGTGATTTATTCCTAATTTAGTGGCTACCTTTAGCAGTGACCGCCTGGAAGTTTTTTTTACAATACTGAGTTTATTCTTTGGTGTGCTACAGGGTCGCAGAGCAAACTGTGTTACCAAAACTGGCTCCCGAGCAACCCCTATTCTGAACTCACCATCATAGCGTCATACAGACTTCCTGATTCATTGTAAGTGGAATAGAAAGCATGTTACAATGACGAAATTTGAGTTTGAGTCTGAGTGCAATACGATGCGGATAATCCACTCAAGTTACGTTTCATTATATAAACTGCTTGTAACTTTTTTCACAATTTTTAAATTATATTTTCAGCCCTCTAACAGCCTTCAAAATAACTAAAAATAAAATTAAAAATAAATGTAAAATTTTTATTAGATATACTCATTTAAAGCTATGTTTAAGCATATACACTAGTTATTTTTTTCGAAATTTTACAAATACGTGTTAAGCCCTCTATCGCCCCCTTAGAAAATTTATATAGATAAAGAAATTTAATAACGTCATAAAAAAATTGAAATCCCGATTTTTAGTAGAATTGTAACCCAACTATTTTCCACTATAAAAGTGCCATTTAATTAACACTATTTTTAACATCCTACTCCCACCCTTACATAAAAATAGTATCTACTTTTTAAACATTAGCTTTGTTCGCACAACGATCAGAAAAATAAGCAACTGCAAGACTCATGTGCAGTTCGTAAAAAGTGTTCGCACAACCAAATTTTATCTCCATTTAAAAATTGGGCGTTCGCGGAACGAAATTTGCCGTGGCAAGTCGATTTCCAACGATCCAAATAATCCCCTGATTTTAAAGAAATGTTTAGTTGGAGACATGCGCATTTGTTTATTCCTTATGTCGCATGTCAATTTAAAAGTTAGGTTATATGTTTGTTGTTTTTGGATTATTTTTGTGTTAATTTTATATTTTAAATTATTGTCGGATCATTTTAATAAGTAAAAATAAAGTAAGTGACATTTTTAAGTACTAAATGTAATTAGGTAGGTAATCATATTTAATTTTTTTAGAAGTAGTTTTAAAGATGTTGTTCGAGGAAAATTGGGAAAGTTATTCGAGTGACGAGGAACTATTAGTTGATTATTTTAGACAAAGCAAAAAAATGAAAATTATTTGGAAGAGATAGTCCCTAATTATACAAACACAGAATTTATAGAACATTTTAGATTAAGCAGACAAGTTGTTCAAAATTTATCTGAACAATTTGCACAAACGCAATACTTCCATCACCAAAGCGGGGAATTTGGAAAATTGAATGCCGATGACTTCGTTATTATATTTTTATGGTATGCTGGCTATGAGGCAGCCTCATATAGAGATGTTGCCGATAGATTCTGCATATCATTAAGTACTCTCCGAAAAGTTATCGAAAGAATGACGCACTTCCTGAGCAATCTTTCTCCACAAATTATTACTTGGTCAAATTACTTAGAACAACACATAAAACAGCAGTTTTCCACCAATGGATTTGAAAACGTGATAGGAGCAATCGATGGGAGTGATGTGAGGATTGACAAACCTTCTGAAGATCCTGATTCCTACCTTAATAGAAAAGGATTCTATTCAATGCAAGTAAGTACCTACCTAATTCTATTTCTTTCTAAATTTTATCATTTTTGGTCATTGCATATTTAAATATATATTATTAAAACTTTATTTTCTGTAGTTATTTTAGTTTCAGGTAGTTGCTGATCATCGAAGAAAAATTAGAGACGTGGTAATAGGATTTCCTGGCTCCGTACACGACAGCAGGGTATTTCGGGCATCTCCTTTATCCACCAACATAGAAGAGATGTGTGATGAAAATTATCTTCTGGGAGACAGTGGATATCCGTGTCAAAAAAATTTATTAACGCTATTTAAGGAAATTGGACATTTAACAAGGAGGCAAATAAATTACAACATAAAATTAGCAAAAAACGAGATATGTAGTGGAACATTGTTTCGGCATTTTGAAACAGAAATTTCGTTAATTGTACCACTTAAAATTAAGAAGCGATGATATGATTGCAAATTTTATTAGAGATTGTTGTGTTCTTCATAAATTTTGGTTGAATCATAATCGCAATTATGACGATATAGAGGCAGAAGTTGAAATGGAAGACAATGAAGACGTGCAAATAGAAAATAATGACAGAGTAGAGGTTAATAATAGAGACAATATAAACGGTATAGAATTTAGAAATCGTGTTATGAATATCTTGCCAATGTAGAAACGTTGATTTTATTTGATAGGAATAACTTAATAAATAACTTTTTAACAGAAATTTTTTTATTACAAACTTTACAAAACTTCAAAAACGACAATAACAAATAGAACTAAACAAACAATGTAAATGCAAAACGACAATAACAAACAAATAGAACTAAACAAATAATATTTATAAATGCAATGAACTAAATAAATAACTAAAATCCTGAAGGAATATCTGTTTAAATAAGAATGTTTTTTTCAGTCAATTTTAGTAACAGTTTGTTTCAATATGTAAATTATTTTTATCTTTTAATAAATTATTCTTTCGTTCTTTTAATTGCACCTTTTGTACTTCCAATTGATAAAGTTTTTCAAATTTTTCTTTCTCAAAAGCTAATTTTTCCTTGTGTCGATCTAATTTGTTAAGACGTATTTTTTCTAAAACATTATTTTTTACAGATGTGGCTGCTTTTGATTTCATCCCATGAGGCGTTTCTGTTGTAATGTTTTCTTTATTTATTATTGAAAAAGAATCAGATGAAAATTCGGGTGAAAATTCCTTTTTAACTAATTCAGCTTGTGTCGGTCAAAGGTGTTTGTAATTTTGTTGCTGTTGATGTAGATAATAAATTTGTCAGATTGATATTTTTCTTTTTACCGAGAATATCATCCATTTCATCGGCAAATTCAAAAAATCTTCGACCTGCTCCCGTTTGCTTCTTATTATCTACATATTTTTTATAATTTCGTTCTAGAATTCGCCCTCTGTTTTCACAGTTTAAGGGCATCACATCAATGTTATAACCTTCCACATTTTCTTAAAATTTCTAATTTTTAATGTTCCCACCAGTTTCCTTGTTGTTTTAAAATAATTTAGTAACATTCGAGTTGTTACAGCAGTCCATATGAAACTTCTACCTTCTCTAGAGCACGACTCAGTGGGGTTTGCCAAGGGAGTTTCTAAAACAACAAACAACAAAATTGGTATAGGTATTTTACCTAAAACACATATCACTGAACTTACCTTCTATTGCGTAAATCGTTTATGATAAATATTTTTACTTTTAAATATTTAACTTTTATTTAACGACGATAATTATAAAAAGCCCAAATTCAAAAATCTTAAATATTATTGCCGAGAAGCATTAAAAGATTGAAAGAAATAAAACATAACCTATAAATCTAGTTTTTAATGGGACTTTACCTTTCAGCACATTCAGTCAACAATGATTTTTAAGCGTTCGCAGTACAAAAAATTGGCAATTAGGTTAAAACCAAAAATAGTTTAAACATGCGCACAAAAAAAATTCTTATTAGTTGGAAGTTTAAATATGACCTAAAGTATATTCTCACTTATAGACTGAACCAAGATATTCTTGAATTTTTTTTTTTTCATATATTCGCGGTATGGGAGCAACTAATGATCATCCAACACCCATGGATATTAAATATAGGTTGCGGTGGTACACATTCTTGGAAAACATTCACTGGCCATATTTTCAATGAAGAGAAATACTGAGGATAGTATCAAAACGTGCCTACTCGAGCCATTTCAAAAACAAGATGACATTGCAGACAATAAACAATTTGACTCTGAAATCTGTTTAACCCAACAGTTGTTTGAAAAAGTTCTTTCTGATGGTGATTTTGTTGAAACATCAAATCTTTTTAGTGAATAAATGTTTTCTGACCATACTTTCCAGAGTTCAGATTATGGAACAGACAAGTTCTTTTCTGAAGATCATGACAATCTTTTAAGGCAGAAAAAACAAAATGCCCGACACCATTTTTAAAGGTCTAAAATTTTTTACTGGATATGTAGCTTATAGATTTAAAAACGAATATTCAAATTTAAAATTGGTTACACCGATAAAATTTTGTCACACTACCCATGCCCCGATTGGATCGAGTTTATATCTAGAGGCAACCTTATATACCCAAGTGAAGAAATGTTAGAATGTATAGTTGAGACCGAATTTAATCGATTTCATAATAACTTCTTTTAGACGGAATCAAAAATTTTTAAAAAATTATTAAAAAAAATTAAAGCTGGTTCTGTAGAAGCAACAAAACAATTTCCAAATAAAATTATATTGTGTTTAATAGGAACTAGAACCTAGATCAGATTAAGACATTTGAATAAAAAAGTTAGCTTTGAAAACTGTAGGCGAAAACTGTCAAAAAAAATGTCAAAATTTACAAATAATTAATAAGTTAGTTTTGTTATTAGTTTTTATTTATAGTATTGTAGTTTTTGTTTATTATGTTTGTTTATGTATTTGTATTTTGAAAAAACCCACAACCGCTAGCAAGTTTCTTGCAATTTCTTCTTGCTAGGTGTAACCGAAATTGCGGATTTTTCACATTAAATCATGTTAAATATAATTTTTTTTCTTTTTCTGACTTATATACATTAGGGTGACCATATATGTACACCATTTCGCTGTATTGTACATGTAAACCCTGTATTTGTCAAGAAAAAACGCCATTATTGTTCAGCAATGTAAAACATAATGTACTGAAACGTAACAAATAAAACAAAAACGTAATACATGTCTCTCTGCATCTCTCTGTACATATCATGACTTTGAAAAACAATAACGACTGCGGCACGTCTTTTTTATTTTTTTAAACTTTTGCGCTTATGCAGTTTTTAATTCCACACGTTATCACCATTTTAATATAATAATTGTTTATATATTACAATAAAATTTGACTATTGTCGTCTAACCACTGATCTGTATTATAACATTTTCCTAGTAGCTACCTAAACGATTTTACAATATTTACTTTATGTTGTCTAGTTTTGTATTTAAATTTGTAAAAACAGTTGATTTATTTAAAAACTCTATCCAATCAACCAGTAGCACGTCTAATAGTAACGTTTTTTATATAATTTTTTTTTTTTTTAAAAATTCGATAGACGCTAATAGTAACGTCTAATAGTAACGTCTTTTATAAAAAAAAGTTTTTTTTAAAAATTCGAGAGACGGTGGTTCCTACCTTATTAAGGCCCACAAGGGTAAACTCGTAGCGTAACAAAAACGAGAAATGATTTAACTTGGAACAAAATACCGAAAGCCGATAGTAGTATTAGCATGTTGAATTTATTGGTTTGTGAAGCATTGGCATTACTTAGGTTAAACCATATGATGATTTTCACAAGCATTGATTTTTAAAACCATTCTATATCGCCTTTTGATTAGGGTTTAAAAACTTGTTCGAGCAATTTATTCAATAATATTTGGCCCCTTTACCTCTTAAGCCTGCTTGTTATATAATTCCTACATTTATAACATCCCTCATATTATTGACTGTATTTTTGTATATACCCTTGTATTAGTTATCTGTCAGTAGTTGTCAATTTAAATCTGTTACGTTTGAATTTAGTGAATAAAAGCCTACAGTTTGAAAGGTTTTCATTACAATTTTATTCACTAAATAAATCATGGATAAATATCTACGTCCTAAGAGATTCGAAACCGACCCCAATTTTCTAAACGCTGCTAAGCAATGGACACATTGGTTCAAGACCTTCCAAAATTTTCTAGGATGTGTTTCTACTTCCGAAACAGGTCTTAAAAATGAGGATCAGTTAAAACTACTACAAAACTACATTAGTCATTCTATATACGAATTAGTAAGTGAAATTAGTTCTTATAAAAAGGCTACAGAAGTACTTGAAAGTGTCTTTATCAAACCACCAAACGAGATATTTGCAAGACATTTATTGGCCACTCGTAAGCAACAGGCGACAGAAAATATTGATCAGTTCTTGCACGAACTTAAACTCCTCAGTAAAAATTTCAACTTTAAAGCTGTCAGCGCTGAACAAAATAAAAATGATTTTATTCGAGATGCGTTCATCAGTGGTTTATTGTCATCTCAAATTCGACAGCATTTATTAGAAAATAAAATTCTTAGTCTTGACGACGCTATTACCCAATCTAAGTCCCTAGAAGATGCCCAGAATTATTCTGAGAGATACATAACTCCTTCCAGTATTATTAATAACTGCTCCGAAGAAGTAAATTCCCCTTCGGCGGAGAATTTAACTTTAGATACTGCGGCACAGTCATGCTATTTTTGCGGAAAATCAAAACACCTTCGAGCCCTATGCCCTGCTAAAAATAAAACGTGTGCCTACTGCAAGAAGTTAGGTCACTTCGCTTAAGTTTGCCAATCCAGAAAGAAGAAAACAGCTATTATTTCCACAACTTCCTCCTTGCTTGCCACTTCTTCTAACTATTTATATGCTCCGTCAAATCTTTCGAAGACTCTCGTCGATTGCAAAGTAAATGGTCACAAAGCTATTTGTTTAATTGATACTGGCAGCTCGGATAGTTACATCGATTATGACTTCGCAATTAAGAATGCATTTACCATACATCCCTGTACTAGTAAAGTTTTAATGGCATCTACTTCTCTTTCTTCTGAGATCAAAGGTTACTGCATGATCGATTTTCATTTAACTGGACATGACTATTACAATTTTAAAATTTTAGTTCTTCACAACCTGTGTTCTGACGTCATTGTAGGTCATGATATTCTACGACAGCACGAGAGTTTAGATGTAAACTTCGGTGGGCCAAAATCGTCTTTATAAATCTGCTGCTTAGTGCAAGCTAAAGTTGAATGTCCCTTACTATTCAGTAATCTTACACCCAATTTTAAGCCAATAGCAACCAAATCACGCCGTCATTCAGAAATTGATGAAAAGTTTATTAACGAATAGATCAAGAACCTGCTTAAGGAAGGCATCATTGAAGAAAGTATATCTCCATGGCGAGCTCAAGTTCTTGTGACTAAAAGTGAGAATCATAAGAAGCGAATGGTAATAGACTATTCCCAAACTATAAACCGATACACCCTTCTTGATGCTTATCCGCTCCCGCATCGAAAAGCTGGTTACAAGTGTAACAAAATATTTAGCACTGTTCAATCAGAACATAATAAAATAACATCCTGTACATCAAAGTTTAATTTATTTCACCATAAATTAAACAGTTAAAATTAGAACGTATCTGGTCGGCGAACCTGAAAATTGCAACTCAGCGAAAACATCGAGTTCGTTGTTTAATTAATTAGCAAAGTTGTTATCTTATATTTAATATTGTTGAAATTTTGTTTAATAATAATAGTTTATAAAAATGTTAATTTTTTAAAAATAAATGCTTTTTAACCCCACGTTTCGTCTATCTAACATCCTTAAAATTAATATAATAATTATTAAAAAATAGCCCTTATTTTTTAATACAAATTATTCATTGGTCCTTCGAGCAAAAAAGTAAAAAATATTAAATTAATAGTCCAGTCAATCAATAGTACAAAAAAAAAATGCCTACAAAAAGCGAAGAAATTGACAAAATAGCAAAAGATCAAGAAAAAATTGGTAAGCAAATAGTACAATTGCTTAGCAATGCCAAAAAAGACTCGTCATCTAGAAAAACAGAAGAGTATATTGCAAATAAAACTGAAGAAAGAGAGAACTTATTGGAGCAAGCGAATCAAAACCATGTCAAAGCCTTAAAAATAGGTCTCTCCGATCATGTGTATTTTACAAGTCAGTATTTTGATCAAATAAAAGGGAAACACGATGAATACAAGGAATATCTGAAAGATTGTTCCAAAGCAGACCCAAATATACAACCAAATAGTAATGAAGAAGTGGAACAGCAACTTAGAATCAAAAAACAAATGGTAAAAATGGAACAATTCAAACGCACTATCCAACAAATACAACAAGAAGCAACCCAAGGTAAAACAAAATACAGGTATGAGGCATTAACCAACAAAGTGCAAAAACAATGGGATGCAATATTAGAATTACATGAGGAAATTATGGTATACGAAGCGCGTTTTACACATGAGTATTTTGTTATGGACAGATATATAAGTATGGAAAATCAATATGAAATAATAATGGAAGAACTGAATACAAAAGCAAAAGAAAATTCAGGTAATACTCTAGAAAGTATTAAATCCAATGTGGTATTACCAAAAATAAATATTCCCTTCTTTGATGGCAACTACGAGAATTGGTGTTCCTTCAATGATATATTTCAAAAGGTTATACATGAAACATCATTATCAAAAACAGAAAAGATGCAATATCTGAAAACCAGTTTAAAAGGTGAAGCCTTCAAGTTAATACAGCACTTTAAAATTACTGAAGATAACTATGAGATCGCTTGGAACACATTACAGAATAGATATGAAAACAAGCGCCAGATATTATCCACATTATTAGATAGAATAATAGATTTACCAGTATCCAAACGAGAATCGCCGAATGATATCAAGCTATTACATGATGTAACCACTGAAAGCCTTCAAGCCATAAAGAACTTGGAAGTCAAGACGGATTATTGGGGTCCATTACTAACACGTATCATAATGCGAAAGTGGGATTCAGAAACAAACAGAATTTATGAGCAAAGCCTAACCGAACCAAATGAGATACCACATTTTGAAGATGTCATGAAGTTCATCGAAAGACGATTTCAAGCACTAGAAAAATCTAGTACCGTTAAGAAGCCAAATGGGTTCTCCCAGACTGATTTTAAGCCAAAAAATCAAGACTGCGTGTATTGTAAGCAGTTACATAGCATATACCAATGCATAAAATTTAAAACATTGTCTATAGCTGATAGAAACCAATTTATCAGAAACAATCGACTTTGTTACAACTGTATGACACATGATTCAAAGGAAAAATGTCATAGTTCACTCCGATGCCGCACCTGTGGTATGTCCCATCACAGTATGCTGCATAAAGACAGAAAAGAACAGTCAAGGGTTTCAGAACATGTTAGAGTTGCGAGACCTGTTAACAGTTTACGATCCCAGACCAATACTACCATAGTGGCCAGTCAGCTTCCTCAATATGAACCTGTATCTACGTCGACACACATAGGAAGAGAAGATAATACAGTGTTAATACCTACGGCTATGGTAAATGTACAAACTTCCAATGGAATGTTCCAACTTCTACGAGTGCTGGTTGATCAGGGGTCGCAGTCATCCTTTATCACCGAAGAAGCAGCACAACTCTTAAACTTACCAAGAAAAAGAATACGAGCAGACATCTCATAGACCAAGAAGATCAGCTCAATTGGTATAGAAGCAGTTTGCCAAGGAACAACGGGAATCGCAACAAAAGAGGAATCTTGGGTAAATTCCTAACTAGCGTATTTGGAGTCAATGACGAGGTTTACCAAGACATCAATGCTCTTCAAGAAAATCAACAAGATCTCATAAAGGCATCAAGTCATCAAACTAAATTTATGATTTCGACTATCTCAAAAATCAATGAAACTGAAAAAAGAATCAAAAATCAACTAGAACGCTTCAGAGTTAAACTTAATCAAGGGCTAGTTGCAGTTAATGAGATGCAAAGATGGTACAAATCAGTAGATATAAATAAACTCAATATCCATCTACTGAGCACCTACCAGGTGGCCTGCAATTTTTTAGCGGAGTTAAATGAATATTACTCCAAACTCCTAGACGTTCATTTTAATAGAGGCAGCCTATACGATTTGATATCTCCACCTTATATTAGCCACATCATTGTCGCAGCAGATGATAAACTCCCATCAAATCTACAAATATTACCAACACCGATTTTAAAAATGAAGATGGAAATTAATGAGACCCACATTCAAATCTTTGCATTCTTTCCAATCGTAGATATTACAGAATTCGCTCTATTGCAAGCAACACCAACTCCTCTCAAAATAGATAAGGGATTCTACTGGATATTGGATATTCTAAGTGAGATCATAGGAGTGGACTACAATACACAGCTTTACTTCCAATTAACAAGTGAAGAATTTAAAAATTGTATCTACTTGGAGGCAAATCAATATATTTGTTCACCCGCTGTTGTGAAGAACATCGAAACAAATTCAAATTGTGTAATAGATGAAATTTATGAAAGACCAGACACCACTCAGTGCAAGATCAAAAAACATAGAGCTGTCCAAATAACATGGAAACAGCTTCACATGCCCAATACTTGGCTCTTTTTTACCAGTAAACCAGTCAACGTGGCTGTCATATGTCAAGGGATACGAGAAGACGTAAAACTCAATTCGACTGGAATTATTCAGATATCACAGGACTGCATTATAAAAACGAAAGAAAATATTTTATCCCCAAAACGATTGGAAACTGTTCCTGTCCTAGGTAGTTACTCAAAGGCTCTAGCGCCTACTATCAACACTACAATAGAATTGCCATCACACGACACTATCGCCGAAGAAGCTGTGTTTAAACTTACTGATAACTTAAAAGATATACAATCGGAAGAAGAGACACTTCAAACAAAAATTAAAGAAACAACCTGGAAAAAACTACATCAGCATACATATTTGTCTAATGGGGTAACTGCAGTGATCATAGGAATCGTAGCCTTGGGTATATGGTTTGGAAAGCGAATATACAACAAGAGGATCCAAAGAATACAACATCTGTCAAATCAGCCTGAAGTAATCGAGCTCCAGCCCCTGAGATGAATTGGAGAGACGCCAGAATGTTCAATCAGAACATAATAAAATAACATCCTGTACATCAAAGTTTAATTTATTTCACCATAAATTAAACAGTTAAAATTAGAACGTATCTGGTCGGCGAACCTGAAAATTGCAACTCAGCGAAAACATCGAGTTCGTTGTTTAATTAATTAGCAAAGTTGTTATCTTATATTTAATATTGAGAGTAGGTCATGATATTCTACGACAGCACGAGAGTTTAGATGTAAACTTCGGTGGGCCAAAATCGTCTTTATAAATCTGCTGCTTAGTGCAAGCTAAAGTTGAATGTCCCTTACTATTCAGTAATCTTACACCCAATTTTAAGCCAATAGCAACCAAATCACGCCGTCATTCAGAAATTGATGAAAAGTTTATTAACGAATAGATCAAGAACCTGCTTAAGGAAGGCATCATTGAAGAAAGTATATCTCCATGGCGAGCTCAAGTTCTTGTGACTAAAAGTGAGAATCATAAGAAGCGAATGGTAATAGACTATTCCCAAACTATAAACCGATACACCCTTCTTGATGCTTATCCGCTCCCGCATCGAAAAGCTGGTTACAAGTGTAACAAAATATTTAGCACTATTGACTTAAAAAGTGCTTACCGCCAAGCTTGTGGTAAATTATATCATTTCTGTCGCATCCCTTTTGGAGTCACTAATGGTGTTTCTTGTTTTCAAAGAGTAATTAATGGAATCATTACGAAAGAAAACCTAACTGGAGTATTTGCTTACTTAGATGATGTTACAGTCTGCGGAGAAGATTAAGAACGACACGATAAAAATTTAAACGCATTTTTGGATGTGGTGAAAAAGTATGGATTAACCCTTAATCAAAATAAATGCCAGTACTCAAGGAACTCTATAAAATTGTTAGGATACTCAATTGAGAACAAAACACTTCGGCCAGATCCGGAACGTCTAAACCCTCTTCTAAACCTACACCCGCCGACGGACATCGCCGCCCTTCGAAGAGTAGTAGGCATGTTTGCTCACTACTCCAAATGGATCCCCAGATTTTCTCACAAAATTCATAGTCTTACAAAATGTAGAACATTTCCTCTTTCTATTGATGTCGTAGAAGATTTTAAAAGTCTCAAAAAAGATATTGCTAATTCTTTTCTTTGTACTATTGATGAAAATGAATTACTTGTTGTAGAGACCGACGCTTCTGATTATGCCATAGCTGCTTCTTTAAGTCAAAATGGTCGCCCTGTTGCGTTTTACACAAGAACACTCTCAGACTCTGAACGTCGACATTCTGCTATTGAGAAAGAAGCTTATTCTATAGTGGAGGCACTAAAAAGATGGCGACATTTTCTAATTGGCCGTCATTTTAAACTTATCACCGACCAAGAATCTGTATCATTTATGTTTCACACAAAACACTCAAGCAAAATAAAAAATGAGAAAATAATGAGATGGCGATTGGAGCTATCTTGTTTTAGTTACGATATAAGTTACCGTCCGGGAGCCGACAACGTTGTAAGTGATTTCTTTTCTAGGATTTGCGGTGCTAGTAATAACATTAAACTTTTTGAACTTCACGAATCTTTATGCCACCCTGGGATTACAAGAATGTATCATCTAGTACGCTGTCGAAACACACTACTCCTTAGATGATATAAAACGAATGATTATGAGTTGCCCCATATGCGCGGAAATTAAGCCAAGATTTTTAAAGATTCAGATGTCCATTTAATAAAAGCTACAAGTGCTTTTGAACGCTTAAATATAGACTAGCAGCTCTCCGAATAAATATATTTTAACTATTGTAGATGAATATTCTCGGTTTCCTTTCGCTTTTCCTTGCAAAAACATGCATTCTTCTACCGTCATTAAATGCCTTACCCAGTTATTTTCTATTTTCGGATTACCAGCATACATTCATTCAGATCAAGGCCCTTCCTTTATATCAAAAGAACTTATCAGCTTTCTTCACTCTCATAATATTTCAACTAGTAGAACGACTCCTTATAACCCCGCAGGAAACGGTCAAGTTGAGCGTTACAATGTCATAATATGGAGGTCCATTAATCTGGCATTAAAAACGAAAAAGTTACAAACTTCTCAATGGGAATCAGTTATACCAGATGTTCTTCATTCCATTAGGTCTCTTCTTTGTACTTCAACCAATTCTATTCCCCACAAATGCATGTTCAGACATGATCGAAGAGCCACACACGGAACGTCTCTACCTTCTTGGCTAACTCCTTCTGAGATTGTTCTATTAAAGAAAAATGTTCGTAGAACTAAGTACGACCCTTTAGTGGAAGAAGTTAAGGTAATAGAAGTAAATCCTAATTATGCTCTAGTACGTAATACCTGTGGGAAGGAATCTACTGTCTCTGTTATGCAACTAGCCCCTCGAGGTGATGTACGGCTTCTTGAAGGTGATGAGAGTATCAAAACCCGGGACAACTCTGAGAAAGAAAACGCCTTGGTTGAGGACCTACACTCTACTGAAAATAATCCCGCAGATGCTGTAAATGAACATATTCATGAACAGGAACAAATTCAACTAGATGTGTCGAGACATAAGTAACGAATTAGGAAGATCCTCTAGAAACCGTCACCCTCCTCAATATCTTAGATATTAAGAATAGAAAATAAACATGGGGAGAATGTTATATAATTCCTACATTTATAACATCCCTCATATTATTGACTGTATTTTTGTATATACCCTTGTATTAGTTATCTGTCAGTAGTTCTCAATTTAAATCTGTTACGTTTGAATTTAGTGAATAAAAGCCTACGTTTGAAAGGTTTTCATTACACTGCTCATGTAAAATATTTGGGCTTCTTACTTCGCCTATTTATATTCTATTAATAAAGGACAGAAAGATGAGTATTGCAACTATGTTAAAAGAAATAAATTGGCTTTCAGTTCAAAATTATGTTCAGTACATGACTGATATTTATTTTTAAAATAAAAATGACATAGTACCATCGCATCAGATCTATTAGAAAAAATTCAATATAATTCGCAGTATCACAGCTATAATACAAGAAACCAATCTGACTTTCATGTACGGCAAGCCATCACTAAAAGTTCCCAAAATACAATTTTTATTAAAGGTTTAAAAAATTTAATAGACTGCCTACAGAAATTAAAAAAAAAAAAACAATAAATGTATTCAAAAGTAACCTCAAACAATACTTGATAAATAAACAAAACGGATATACTTTCTTGTAATAATACTCTTTAAACCTAATCTTTTTAAGTATTTCTCTTAATTTATTGTTATTTTACCCCTCGTTTTATCCGCATTTATTATAGATTATTTGTTTTGAGATCATGTACTTTATTGTAAAAAATTACTTGATGTTATATTAATACTACTTACTATGTTTAAATTATTAATAGTTTTGCGAAGATAGGTTATAGCAACTTATAGCCACAAAACTATTTTTGTGTTAAAGTAGATCCATAATTTTCAAAGGCCTTCTTTCAACATACAAATAAATGACAACTTTATAATTAAAATGAAAAACACAACAACATACCTCGGTATCATAATTAATCCAAATTTGAAATGGGCATTATATCCTACCTCTCTTTTATATAATAAAAAAGTGCTTTGTATAAGAACATTATATTGAGATATTTATTATTTGCAAAAGAAGTATACATTTTTAAATAATTTGACATTTAAGAGCCATTCACATATCACAGTTGACATCTTGATACTTGACAGGCATTATTCTGATTTTTGCCGAACAAAATGGCCGGTTAATTATTCTATGGAGTTGCGACAGAGAACCAGTAAATTTGATGAAGGTGTTTTTGTGGCTAGGGGCGAAATAGTAGTACGCTTAAAGCACCACTATAAAAAGTAATTTTTAAGAAACTGCTTATATATTTTTCATAAATTGGCAGGCTTGGCGACTAGTTTCGAATAAAAAGAGCCTCCAAAATGGCTATATGGTTGCAAGTGTGAAGGTCGCAACCCGCCTTAGAAATTTCACCTATACTATCAACGGCTGTTGTTTGACAGGTCGTTAGAGAATGTTTGCAATTTATGGAATGTAAAGAAATAATTGGAATTTCTAAAATTGTCACATAAAGAATGCACAGGCATATTTTAAGAAAATTTTAATTAAACTAGTTAGGATGAACCGAAAATCTAAGTTTCAAAACTAAGAAAATCAAAAGCGCAAGTTAATCAGAACTTTCGTTCTAGAGTTATCGTGCCAGCATACATACACACATACGACCAGACGAAATTTTTTTTTTTTAGATATACGGACTCAGAATGATCAGAAACATGAAAAAAAGCTTTAAAAAATAGGGGTCAGAAAATTTTTTCGTCTGCACGAATGCAATTCTGAGGCTTCATAGGAAGGGCCTCAGTAATAAAAACGCGAGAATAAGAATAAACTGCGTTTTTAATGTACCACTGCGTGCAATTTCGACAGAAATACTCGTTGCTGACGTCACAGTCTGGCGGCTGCCTGCGCGCGAGAATACCATTCTATATTTACACAACGGTAAAACAAAACAAGACCTGTTAATTATTAGAATTCGTAATTTTCAGTTGTCGATGCAAGATTTAACACGTTTTCGGGGTTGGTTATAAATACGCTATTTCTTATATTCGGGCAGTGTTATGTGCCTTATCGTCATAAAGCGAACATCGAAGAAGTGAAGCGTTGTAATAAACAATAATAAACAAAAATGAGTATTTTAAATTGTAGTTTAACTAAAAGTAAAGTGGAATGTCCTATATTTGGGAACCCAACTGATTTGAACCCTCGTACGTTGCCGACAATTGAACAAATGCTACAATGTTACTTATTCGTACGCTATGAACTAAAATATCAAAAATATAATGGAAAAGAACCAAGTTTTTTTACAAGTTTGCAATAAACTTGTGCCTAAAATTAAAAACATTTGGAAAGAGGCATCAATTCCAACTGTATCAAAAGGCAGAATTGTGCGATTAATATGGAAGTATTATTAAAAATATAAGAATTTAATATCATAGAAACAAGCAAAACAAACAGCTATAACGAAAAAGTAAATACATTTAAAATAGATCTCATAAAAAATTACTTGACATAGAAGCTTTTAAATGCGATTTTTTAGCATGCATGTGTGAAAAGTACCTACTAAGGTACAAAATTTTCTTTCTAATCAAAGATCTGTCAGAAAAATGTAGATCAATAAGAAACAAAGAAAATGTTGTCGAATAAACAAAGGCAATCAGAGAAATCAAAAGACTAAAATAATATGAATCAGAATCTGGCAATTTATTAAGACCCAGCTGTTCCTCTCAAACTACTACATCATTGTCGGGGTCAGAATCTTACCCTCTACCTCAAAAAACACTCAAATGAGAACAAAGTTACCTACGTTAGGTCTTGTATGCGATAAATATGTCTCCAGCGATTGCTAGTGCGGTATTAAAAGTTGTAGAAATTATTACCACAGAAGGTCCGTCGAAAATAAAGTGAGAATAGAGTGAAAGAAATCTAGAAATACCGCAATGAAGGAGTATGAAAGTGATAACAGAGAAATAAGAACTCTGTATTTTGATGAAAGAAAGGATAAAACTTTACTGCAAGAGAAGAAAAACGGTAGATTATACAAAAAAACTGTTCTCGAAGAACACATATCGCTTATCGAGGAACCTGAATCTATCTATATTGACCACGTAACTCCAACTACAGGGACGGCAAAGTCAATTGGAAAAACGATATTGGACTTTTTTTGATAAAAACAATTTGGAACTAAATGATTTGGCGGCTGTGGGTTGCGATGGTACTGTTGTTATAAAAATTTAATAAAAATGGTGTTATTGGGTATATTGAAACTAAATTGAAACGTCGTTTACAGTGGTATATTTGCCAACTACTCGCCAACGAATTGCCATTAAGACATTTATTCCAACATTTTCATGCATTGTAAATTCCTTTGATCGGGCTGTACTAAAACTTGAGGGTACATCTTTGCAATGTCTGTGGTAAAGGTATCTTCATGAGCGCAGGGTGCCTATTCCTGAAATTGGGGAGTGCGAAATATTGATAGAAAATTCTCACTTTCTACTCCCTTGTAAAATTCGTATTCTTGAAATCGAATTCATCAAAATTAGTGCAGAATTCTCAAAGCTTTCTCCTGCTTTTAGGTAGAAAAAATAAAAATAACGAGATAATTCAATTCACAAGCATGCGATAAAAATCAAAATATTACTATAACCTCATTAATGCTGTTAGTAGTTTTGAGGTATATTTATACATTTGCGGTTTTTACTTTCCTTTTAAAATAAATTTAGACGCGAAAATAATAAGAGTAATTTTTATTCAATACAGATAAATTTTAAACAAAATGATAAAAAATGGAGCAACAACTTGTTTAATTATAAAGGGTAGTAGTATAAAACTATCCCCGTACACTATTATATATAGGTAATTACACCTCTTTTCCATTAGTAATAACTTCTTCACATCTTTTAAATTGGTTCGGACTGAAATTATTAGGAGAGTAATAAAGGGTGTCTCAGAAATATTTGCTTATTTTAGTGAGTAAAAAAAAATACTAAAATTTGTTGTACCAAGATAATTTTATTATCAAAAGAAAGCCTAAACATTAAATTTTTATTTATGGAAAAGAATGTTGGATAAATGAGCACCGTTCATGTTTTTACACTCTCTTAATCTCGAACTGAAGTTATCGATCATTCTCCGAAGCAATTCACGAGGAATAGCGTTGATTTTGTCTGTTATTTTTTGCCTCAGTTCTCTCAAATCTTGTGGCGGTGGGGTGTATAACTTGCTTTTGAGGTATCCCCATAAGAAAAAATCTGCCGGTATTAAATCGGAACTTCTCGGGAGCCAGTTAATATCCCCTCTGCGATTGATCACCCTCTCTGGGAATAACTGATGAAGAGCATCCAGGGAATCATTCGTGACATGAGAAGTCGCTCCATCTTGTTGGAGAAACGTGTTTCTATTGTATCCACCATGGATCTGAATTGCAGGAGTTAAAAAAAGTCCTAATCATGTAGCAGTAGCGCTCAGATGTAACAATTTGAGCTTGACCACGATTGTCCTCAAAAAAATACGGGCCGATGATTCCTTGGCTTGACATACGATAACTTTAGGCGAGTGTAATAGTCATCGTGTTTCTCGAATTTTCTCACCCAATATTTATTCAAATTTGCACTTGGAACATCTCTCATTCTTGCTATAATGTAATAGAAGGATATTCAAACTTGAATTATTGCCAAGATATTTAAATTTTTAGTTTGGTAATTATTTAAAACGACAGTTTACAATGTGCATTAATATTATTTTTAATGAACAATAGCATTTTAAAATGTTTATAAGTGAAAAAGTCAAAATTCCGTTGTAGATGAAAACAAATCATAAAAACATAAAATCTTAAAATGCCAGCAGTAACACATATTGTCAAAGTTCGTAACTTCTAATTGGTTAAATGATCTAAAACGATCTGGCAACTCTGTATTTATTTTCGCCATCTACTTTCTCCTCCCTTGGCTTTCACGTTATTTCAAGAATACCAATTTTTTGGGATAGTGAAAATAAAGTGAATATATTCCCCGGGAGTTTCAGTTTCTCTCATTTTCAAGCATACGCATCCTGAAACGCAATAAGATGGAAAAAATGTCTTCCTGAATGGAAGGACCGACCTCAAGGACATTATTCAATGAAAGTTCACTATCAGATTTCGCAGATGCATCAAAGACAATACGTAATTGTGTAATTAATGATGTTTGCTTTTTAACACAATAATGTAAATAAAATATTGGTTTGGTTTAGGGATTTTGTACTAAAGTCGTATGTTTTAAATCTATGCACAAATTCAAGGGTGAATTATTTTTGTATTGTGTCAATAAGAAAATTTTAATTCACCTTTGAATTTGTACCTTTTTGAGTAAAAATATATTTTCTACCCAGCAGTTTTCAACCGCAATTTATTTAATACGTTTTTGATCCACGATCTAAAAACTGAATCGTCCCAGGATACTACACATTTAGATCTGCCCCTTAGGGTATATATAATCAGGACAATTATAATATCACTGTAAGTGTAGAATAAATAATTAATTTTATTTAGCAAGTACCTATTTGTTCACTTCTACCCAAAAACACTCTATAAGGAACGTTTATTAATATTACAAACTTATTAAGAGTTGATCAATGAGTAATTTTGTTATAACCTAACTTAACTAGGGTTGCATTCTTAAAAACTAAAGTTCTACTCGCTAGTACACTGTAGAGGTCTGATAACTTAATTACACTAAACTAATGTGTAACACTAAACCGCACAATCCTATGCTTTGTTATTAACACAATCACTTGGCTAACTCAAAAGTCTTCTTATCAGGTTCGTGTTGTCAAGAAGCTGGATCGCCTCAACGTTCACATGTTGATAGAGACATTGTTCGTGACTTCTAGCGAATCTGGTGATAGTCTGGTCAACAGTGTCCATCTGGAGGTCTCGATAAAGGTCGCTGTTATTAATGTTTTGGAATCTCTGGATTATTAGAATATTACTGTAGCTGGCACAACCCCAGAGCTGAATGCCATAGGTCCAAATTGGTTTGAGAACTTGTTTATATAACATAATTTTGTTAGATAGGCTGGAAGGCCTACCAAGTAACCAGTACATTTTCTTGAATTTTATATCTAACTCTTGTCTTTTTACTTTCCTATCTGTATACAGATAAGGAAAGTATAGGAATCATGATTTTTTTCGACCTCCAGTTTTCGACGGATTTTTACGTTTTAGGGTTCCCTAAATCCGTTTTGACTATTTTCGGGATGATGTCTGTGTGTGTGTGTGTGTTTGTGTGTGTTTGTGTGTGTGTGTTTGTGTGTGTTTGTGTGTGTTTGTGTGTGTGTGTGTGTGTGTGTGTGTGTGTGTGTGTGTGTGTGTGTGTGTGTGTGTGTGTGTTGTGTCAAATTTTCCTGAAATGGTCCATATTCGAGAAATTTGACAAAATGTGCAAAATTGTGATTTTTGAGAAAATTGTTAAACTAAAAGTTGTTTGCGATATCCATCTCTATATTTTTTGTTTCTACATGAATTTTCTAAAATGAACCGTAATGGAAAAACTGGTGGAAAAGTGCTAAATTTAAATTTTTCAGTATTTTCGTTTTCAATGGATATCTATAGAAAAATGTTTCGAGTTAATGTATGTGGAAAATGTATATATTTAGTTTATCCTCTAAACATTTATAGAGGTGCTACAATAGGTTATACAAAATAACCGGAAAAAGCCTATAATTACTAGATAGGAAAGTCATGTGTTGGACACATCAGATTTTCTTTTTAACATGAACCTTCCAGCGTAGTCTTGCATCTAATGTAATACCTAGATATTTTGCCGAGTTAGCATAAGGGACCTGAGCATTATTTATGTTAATTGGTATTCTTTCACCATTTTGGTTTGTAAAATTAATATTAACACATTTGATTTTGTTAAGTTTATTACGTTATCTTTTGGTCCAATTATTTATTTGAATAACTGATCTTTGTAGTTTATTTGCAGCCTCTTCATGATCTTTGCCTATCGCTAGGATGGCAGTATCATCTGCAAATGTAGCTATTGTGTCTTGTTCTAGTTGGGTATGTCACAAGTGTATAACAGATACAAAGTGGGTCCCAGGATGCTTCCCTGTGGTACCCCTGCTTTAATTTCTGCTTCATCTTGTTTTACTCTAAAGAATTTATCTGAAATGTATGAATCCAATAGCTTTGAGTGGGTGGCACAAAATTGATCGAAAATCATTTGACCGAATTGGAAATTTGATCGAAAATACATTTTATCGAATGGCATTTGATCGAAAATACATTTGATCGAATAGCATTTGATCGAAGATATATTTTATCGAATAACATTTTATTGAAAAGACAATGGATCGAAAATTCATTAGATCGAAAGGACAGTATATCGAAAATCAACATTAAAAATAGTAAAATATCAAAAAACGATACCATGCAACCGTCTGTTTAATGACTCTTATCCCTACTACCGGAGAAATTAAACTCAGCTACTACCAAAATTAGGTACTAATGGTAAATTTTTCGATAATCTCAAACGATAGCTACCTCGTTTACTAAATTTTCATCCTTACAATACTGTTGATTAAAAAATTAATTCGCTCAAAATAAGTATTTCAATAAGGTCGGGTTGTCTCTCGATGGGAAATTTTAGGTAAATTATTTTTGGTGTTTCATATAAAAAATTTGATTAATTTACCTAACCTGTGCGACCTGGAGCCGTCGCGATTTGCCTTGCAAAAAAAATTACAGTAAAAATGAGAAAAATAGGAAAAATAAATAATTAACTAATTTATCTAACCTGTGTGGCCTTTAATTTTAACTGATTGCTCTCGCACAAGTTAGGTAATTTGGTTAGGTTTCTTTTATAACAAACTTAACTAACTTACCTCACCCATGCGGTCTGGAGCCATCGCGGTTTGACTCGCAAAAAAAATATAAAAAATGAGAAAAATAAAAAACTTACTAATTTATCTAACCTGCGCTATTTAAATTTAACTCGCATGAGTTAGATAAATTAGTTAAGTTTTTTTTATTAAAAAAAAATTAATTAATTTACCTAACCTGTGCGGCCTGGAGCCGTCGCGGGTTGCCTTGTAAAAAAATTATAGAAAAAAAAAAGAAAAATAAAAACAAAATTTTTAACTAATTTACCTAGCCTGTGCGGCCTGGAGCAATTTAACTGATTGCTCTGACACAGGTTAGGTAATTTTGTTGAGGGGAAACCGCTTTGCACCAACCGCTGGGTCTATGCTTGTTGCTATTTTATTCCAATTTCCCTGGTCATTTTTCCCACTAACCTGTGCAGTCTGGAGTCGTCGCGGTTTACCTCGCAAAATAATTATAATGTGTTAATTCTTATTTTTATATTTTAATTTTTTGTATACAATTTGTTTTTCGAAGCAACCAACGATGATTCTAGGTCGCATAGGTTAGGTAAATTAGTTAAAAATTTTGTTTTCATTTTTCTTATATTTCTATAATTTGATGTATATTTGATTTTTTTATCAATTGCTTTTTCTATCAAATCTATTTTCTATCAATTTTCTTTTCGATCATTGTTCTTTTCGATCATTTTTCTCTTCGATCATTTTTCTTTTCGATCAGTTGTTATTCGATCAAATGTTTTTTCGGTCAAATGTATTCGATCAAATGTTTTCGATCAATTTTGTTCCACCCGCTCTAAGTATGGCTATCTATGTTTTCTAATGCTTTTTTTTTAATCGCATTTGAAAATCTATGAATCTGATCTATAGTTGAATGGTTTTCTCTAAAGCCGAACTGGTAATCTGGAATTAGTTTCCTTTCTTCAATGATGAGTTTTAGTCTTTATATTAGTATTTTTTCAAATAGTTTAGATATGATAGGCAATAGAGAAATTGGTCTATAATAAGAAACTTCGTTTGAAGGTTTTCCTGGTTTGGGGATCAAAATGACTTCAGCTGCTTTTCACAACCTAGAGATATACCTAAATTAAAATGAGGCATTAAACAGGTGTGTAAGTTTAATTATGGCTTTCTTTGGAAGTTGTTTTAAGATTTCTCCTGTAATTAAATCAAAGGATTAATATTTGTTTTTATATCTTTTGCAATTTCCTTTGGAGAGGTTGGTCTAATAATTAAGTCATCTCTCTCTAGAGGAACACAGTTCGGTAATTCTTCTCCTTCATTTGGTTGGAAGGTATTTTGTAAGTGCTTATTTCTAGCCCAGCTACCATCTGTATTTCTGATTGGAGCATTCTGCACAGTGAGCCATTTTAATCGCTTTGTGGCTTTCCACAGTGGATTTATCGTTTATCAACTCATTAAGGTACTCACAAACAGATTCATTTTTAATTCGTTTTATCTCTCTTTTTAACTGCTGTGTGGCGTGGTTATGTTTGGTTTTATCTGATGTAGCTCTGATCTGATGCCATTTCCTCCTTAGTTTTCTTTTTGCAGAGATTAGGTCCCTCATTTCTTTAGGATAGTTATTTCCTTCTGTTCGCTGCAAAATAGGTGTAGTATTATCCCATGTTGTTGTATGTTGGACACAAGTAGATCTGCTTCTTCATCTACCTGTGCTTTTGTTCTTAACGCAACTAAAAGATTTATTTTATTTTCAAAGTCTAGTCTGAAGCTTTGTCAGTCTGGTCTCCTATTTATTAGTCTAGGAGCGCTTTCCGTTTGGATAATGGTGTCACTAAGAGTGAGAAGAATGGGCGAATGATCTGAATTCATGTCCCAATGATCTGAATTCACGTCCCATGCTTCATCAATTTGGATGTAGTCAGCTGAAATATTTCGTACAACAAAAAAGTATATTAGGTCGGGTATTTTGTTTCTATCTGTGGGCCAATAAGTTCGTTTGCCAGTTGAATGCGATTCACATTTTAACTGTGTCATTGCTTCTTTTAGGTTTTTACCCTTAGATGTTGTTAGTCTGGAGCCCCAATGGGTGTATTTTGCATTAAAGTCGCCTCCAATGATAAATCTAAGTTCTTGACTATTAAGGAAATCTAGGTATTGTTCTTTTTTAACAGTGTGTCTTGGAGGATAATATACAGAAGTGACCATAACATCAGAAGGTTTTGATTTTATCATTATAGAAGTAACCTAAAATTCTTCAGTCCTGCTTAATTGCTTCTTTAAATATTACTGAGCTACCACCTCTTGTTGCATTTTGGGGATGAATGGTATAACAAACCTTATATCCCTTAAATTTAATAAAGAACTCATTGGTAAAGTAAGTCTCTGAATGTAACATATGTCTATGCTTTCTATGTCTAGGATTGTTTCCAATTCTCCAACAACTTTTAAAATAAAAAAAAAACTTGTTCATTGTAATTATTAATCAATTACTAGAATAATAGATACGTTACAAAACATCCACTATAATTTGCTCAGTGTACACCAGAAGAAAAAAAATATTACAAAACAATATCTGGATTGCCATAGTGACGCTAGAAAAAAACATGAATTTTATTGTTCAAAATTTTAATTTAAATCTGGTTATATCGTGTGAAATGCTCTTTGTCTTTTATACTCTTTTTGATATTGTTATTATAAAAAAATAATAGCGAGAGTATTTCAAAAATAAATTTCAGTGTGAACCGTTCCTAAAAAAAGACCAACAGGTTTGTTCCAGACTAAAGTTATTGTATATTAAAAAATAATTTATAAATATGAAGTTTAAAGCTATTTACCATAATGATTCTGTAATTATTGGACTTTTTCACATAATTCATAGACAACTTAAATGCTTATCTCAAAAACACAAAATTATTATGAATTTTAAATAAGAGTCTACTATTAAGGTGATTACAGCACCCCCCTCATAATTTTCGGACAAGGATATCTCAAAAAGTAATTTTCTTAAAAAATTAAAATTTTGGCAAAAAATATTAGGCAATAATGTCTAGAATATGCATATATTTTAAAGTTTTAATTCCTTTTAGTTTCCGAGAAAAAAAATCAAAGGGATTTAAATTTTTAAATATCATAATGAAAATAAAAGCATTCCTCAACATCAGTATTCTTAATATAATCCCCAAATTTAAGCTCTTAATATTTTGTTAATGATTTTTTAAAATTCGCCGAAATTAGTGGCTAAAACGCCTCGTTAAGTGCTGCTTTCTGGTGTAACGCGTCTGTAACTATCGTATCGTACACTCTGAGTCATCATTCGTTTCTTGTGACGGTTTACACCAGTTTACACCAGTTTAAACCAGAAAATAGCACTTAACGAGGCATTTTAGCCACTAATTCCGGCGAATTTTAAAAAATCATTAACAAGAGATTAAGAGCTTAACTTTTGGGATTATATTAAGAATACTGCTGTTGAGGAATGCATTTATTTTCATTATATTTTAAAATTTAAAGCCCTTTGATTTTTTTTCTCGAAAACTGGGATAAATTAAAACTTTAAAATATATGTATATTTTAGATATTATTGACTAATATATTTTGCCAAAATTTTAATTTTTTAAAAAAATCACTTTTTGAGATATCCTTGTCCGAAATTTATAAGGGGGTGCTGTAATCACCTTAAAGACGATTTATTAGCAATTAAAATCATGGACTACTAGTTAGCTATTCAGCAATTTCATTTTCATTAGGTACCTACATTGTACACGGATGAAACTCAGGAATAGAGATGAAAGTTAGGCGAGGGCTCAAACCGTAGGGGAAAATAATTAGGCCCAAAGCGTTAAACCATTGGGGATTTTACAATGTAGGTGGCAGCCTGTTTTGATCTGGCTATTTGCTATTTAAATTGTCTGATTATAAATCGATCATTATTCGTAAATCAGTCTATCGGCTTTAGTAGTAATTTGTTTAAAGGGATTTTGGCTGAAGGTCTTCGAAAATGTTGGCATCGAATTCATTGCTAACTACATTTTGTGAAATGAAGATTTTTTCTTTCTTAAGTCTCTTAAATCATTTAAAAAGCAAATATTTATAATACATTTAAAAAAATAAATACGTCGTTTTTAAAAGAGTTGTTCATTTTATTATGTTTTTATTTATAAATTTGTTAAGACGCACAAAATAATATTCTAAGGGAATATAGAATTTTATATTTCGAGACTAAGTTTCTGTTTTTAATTTTTTTTTAAACAATTTACAATTACTACAAAAATCATTTAGTTGAACGGAGTTGGGATAAAGGATGTTGCAATAATGATTTTTCTGTTATTTAAAACCAAGGTTCACTTATTGCAAAAAATATTATTTGTGATTTTAGCTAATTACTTTAACAAGAGTCTTTAGTTTTCATAGTCTTTACTTAAAACGTTTTCAGCTAACACTCTATATTTTAATCATCAAGCATTCTATAATGTTTATTTTATTGGTAAATGGATGTTCTGTGATATAACTCCTCCCTTCTTAAGATTCAACAAAATATTTCTAAATTTGCATTTTCAGCCCTCTACCGCTGAAAGTTACATTTTAGTGTTTGAATTCACACTTTTTACTTTCCTATCTGTATACAGATATAAGGAAAGTATAGGAATCATAATTTTTTTCGACCTCGAGTTTTCGACGGATTTTTACGTTTTGAGGTCCCCTGAATCCGTTTTGACTATTTTCGCGATGATGTCTGTGTGTGTGTGTGTGTGTGTGTGTGTGTGTGTGTGTGTGTGTGTGTGTGTGTGTGTGTGTGTGTGTGTGTGTGTGTCTGTGTGTGTGTGTGTGTGTGTGTGTGTCTGTGTGTGTGTGTGTCTGTATAACGCATAAATCATGAACCGTTACACGGAAAAACACCAAATTTCAAACTTAAGCTTTATTCTAGCGTCTAATGAGCTGATTAGATTTTGGGCAGAGTCGGAACATCTGGGGGGGTACTTTATAGGTGGTCATTTTTATATTTTATGGAATATATCTGTTATTTACGTTTGGGGAAGAAAATTTTTTAAATAAAAGTTACTTCTTATTTTATTATCTATAATTTTTGTTATTTACAAAATTTTCCTAAAATGGTCCGTATTCGAGAAATTTGACAAAATGTAAAAAAATATTTTTTTTTATAAAAATTGTTCAAACAAAAGTTGTTTGTAATATAATTCTCTATAATTTTTGTCCCATAGATAATTTCTCTAAAATGAACCGTATTCGAGATATTTGAGAAAATGTGTAAATTTCGAAATTTGAAGAAAACTCAAAAACGGATAAAGAAAAAATCAATAAATTTTAAACTTAAGTTTTATTTCGGCCTGACGTGAAATGATTAGATTTTGGACAAAGTCGGAACATCTGGGGGGGTACTTTATGGGAGGCCGTTTATATATTTTATGGAATATATCTGTTATTTATGTTTGGAGAAGAAAATTGTTCAAATAAAAGTTACTTCTAATATTATTATCTATAATTTTTGCCTTATGTAAAAATTTCCTGAAATGGTCCGTATTCGAGAAATTTGACAAAATGTGCAAAATTCTGATTTTTATGAAAATTGTTGAAATAAAAGTTGTTTGCGATATCGATCTCTATAATATTTGTTCATACATGATTTTTTTTAAATGGACCGTAATGGAAAAATTGTAGGAAAAGTGCTAAATTTAAATTTTTCAGTATTTTCATTTTCAATGAATATCTATAGAAAAATGTTTCGCGGTAGATGTATGTGGACAATGTATATATTTAGTTTATCCTCTAAACATTTATAGAGATGCTGCAATAGGTTGTACAAAATAACCGGAAAAAGCCTGTAATAACTAGATAGGAAAGTCATGTGTTGGACACATCAGATTTTTATTTTTAATATACTACGCCTTTTAACCAATGTTTAATCATTTTATTTAAAAGATAGGGTAAAAATTACTTGAACAATAAATAAATATTACACGATTAAAACTAAACAACACATTTATTTAAAAAATGGTAAAAAGTATCTAAAGAAATTAAACATAAAAAGCTAACAAATCAAACATAAAAGCTTACAAATCAAATAGGTATAAAAAGCTAACACATCAAATCAAGTAAAAAAACAGTAATAAAAAAAACGTTTACTGAATTTTAAACTGTCGTTTACTTTCAAATGTTGGTATAATTACTGAGGCCCTTCTTATTCGCTCCGTGCGCGACAGCAGCGCCAATTCTTTTCGGTACTAATGGACTATTTCTGCAAATACAATTTTTAATAGAATTCGTAAATAAAAAGTATATATGTTAGTTTTAATAAAAGTATACGGATTTGTAAAACAAGTAAAACATAAATTTATTATTATTATATATTTTTACCGCTTAAATTAAAGAAAATTATCTATAATCAATAAAAATCAATAATAAAATGTAGGGAGGCAACAGTATTTACTGGAAAATGTATAAGAAGTTGTCTAAGTCTAATAAGTTGTCAAAATAAAAAATACCATTTAATAATAGCGTGAAGTTAAAATGTATAACAAAGGATCGTTATTTATATTTTCATTTTTGTTCCAAAGGAAACAGAATGAATGATTAAAACTGGTTTCCCATCAGTAGCTCACAAAATTGCATTCCAGCCACACATAATAATGAAAGGTAGAAATCTTGAAATCTAGTCCTTTCCAAAAGGGATATTAAAGAACACCGTAAAATGATAATTTATTGTTTATTTAAAAACTTTCATGTTTCTGATGTCTACTATTTCCAGCATTACTGTTATTATTACAAAAATAAAGGTAATTTTTCTTCTTATTGTACACCTATCCTTTTATTTCTTTGACTTAATTTCCAGTTTGCTACTGAAATTTTTTATATAAGTTTCACTGTTTTTTTTTGCTAGTATTTGTACAATTTTCAACACAGCAACTCCGGTTGCTTATTGTATTGTTTTTACCTACTTTTTTGAAAAAAAGTAAAATGTATACGTGTAATTGATATGCCAAAATTACAAAATATCGCCCTAAAATGCACAAATTATCCACAGCTAGCGCTAGTATCGCTTTTGCTTCCCTTTCCATGACTTCGCACGGAGCGAATAGGGCCTCAGTATAGCATTCGTTCAGACGAAAAAATTTTTTTACTTCCAATTTTTTTCGTCCGAAAGTGCAAAAAAAATTTCGTCTGGTCGTCTGTGTGTATGTATGTCGGCACGATAACTGTAGAACGAAAGTTCTGATTGACTTGCGCTTCTGATTTTCTTGCTTCTAACATTTTTAATATCAATGTTTTTAAAATCTGCCTATGCATTTTTTATGTGACTTAACTTATGCAATCCAATAATTCATAACGTCTAACTTTTCTAACATTCTACTCATTCTACTCATTCTACTCATCCCATTAGAATTTACAAATATATCTGTCATGCTCTGACAATACAAATTAGCACGGTATTGCCAAGTGTCCAATTAAATTCAATAAAAAATAAATATTAAAAATACCTTATGTTTGAAATAACATTTCCATACTCTTTAAAAAGTAGTTCTATTAATTATTTCGGGTCACACCCGATAATTTATTTATCCATTTTGATTGAACTGTTGTAGTACATAATTTTTAAATATTAATATTACGTCATCTATAAAGTAATAAACAATGTACTTTTCGAAAACTTAGAAACATAATTATTTTGTGTTATCCGAAAGTGTTTAAAACTTTTTTGAATCAAGTGAATTTATTTGTTTGGTAAATAACGCTACCCAGCCAAGTTTAACTGCTTTATCGGCTTTATCTGCTATGTTCAATTGGGAATGAAACATTTATTATTGGGGGAGTATACATTTCTCCCAAATCCTCAGAAGTAGTGAATGAGCAACATTGTAGGACAGTAGAAGACATTCTTCAAAGAAATAATCAGCAGAAGTTTTACATATTTGACGATTTCAATTTACCTGAAGCATGCTATGTGGGTAGCTCAGAGTTTTGCTTTTCTACATTTTTTTCAATTGATAAATATTTCTATAGAAATACATTTTTAGATTTAGTTTTTTAAAATTTTTGTAACTTAGAGATACTTCAAGCATCTGATCCGATTTTTGAAAACAGTTATCATCAGTTATACTTTCAGTATTGCTTTACATAAGAACAATAATAATTCAATATGTTATAGTGAATTCTACTACGACTTTAAAAATGCTGATTATATTGGTCTTAATAACTATTTCGCTAGTATCATTCGGAAAAATAATTTAAACTTATCAAGCATTGATGAAGCAGTAGCAGAATTATATAATATACATAATATGGCAGTATCTTTGTTTGTGCCGGTGAAAAAATTTAAAACATTTAAAACATCCAGCTGGTCCAAAATGCAGAGTTACGATCTTTAGTTCAGCAGAAGAAAGTTGCACATAAACAATATCTAAATACTCTTACAGAATTACTCTTTTCAAATCTTAGAAGATCATGCAAAAATGTATCTAATAGTTGCTACAACAATTATATTAATCAGGTAGACCATAGTTTACGCAGCAATCCAAAATATTTCTGGAAACATATAAACAGTAAACGTTTGTCCTGTGAAGTACCAGATACAATGTTTTACGGAGATATTATAGCAGCAGATGGAGAACACATTGTAAATTGTTTTGCTCAATTCTTTTCCACGGTTTATTCACCTGAATCGCCATTCACTGACTTCAGTGCATTTGAAAATAATAGTAATTTCACTATGCCTAATTTTTCTATCTCTGTTGAAGATATTTTTAATGAAATCATGGCTTTACCCAATAAAATGAGCAGCGGCCCAGATGGGATTCCTGACTACTTTCTTAAAAATTGTATTTATACAATAACATATTCAATATATATTCTTTTTAAATTATCGCTGGATTCTGGATTTTTTCTTACGTTTTGGAAGCAATCTTATATTCGTCCTATATTTAAATCAGGAAATAATCAATCTTCTTTGCCAAACATTTTCGATAATCTAATATGTAACCAGTTAAAATTTTACTGCAAAGAACGTTTAATTGATAATCAACATGGCTTTTCACAGAATAAATCAACTATTACAAATTTAGTGGTCTTTCAACAAAAAATACTAAATGTCTTGAAAAAAAAATGGCAGATGGAAGCGATTTATACGGACTTCTCCAAAGTATTCGATATAGTAGATCATAACATTCTATTAAAAAAATTAAAAATGTTTGGTTTTTCGGATCAATCTTTACATTGGTTCAAGAGTTTTTTAACTGGTCGCATGCAACAGGTAAGAAGAGGATGTTTTAAATCAAATACAATCTATGTATGTTCTGGTATACCCCAGGGCGCTCATTGCTCACCTTTATTGTTTAATATATTTGTTAACGATATTGCAAGATGTTTCCAAAACTGTGACTTTTTAATGTTTGCCGATGATTTTAAGCTTTTCAGGCATATAACATCGTTAGAGGATATTAGTTTAATCTAGGACGATTTAAACAATTTAAGTACTTGGTGTAATGATAACAATTTGCATTTAAATGCTAATATATGTTGTCATATAAGTTTTTTATATATGTAATAAAAAAATTCAAACGTTCTACCCAATTAATGGCGATCAGTTGACATAATGTAACCTTTGTGAAGGATTTACGAGTCATATTCGATGAACAATTACGTTTTGTATGACATATAAATAATGTTATAGTGAACGCTTCAAAGTCCCTGGGATTTATTTTACGCAACTGCCATGGATTTTTTGTTTGGACCGTACGAACAGTATATTTTGCTCTAGTGGTATCACAGTTGGAATATGCATCTATTGCATGGTCTCCACTTCATCAAGACCATTGTACGAGCCTGGAAAGAGTTCAGAATAAATTTCTGAGGTACTGTGCATACAGATCATATACAGGGTGGCCACTTTTTTAATGGGATTGTATTAGTAATTTCGAAACCATACTAGTTAGAAAGTTAGTTAAATGGAAAAAAAAGTTGCCTATTTAGAAGTATAATCTAGCGGTGGAAATTAATCCAAAATAGAAGGCCCGGTTCTTGAGATATTTCGAGAAAAGAAAATTCGATCTTTTCGGTGTTTTGGTTATCGTTCATTTATTTTTAGAATTAGCAAAAAATATTTTAAAGGTTTTTTATTTGATAGTAAATTTTCTTTGATTTGACGTTTTCGTATTTTGCATCAAACGTTTCGTATTCTCCGGACCACCCTCAAGTTATTTTTTTTAAATATATACCTGGATATTTTATAACATTATTTGAAATAACTTTTCATCCTGCATCCAGCGGTGTATTACACAATGGCATTCAATGACGGTTTTTGGGTAATATGGACCGTAATCCAAATTTTATTAAATTTACTCCTGGTTTCAGCCATCTTTAGTTGAATCGACATAATGTCATGCCTCTAGATAAAAAATAAAGTCAATTCTTACAAAATTTATGTAATTCTCCGAAAATCAAACAATTCATCAACAACAATAGTAATGTAGAAATTTTAAAACGCAATTACTGATAATAACAAGAAGAAATTCAGTTTTTGTAAGTCATAATCAAATTATTTGAAAAAATCAATAAAATTAGTTGAGTAACAGTGGCGGCTCGTGGGCACTAGCGGTAGTGGGGCACACACTGGAAAGGAATCCCGGGATTCGTTTTTCCCTTAGGTAAACAAGTTCTCCGCTTAATGAAAATTAAATATATTTCAGAACAATCATTTGGGGCAATAACGATTTCTGAATGTGACTACAGGGAGCTAAATGTGACCACTCAAAATGCATTTAACTATTCAATCAAAAAATCATTACATATCCACTCTTGCGAAATTTGCGTACATTTCTCAGAAGAATGCAATTTGCTTAACAATTCTAACTTGTTAACGCATTTTAAAGCATACGACTCTGAAGAAAAGGTGTTTTGCAATTTAAAATCTCCCAGCGAAAAATTTCTCTTTTTATTTTCAAATTAGAAAAAATATTTATATCTCTATTTGATAGTTTGTCAACTAAGCCTGGAATTTCCAACGCATACCTTTTTGAGATGAGCAAAATAGAATTTGGTCATCCCTGCTAACAATTTGCGAAAATGTACACCGTTAAATTATTTATAAGACTCAGAATTTTTTATACTCTTAAATATGCAAACAGAGATTTGAAATCCTCGAAAAAGTCAGATAAAACCAAAAGAAAAATTAAAATTTTGTCCCATCTCTATTTTCTGATGTACAACATCTACAAATTTATATCCCGTCATAATAAATTTCACACATTCACAAGTTCGGCGATATTTTGTAACCTAGGAGGTCGGACTAAAAGTTCTACAGTCGCAAGCTCTGCTGAAACTGGAGCCAACGCAATCGATCGTACTATTTCTTCCGCTGGATCTAGGAAGAAAGTGGTGGGAGCTCTAGACTATTGCCACCACAAAGCATGTATCTTCTAGAGACCCCACGCCAATGTTAAACTTTTAAACCAAATTAGCGCCACCTTGTGTTTGGAGCTGGAACTAAAATGACAATTGACAGATGGCGGTAAATTCAAATTGTAATTTTTAGGAGTAGGTAGTAGTTTTAAATTAAATTTTAAATGATTTCCACATAAATTATTTTATAAAATAAAGTATGGAACTAGTAAGTTCGAAACATTTATTTTACAAAATAATTTAGATCGATTATACCAAATTTGAAGAATTAATTTGTTATAAGGGGTCTAATGTGGAGAGTTGGTTCTGCATATTTTTATTAAGTAAATATAAGATATATCAATAAATAATAAAATAGAACATTCTTAAAATATGTTTTTTAATAACTTAAATAAATATTATTAGATAAAAATGAATACAAATAATAATACATATTTGGAGCAAATAGATATATAATCTCAAATCTTTAAAATACCTATCAATAATTTAAATGTGAAGTAGAGACTAGGATATTACATTTTATTAACACTAAAGTTATATATTTTATAAATGTCTTTTTAACTGAGGACAAATGTAATATAGGTATTGTATTAAAAGGTGAATCCTTTTAACTATTCATTCAATGATAAATAGGTATTTTCCTTCCAAATACAGATGGTGGCATGGAGGAAGGATTATTGATGGTGGTATTACTCTCTTATGTGAAAAATGATTTCGGAATCTAGTCCAGTGATAAATTGATTATCAATTAGTTGTTGTCCCCGTTTGTCTTTTTATGATGCAGATGCATGGTGAATATATGGTGAATCAATGAAGTTTTTCTGGAAGTTTTCAACGTAGCACCAAAATTATTGCAAAACACAGTAGGAAATAAAAAAGCGAAACATCACAATTTTGCAAATAACTAAGACGAAACTATAAACAGAAACCAAAAGCTAAAGCCAACAAAAAATCACTAAAATCAGACGGAAAAATGAAACTAACCAAGAACATAAATACATACACGTCACATCTTTGGAGTCTTTGGTTAAGTTTTTCTCCCATAAGGCTTAAAAATGGAGTAAGAAATCATAATTTCACCAGTAGCCCCATCTAGAGTTTGGAGCAAATAGCACAAAAAATGTCAGTTGTCGGTTTTTACCTTGGTCATTCACGTGGAACCTCTATGTGCTTTGTGATTGCCACCGCGTACATTCGTATCTGGTGTAGGATAATCTGGGACAGCGCCCTGCTTCTGACTTATAATCCATCACATGTGTTCATCTTTTGCTAAGCGATATTGTCGTTGTCCTTGTTTTTCGCATCGTAATGAGAGAGAAAACAACATAGGCACACATTTACTGTGCCCTGTGCCCATCTTTGGAACGTCGCTCAGTGTCGTGCCAACGCGGTTTGCGGTGAATATTAGATAAAATAATAATAGGCATTGAGGAAAATATAAAATGTGTAAGTTATTTTTTTTTGTTTATTATACTAGGGCACGTGCCCAAGTGCCCTTACGGACAAACCGCCACTGTTGAGTGATTGTTTAAAATGTCTGCAATCTTCTTCAATACACTTGGCGATTCTGATATTCAGATTTCTTATGCTATTGCTTATTTCTTCTTCTTGGATTCTTCCAATTATTTTTTCCTAATTAATCACTTTATGTTCGAAGTATTAAACACTGATTATAAAATCAATACAGATCCGTACCAATAAAATTTGGATTACGGTCCATATTAACCAAAAACCGGGCCTGCTATTTTTGATTAATTTTCACCGCTAGAGTAGGCTTTGAGAATCGCAACTTTTTCTCCATTTAACCGAATTTCTAACTAGTATGGTTTGGGAATTACTAATACAATCCCATTAAAAAAGTGGCCACCCTACCCTGTATACAAATTAGTAATCATAACTACACAGATATTATGAAATCACTGAATATTGACCTGCTAAGCAAAAGGCGGGAAGATTAGGTTTTAATATTTGTTTTTAAGATGTTCAATGGTTTAGTAAGTTGTACTGAGCTTTTTAAGAGTATACGCTTATATATGCCAACTAGAAATCTCCGATACTCTGAACTGTTTCACATTCCATTTCATTGCACAAATTATGGTATGCAGTCTCCAGTTGAACGTACTCTGAGAATATAGACATATTTGGTATATCACGTCGTACATTCAAAAAACGTGTAAAGAGAGCCTAACTTGATTAATACTCTCGCAAATTTAGTTTTTAAACTTGTATACATATTTTAGGGTATATTTATATTTTTTTTTAATTTACATTTTCTTTTTGTAAAAGACACTTTTATATATTGTATATTTTTGTAATGGGGGTGAACCCGTAAATAAATAAATAAATAAAAGTTAAAAGAGTACTATCAACAAGATGATAGCTGAATTAGTTCAATTTGTGCTGGATTAACTGTGACGTCACTCGGTGGATACTATTAAGGCATTTCTTTATAAGTTACTAACTACAACATACTTTATTGCAGTATTGTGGTTACTGTGGTGATGTCACACATACCGTGGTAACCTTTTATATAATGTCATATGTCAAATTTAAGTTTGGGGATTTCTAAACGGAATTTGAGGTCAAATTTTGTTTAGCCGAAATCAGTTACTTAAAAATTGTTGCCATGGCAACCGTTGACATAGTAACCAGTAAATGCAAACTCAAATCTCGTGGTGAGGAAATGCATAGTTGCCAAGTGATAGATCATTTAATGTTCACTTTATTTTAGAAGAAATCAGTTATGGTGAAACTGTTGCCTTGGGAATTTTTGACATAGTAATGACTAAACAAAAAACCAAATCCCGTGGTGAGGAAATGCGTGGTTGTCAAGTTACAGATGACTTAATTTAGCTGTAATCAGTTACAAAGAAAATAAATATTGCCATAGAGACACTTGTTATGGTAACAACTAAACAAAAACCCAATTCCCGTGGTAAGGAAATGCATAGTTGGAAAATTACAGGTCATTAAATTTTTGACTCTAGTGTAACTGAAGTCGGTTACGGAGAAACCGTTGACATTGGAACACTTGTCGTGATGTCGACTAAACAAAAACCTTAATCCGGTGGTGAGGAAATGCTCAGTTACCTCTTATATTGAGATTAACCGTTAACATAATATCTGTATCTAAACTAAAGTGAAAATAACACCATCTTGGCAACTAGGCATTTTCTCACTACGAGATTTGTTTAGCCGTAAGCATGACAAGCGGTTCCATGGTAACAGTCAAGAAAGCGCGCCTGGCCGACGTGCCTTTCTTTCACCCACATTATAAGATCACGCTACGCTCCTCCCACCCACCTCCTAACTAGTACATAGGAGGGCAAGTGAAGTAAGCGCGCCCGGCCGACGTTTTGAACTTCGCGCGAATTTGATTCATTTCATATAATAAAATTGTTTTGCAAACCTATCGGGAATCTAAAAATTAGTATGTTATGTTACTTTTTGTACACTGTATATAAATTTCGACTTATACCTTATAAGTATTCACCGAGTGACTTCACAGTTAACCCAACACAAATTGAACTAATTCAACTAAGCTTTTGTTGATAGTATCCTTTAAATTTGGCTAGCTGGTGCCATTTTGTCATCCAAATAAATTCACTTGTTTTAAACTTTTAGATAATACAAAGTAATAATAAATTATGTTTAAAAGTTTTCGAAAAGTACTTTATTTATTACTATATAGATGATGTAATATTAATATTTAATTATTATGTACTACAACAATTCAATCAAGATGGATAAATAAATCGTCAGATGTGATTGGAAATAAATTGAATCTATCAGCGGAACAGTGGCCTAAGCCCGAAACAATGCTTTTGAGATAATGGAAAAACAAATTTAAGGTTAATTTTGACATTAATTATTCAAAAAGATCAATGCAAATAAACGAAGTATTTTTAAGATTTATATTATGTTAGGTAAGTTTTATGTGTTCAGCCTATAAGTGAACATTTTTAATTGTTTTTTTTTAGGCAAAAAATGTGGGTTAGGCCACTGTTCCTCTATTAAGTTTTGATATTGTGTGAGATAGCTTGATTTATGGATCAAAAACAAAACAAAGTAAGAATTTTTTAATAGAAATTAACATCGAAACGTAGGCAAAAAAATGAGTAAATTTAAATAAATACACTTTTGTTGGAGCCAAAAATCTCCCATATTAGTCTTGGCCAGTTTCTTCTCTATTTTCTTCTTCTTCGTCCTCCTCTTCTTCTAAAAAATTTCTTCTGAGGGATTTTCCGATGTTTTCAAACTTCTATAAAAGTTATGATGAACAGGAGGTATGAAAGGAATTAACTCTAGAAGGTCCTTCTTTTTTTTTATTGTCAATGTTGTGACCTTTGGGGTACAAGGTATTGAGCTCAATATTTTCAAATGCTTGTACGGATCTTCTTTTTTCAATATTGAATGAATCAAATAGTAAATCTTCATTGTTAGAGTACTTGTAGTGTATACAAAATGGAGTTGATTTTTGATGAAGTAGCCACTGTATCTTTAGCCACTCTACTTTTGACTTAGTTGCAGATATTTTTCTATTCTTTAAATTTTGTTCCATCTTTGCCGTAGAATAAAAGTCACCTGAAGACATTTTTGTTACTTTTTCCTGGCTGATTCAATAACTTTCCTTCAATCATCTGGAACAAAAATGTCTCTACAGAACTTTTTTTGTTTTTCCACTAAACCTAAATCTTGGTCACAAGGCAAGAAGGAGTGCCTACTAACTAAAAACTTGTGATTGATTTCGTTAACGGTACTTAGTTCTGAAGATACAATGTAGTTGCATAAAGCTGTCATCTTGATATTTCGGTTCTGTCCGCCGCATTGATCCGAAAACATAACTAATTTTTCAGTTCTGACATAGTTTTTAATGTAATGAAAAATGCATGAGCCTATTTCTTGGCCATTTGGAAGCAACTGATTTATCCCATATGTACATAAATACTTCATTTGTACCTAAATTATATATACCTAGACAGTATGTCCAAAGTTGTCGTTTATAATAACAAATTCCCGTGGATATTACTGTTGGCAGAGATTTGCTTTTGCAATATCTCCATCACTGCTATCTCTAGCACTGGCTGCTTGATTGTGATGCAAATTTCGTCTAATTTCATACTGTCGTTTTTCTGTATCATCTGTTGAAAACTTTATTTTGTTTTCAAACAAATCGCACTTTTTGGACGAATCTTTTATTGGAGCATGAAAATGAAGGCTAAATTTTGTTAAAAATACTTCTCTGAAGATAAACATGGAGACAGGAACCCGTTTTCAAGCTCCGTTTCTTTTTTATAAAGTTTATAAAGTTTTCCAAGACTTAAAGCTGGCGCTAAAAACTTTCTATGTGAATTATTACGTCGAATGTAATGAGACTCATATGCCGGGAATTTTTCAATAAATTGTTTAACTTTATTGATCTTTTCATCCGGAGTTTTGTTTATAGCTGGTCCCTTGCCCCTTCTATCTACTGGTGCAGCTAGTCCTTCTTTCTTATTGGCTAATACCCGATTAATTCTGCCGTCGGAAATTTGAAGCACTTTCTTGAAAAAGTCCTTACAGACCTTTATTTTCTCACCACCTTCATTATGTAAAAAATAAATACGAGTTTTTTCACGTCTAGAAGCTTCGGGCCTTTCGGTATACGTTCTGAGTTTATTAACAACTTCAACAAGAACAAAAATATAGGCGATTTTAGATCAAATGTTTCAATGGCATAAAATAACGCAAAAATTGCTTGTTGTCGTTGTGGATGAATTTTGTCCCAACAATTATTTTTGCAACAATTTTTTATTTCTTGAAAAGTTTATGGCCGGAACAACTCTTTCACATCTATTTATATATTCTTCGCCAGCATTTCGTTTCCTTTGCCACATTGCGTTTCCATGTATATTCATTCACTTCTTACTCGTTTTTTACTTTTACCTTCTAATTCAGCTTTACTGTCAGACCTTGTCCAGTAATGTTGTTGTTCAAGCATGCCATTTCCCGATTCAGATGGTACGTACTCCGATCCAGAATCTTGAAAAGGCTCTTCGTCGCTAGATTCAAAACCTAAAAATAAACAATAATTTTTAGAAACCACTAAAATGTAAAACACTGCTGCCCCCCTTTAATTTCACAGAATTATATCTTCAAATTACCTACTAAATGACACTTCTCCTCAAAATATACTTACATTTCTCACAAAATACATTTTAAATCTAACCTAACATAACCTAACCTCAAAAGCACCTTCTGATAAGTTATAGCGAATGTGATATCAATGAATACAAAACTTAGTTACCTACTTACCATCAATTACGAAAATTGACCCAGTCATATCCACTCCAAAGTTATTTTCTTAACCATAAACTATTAAAAAACAGTATATTTTCGGGTTTCTGCTCCCACAGGTGGTTTTTGTTTTCGCAATAACAAGAAAAGCAACAGTGGCCTAACCCACACAATATGGGGATAGGCCAGTGTTGCATTTATTTATGAAGCATATCAGTAAATGCAAAAAGTAACTATGGTGCTGCCATCTAGTAACGAGTAGAAAAAGGTGGCCTGGGTCACTGTAGCACTTAAGTTAACTATGTTTGGAATATAAATAGACATCAAACCGATAATATCGATTTTCTGGGTTAAGCCACTATTGCGCTCATAGACTCAATTGTAGAAGTGCTTTTTAAAGGGTATGGAAATGTTATGTCAAAAATAATGTATTTTTTTTTTAATTTCATTTTCGTTGATTTCAATTAGACACTTGGCAACACCGCGCCTATTTCAATTTACTGCATGACAGATATAATTTTAAATTCTAATAAATAAATACATAAATGATCAATTTAATAATCTTCATATGTCTTTAATATGTAATTTTTTTAAAAAACCTTAATTTATGGGGTTTCTGGTTATATATTTGAAAAATACTCTCATTCCTAAAGTCTAAAATGTAAGTTTTGTAAAAAAAATTGTATTTTTAAGAAAGGGCGTCTTCGCCATATTTACCAAAATCCTACTTGCATGAACGGTGCAAAATTGGTATTATTAATGGAAAAATATTAACTTGGGACCAAGGTCAGGAAAAGGGTTAATCAAGGTATATATAAAATTTCATCTTTCAGGAAACGCTTAGTACTGAATATGAGCAATGACAAGTAAGGTATCGATACTGTTCCAAAGTACTTTCAAATATAAATGATTTATTTTATTTATTTAAATTAAATTTAAGAAAAATGGATGTTTACAAATGTTTTGAAAAATTATAAATTAAGTTAGGCACCGAGGTGTAAGCACCTGTATGTGCAGAAAGTAATGGTAGTAAAATTATAAATTATACATGTTTTATCAGTGCTTCAGTATGCTAATATACTAATATAAAATTAAAGTTGCATTCATAATAGAAATAACGGGTGCTTGTCGAACTAATAAGATGAATTTCATGAAAATTAGTGATATACAAGACCTTGGATCAACTTTTTTAGTAAGCATCAGACGATAATAATAATTATAATATTAATAATAATAATAAGAATACTCTCCCTAATTCACCCCCTTACGAGTGAATTTTAACCCCAAAAGCTGAGCTTGTGCGGGGAAAGGGACGGCTATTATTATTATTATTATTATTTGCCGTGGCGCTCCGGGACGACTTAAAGATGATTGATGGTGCCATTTGATTTACAGGTGAGGAAAACCCGGAAAATCTCACCCACCATCATCGAGACGGTAATGCATGGCAATTTTATAATCTGCATGTCATATCAACAGAAATTGAATTTCTATTAATACGGCACACATCAAATCCTAAACCGAACCATGCAACTTAATTAAAAATCCACATGGTCAGGTCTGGTATTCGAAGCCCAGCAGTCTCTAACTCATAAACTTGCCTATAAATGAATATAAGCGCGTTAGACCGCTACACCACCAACCTGATAAAAATCTATTGATTAAGGTTTTTCTCCATATATTACAATTAGATATTTATTTTTGAAATTCTTTCTAATAAACATAATGGAAGCTGAAAATTAGTGATTTACAAGACCGTTTAGCTATTTAGGAAATGTTCCCAAAACCAAGACAAAAACAACTCGAATATTTTTAATTACCGATAATTTATAAAAAAAAATACATTAGTTGTCGTCCAACACTACTATTTTTAAACTATGAGAACGATAAATGCACTGCCCAAAGAATTGGTATTAATAAATTTATCAAAATAAAAATTTTTTATACGTAGGTAGGCTTAAGCAACAATGGGTGCAAATATTTTTACATGAACGGATCTAAGAGAGTAAAGGGATCATATAATTTTACATGGACATATTTAAAAGAAACCAAATATTTTTAGATAAATAGGCGAAGTAAGAAGCCCAAATATTTTACATAAGCAGGCTTAAGAGGTAAAGGGGCCAACTTACTATTGGATAAATTGCTCGAACAAGTTTGTAAATCCTAATCAAAAGGCGATAAAGAATGGTGTCACATTGCACTCATTCCAGTAAATTAACTCAAAGCAGTCTGTAGCATTGAAATTAATTTTTGGTACCACAAAGTGTCTTACTTCAACGGTTTCTCGACTTTCTCTAGCTTTTAAGATTCTTCGTAGAGATAGTACCCGAACTTATTCATGAGTGTCTGTTAATATACACAAATGAACCATAGAGCTGAAGAAGATGATTTTTCATTGTGAGCCATCAAGAGTGGGCTAATTTCCCACGAATACGGTTTGCAAATTTGATGAGAGATTGTCGCTTGATATTGCATTGGAACTGTCATATAAATATGATTTATCAGAACTTAATTCTCTAGATATTACAGTTATATTTGGCAACTCACATTTTAGTGGGGTAAAATTTACAATTTTAATGGCCGGTTTCTGAAACAGTAGATATGTGTTTGATAGGCTTAACAAAGGGATAACTGGATGAATTTGGTTTCTGAAACGTAAAACAAGAGTTATCCGTTCTATAAATTATCGAATTGATATCTTGTCATTTTGGTGAGATATGTATTCGATAAGTATCTGACACATGCCAATTAGCAAATCATAATTTGACATTTCTTATTGTTTCTCAAATATTAGGAAAAGAATAAATAAACTTAAAATATTTAATCTCCTCGAATTCTTCATATGAAATAATCCGTTTGAAGAATAGTATAGTGACAATGAATTTAGGGACCGTTTTAGATTTACTAAAAATACATGGTTAAACTAATTAACATATCATAGGATGATTTTCTCTTTTACACTTATACCAACGGTATTTTTATTTTCAATGACATTTGTGGTCGATAACCATTCGAATAACATATAATAATATTTATCAACATCTGTAAAGTTTTTAGAACTTTTAGAAAATTCGCCATTTTCCGATATAAACAATTGCCATACGACGTTAAATTGTCAAAGTCCATCTAGTGAGAGTATGTCAAACCTAGTTATATGATGGATTACTATCAAGCGATAGTTATCTATAGATAAGTGCTCAGAAATGCTTTATTATTTATTAGGCACATAACTTTATCGGACCGATAGTTATTCTTTTAATAACGAAATGTACCGGAAACCGACCATTAGGCATTCAAATTTTTCTAAAGCCTTCCCGATTTCACCAGAATATTAAAACGTAGCCGCGTGATGCATAGCGGAGCACGGCCATCTGTCGGAAACGGTAACGAACTTTTCGCTCAAAATGCACACAAGAATTTTTCCACGATTATATTATTTTAAGAAGTAGATATAAAAACAAAAAATTTGGCGTAAGTAGTGTATAATGTGTTACCTATATCTATCAATGTCAACTTGGATAATAAAACAAAAAAATATCAAACTACGTAGGTTCAATTAACTTGAAAATCATTTATTAAAAGACATTATATTATATTTAATTTAAATTAGGCGAGCAACAAAGCTGTCAAGTTTTCCGCTCGACGAGCGACAAAGCTGTCACCCAATGTCAGTTCGCGGAAAACATCAACGTAACGGTTGTATTTCGAAGCGCAAAAGCCTACTTTGGACAGTGACTATAAAAAAATATCTATTTGTGTATTAAGACCGAAAATAGCTATTTGTGTATTAAGAACGAAAAGCGATACCTGAGACAGAATATTGTACGCGGGACGCGTAACGGAGCAATCTGTCGAAAGCGGCAACGAACTTTTTGCTCAAAATGCACATACGATTCTTTCTACGATCATACTTTTTTAAGAAATAGATATAAAAACTGAAAATATGTCATAAGTAGTGTATAATGTGTTGCCTATATCTACGTTATTCCTGAAAAAAACGAGTGAATATTCAAAGTCAATGTTAACTTGGATAATTAAAGAAAAAACATCAAATTAGGTACAAATAACTTCAAAATCATTTATTAAAAAGAACTATTATATTATATCTAATTTAAATTAGGCAAGCGACAAAGCTGTCAAGTTTTCCGCTCTGCGATTGACAATTCGATAATGTATTGGAATCACTGATCTGTATTATTTTACTGGATAGGATATAGGCTATATTTAACATACTAAAAAACCGTTCCACCAAAGAGACCGGAAGTGCAACAATGCTGGCCGATTTGGGCAAATTATGGTGGGTTCACAGAACTGAAAGTTGGGATAATTTGACATACCTAACCTATAATTTGATTAGTTTTTCTTCTATTCCTTTTTGATTTGATTTGATTTTTTATGAAAGAAAATATAAAAATGGAAACGTGAAGCATATTGTGTCTTCAGGAATGAACGTTTATTAATTATTTCATACTCTTTTTACTTTGTTTTCCACAATAAAAACATCTCATCGTAGCTTGTTGACACAATTAAATGACAAATGTGATGACAAATGGAAATAGAGGTTATGTTAAATAACATCCGGTCCGCCATATTATTTGCCCAAATCGGCCAATTTTTCGGAACGTTTTTTAGGGGGCTATATCCTATCCAGTAAAATAATACAGATCAGTGATTGGAATAGATACGCCTTGTTTACATAAACAATTGTCGTATGATAATAAGGTCCACAATCGCATGCACAACAAACGGTGGTACCAGCAGAGGTTGCCAGAGTGTCACTTTCGGTTAAACGTATAAGGATAATAATTATTAGTACCCAATGTTTCAAGGTTCGAAATACTTAATATGGAGCTTAATATTTAACAGTTCATTTAAGAATCTGGATCATATTCATAAAATTTCTCATTTAATTTTCTTCTGCATTGAATCGGTGTTTAAATTAGATGTTTTTAGATTTTGTTCACTACGATCCATCGGTTTAACCATTAAATACTATATTTTAACTAGACATTTGGCAACCCTGTTTCTGTATGTTTTTAAAAGTGTCATTCGGTGTTTTATTTTAGTGAAATATTCTTGTTTTATTTATTTATATGAAAGAAATTATTTACAAACGTGATTATACATTTCAAAATAGTAAAGAGATGCATAGTTTTCCGAACATTTTAGACCAAAAACACCCAAAACCAATGCTTGCTATTTTCACAGGTAGGTTATGTCAAAATCAATCTCATGAAATGTAAATAATTTAGATATCCATGAGAGTAACAACTGTGCTAGGGTTTTTTTGATTTCTTGATATAAAAATACCTAATTGTAGAAACTGGCTATTTTATGGTATATACGTTTACACGTTTCCGAGAGACATTGTCTAATGTCATTGTGGCTGAACAACTTGAAAATAAATGAGCAAGATCTCAAAACTGAAAGATGGCAAAGTTTGATCAGATCACTTTTCACATGAAGATTTATTTAGCTATAATAAAATCGAACATTTTATTTGAAATCCAATGTTTTGCTAATAGAGTAAGTAAACAAGCCTTTATATACATACTTTCGTATTGATATAGGTAAAAGGTAATTTATAAGTATTTATTGCAAACGTCTAGTTACACCTAGTTAAACAATTCGTTTCTGAAACTAAGTGTTATTGAGGTCTAAAATACTGTGAAAAATAGCTTAGAACTGTTGTCTCCCAGTTGTAGTTTATTAAACACAAAGTAAACTTTTTTGATTATACTAAACCCATTATTAAAAACTTATAATTTTTTTTAGTACGTACTTCGTTGAGAGAAGTAGTATGGAAAATGTATATGTGGGAACGTATGATGATTATATTCGCTCAGTGCGAAGTTATGGTAGGGGAAGCAAAAGCGATACTAGCGCAAGCTGCAGATAATTCGACCACTTTAGGGCGATATTTTGTAATTTTGGCGTATCAAATACACGTATACATTTTACTTTTTTTGCAAAAAAGAAGTAAGAACAATGTAATAAGCAACCGTAATTGGTGTGTACTAGAAGTAGAATCTCTCAAGGTATTTATTTATTTATTTTTATCTTCTAAAAAGTAAGTTTTCACTTCTTTTACAAAATTAAATTATTTTTAAATTCTAAGATATTTTCTAATTTATTCTTTTTTTTTAATTTATTCGGGTTCTGTGAATTAGAAAAGGAAACAACAATCCACGTCCTGCACCAATGTGAAAGCCTAACTAGATTGAGATTTCTTATACTAGATGAAGAAAAGCCAGACACATGTAACTACATGCATGTGGATGCCACTATCAAGGAAAATAAGTCTAATAAAAAAGTCCAAGCTTAGATGACATACTCTAAAACAAACGGAGTCCCACAATAGATCTGAAAAGGTCGCGGTGGACACGGACACATAATGTCAAACTCCTTTTAAATCTAATATCTAAGCTACCCTTATTTTTAACAGAAGCGTCGTGACATGCCACTCATATTTTGGTAAGCCTTTTTTGTACAATTAGCTATCGCATTATAATTTTTACGTAAAAGTCTTCAGTATTCTAAGAAATTAATGTATTCGTTTAATTGGGCATTTAGAAGCAAATTGATATGAAAATATTGTTTATTATTCGCACTTATAAGGAGCCTGTATAATAATTGCAAATGGTTACAACGTTGCCAACTGTCAGTAAAAATGTTGAATATTGCAAAAAACCATGGAAGTGACTCTTCTTTCGAAATATCAGGATACAATTTCAAGACAAAGTAATGAAAACGATAAACCCCCTTGGATTATGGAGGAACATAATAATGATCCCATATGCGCAGGGTACTGCCTAAATATAACTAATGGGTTTAGAATTGTAAACAATTTTACTGCAGCTAAATATACTAAATACTTATGGTATCTAATACCGACCAATTTAAAATGAGTTGTTTACATGTAGTAATTATTAAGGTAGTTCACGCGCGACAGTCGTACACAAAGATATAACAACCTCTTAGCTGATCGAGTGTAATCATTGTACCCCACTACGCGTCGACTGCTTTAAACATATTTTTCTTTTAAAAATCTATCTATTTACCAAAACGGTCAAAAAAATCAACGTTTTTTTAGAAAATTGTATAACTTTTTGATTTACATTACATTAGTTTTTAAAAAAATATAGTAAGAACCATTTTCGAAATATCTTGAAATAAATGCATTGCTTATGTACATGACAGGCTTCAAAACTGTTAATTATGCACAATTTCATTGTTAATATCTCGTTTCACAGACGGTCAAAAAAAATTTTTTTTTTACTTAGGCGCGTAAAATACATTTTCTTTAACCTTATATTTTAATTTTATTGAATTCCTAAGAAAAGCCGTCTTGCGCATGAACTACTTTAAATATTATTTTTAAAAAATGAAAATAAATCTTGAAGCTTATTTTTAATTATATATAATATGTACCTATTTATTGTAGGTTTTTATTTGTATTTAAATTTTAAAAAAATAGCCGTCTATCCAAATAGAACCATTTTAAATAAGGGATTCTTATTATAGGTATTTAAAAATATCAGAAAATGTCAATCGACGCTACCCATTTTAAATTAATCACACCACTTCATGCATTGTCAGAATTGTTAAAATAAAGATCAAACACAATACCATTATTTCTTCTGTTCCCTCTAACTTGTGTACGGCAAAATTTTGCTACAGTACTTTGTAAATAATAAAGTTCATTAATATCCGTAATTAGGGAGGGTATTATTATTATTATTATTATTATTATTATTATTATTATTATTATTATTATTATTTTTATTATTATTATTATTATTATTATTATTATTATTTTTATTATTATTATTATTATTATTATTATTTTTATTATTATTATTATTATTATTATTATTATTATTATTATTATTATTATTATTATTATTATTATTATTATTATTAATATTATTAATATTATTATTATTATTATTATTATTATTATTATTATTATTATTATTATTATTATTATTATTATTATTATTATTATTATTATTATTATTATTATTATTATTATTATTATTATTATTATTATTATTATTATTATTATTATTATTATTATTATTATTATTATTATTATTATTATTATTATTATTATTATTATTATTATTATTATTATTATTATTATTATTATTATTATTATTATTATTATTATTATTATTATTATTATTATTATTATTATTATTATTATTATTATTATTATTATTATTTGTGTATAACTATTTTTGGTTGATAAATAAAATGCTTTAATTGGTCTTTATTTTATTTCATAAAGGAAGGTATGTAGTCAGAAATATGTATAATATTCTTGCTTCACTTATAAAACGGGTTCTTCACAAAATTTTTCTACTTTCTTCTCTCCTTCATCAGTCAAGCTTTATAGTAGGTATATTCACTCAAAATGTATACAAATTGTTTAAAGTACAAAATTAATAATCTTATAAAATTGAGTAAATAATATACAATATGACAAGCCTGTGCATGGTCTATGTAGTATCACAATACTGTGAAAAACTATTCTTACATTGAAAGTTAAAAATATACGCTATAAAACAATATTTTTAAAATCATGTCCATCCGTTTTCATCTAGCATTTTATAGTAATTAACAATATATAACCCCTTCCATATGGTACGGCACTGCTAAGTTCTCCGTTTGTATACCTTTTCTCTCTCCCCGTCTAGATAATCATTAAACCCATTACTTTCACAGGTAAGGCGTATCTATCCTAATACATGATCGAATGATCGACAAAGCTGTTACTTAATGTCAGTTCGCGGAAAACATCAACTTTGCAGTTGAATTTCGATGCGCAAAAGCCTACTTTGGATAGTGATCGTAGAAAAAATTTATTATAGACTCTTAATAAATTTAAACCTAGCTTTTATATAAACACTTGTCAATTAGACACTTCTTTATTCTTAGGTTCATAACATTATATAGGCCCTATATCTTTCTTTTGCTAATATTTTCAAGAAATATAATATTAAAGTCTCCTTTAAAGCCAACAATACTATTGGTAATTCTTTAATTATTACAAAAAACAAAGATCTACTTGTCTTCTCCATAAGTCTGGGATTTATGATCTCTCTGAAAAATAATATTTTGTGTGAAAAACAGTACGGTTTTATCCCAACAAAGCAATGTATGACCTTATAAATGTAACAAAAACGAATCTAGATGATGGTAAAAAGTGTTTAGCTCTATTTCTTGATCATGCAAAAGCTTTTGCCACGGTACCTCACAAACAACTTCTTAAGGTTCTTGAACAATATGGAGTTAGAGGCATCGTGTTAGATTTATTCTCAAAATATCTATTCAAGAGAAAACAAGTCCTTAAAATTGGAAATACATACAGTGATACTCAAACTTTACAAATAGCAATATCGCAAGGTACGTGTAATAATTTGGCAATTATTTTAATTAATCTAAATATTTTACATAAAAATCTCATATAAATTTTCAAGTACTTTCCTTCATTTGACCTTAGAAATATTAAACAGTTATTATAATATCAAAGTAGATCAAATATATGAGTTGATCAAAAATTTCAAAGAAAGCACGTCTCAACCAATATTTAAATGATTTGGAACCTCAGAGACAGTTACTGAGTGGGCCGGACGTTACGCTGTTCGACTACCCACCGACGCCAATAAAGCGTATCTCGGGAATTTTAAAGTAATCTTTTTAAAGTTGTGATTAAATAATAAATATCAGCCAACCGATTTTAAACTTAGTGAAATCGAAACTACGTTTCGAGCAAGGTAAGCCTTCCTCTTTCACTATAATAAAATTCCGGTACAATATTTTGGTGTGGGGGATAAATATTGTAATGCAATTCAACAACTGTAATTTAAAATTACGTATTAAAGATAATATACAGACAAAACAGCAGGTACTCCACTTCACTTCGATATGCAACGGTGACATTTTAATGTTAGATTGTTATATTTTCACACATCTTATGTATCTTTTATTATAAAAACCCCAGCCTAAAACTAAATGCATTTCATGAACATAATACACGTAAAGGAAATTATTATACGACCCTTTTTGTTAATAAGGATGCTAACCAAAGATTTGTAACAAGCATGGCACCAAAAATCTACAACTCTCTTCCCTTGCAAGTAAAAAATATCGAAACCATCAAACATTTTTCGAGAGAATGTAAAAAGTTTCATGGAAGTAATTACGATTTGTTTATAACAATATTGTAACTATTGTCTTCTGCCGTGTGCCAAAATCGCTTTCAATACCTAATATAATTTATGTGTTATATTTTGCAGTTTTTAATGTGTTTTAAATGTGATTAGGATATTTTTATGTTAATCTTATTAAAATACCATTTACAGCTTTGTACTTTTGTTACTGTTATTTAAATTAATGTATAAATGTATGTGTATTGTATAAATAGGCGTATAAGCTAATATTACTTTGTCTCTAGCACATACAGGTGCTTGCACCTAGGTGTAACATTTTAATTTCAGTTTACTTATATTTTAATTTAACATGAAAAAATGTGAATGTGAATTTTATAATGAAATAAATTAATAAATAGTTGCCAATGTTAAAATGTTATAAACTTAGTTGTTCTTCCTGTAACTCCGTCTATCTCTAGACAATGCGGTAGGAGAATTAAACATCGTATCCGGGAACATTCTTCTTGTATTAATAAATTATAGAAACTGACAGAGATAATAGTCCCTCGGCTTAACCATATAATCACTACTAATCATAGCTTCTCTATTTCGGAAGTATCCCTAATTTATCAGTGTATCAAAGGCGTTAGGATGCACCTTCTGGAATATTTGAAATGAATAAACCTTTCAAAGATCCTAAATGTATCTTTTTAAACGAACAAAACCAAACTAACGATAATTATATTTTCCACTTATTTCCATATTTATAATATTTTATTAATTATTTTTAGGTTAACCTTAACATTTCGTTTTTATGTCCTATTTGGACACTTTAAATTAAGAGCAAACATGACGGGCGCTCCTCCGCCAAAAATCAATTTTACATTTGAGGCAGTTAAAAAAAAATTGTAAAAAAAAATGGTTCAGGCCAATCGTTGTAAAAATGAACCAAGAATAGCGAAATTCTTGTATTTTTAAAGAAAAACAACAATAATTTCAACTTTTTAACAAATTTAATTTTTTGGCTCTTTACCGGCATTCTATAACAAATATCTTAACTATTTTCTAAATAAACAGGACCGAAGATTAACATAGTTTTCATTCCGATACTAATTCTATTAAAACAATGATACCAGTGAATATGGCAACACTGCTAGTCTATGAAGCCCGTGGTTAAAAGGGTAGCTGCTGTTTAGTTAAATTTGTTAATTCCTGTGTCGAAAAATAGGTAGTTGTTTTTGAAGAGGTGCTAAATTATTGTGATCGTCTTAGTTTGTTGTTGAGGCGTTGTTAGGTTTTTGTTTAATTTAGTTTTTAGTTAATTTATGAAATGAAAAATTCTGGAAGGCAAAAATGGACCGCTGACAAATTTCTATTTTATTTGTTTGCTGCCAGAGTTAGTAAATCCTAGAAAAATACGACATCTGCCAATTAGGGAAAAGAGATTGTCAAGAATTTTGCCTGCTTAAATAAATGTGTAATATACAGGGTGTTTCTAAATACATGCGACAAAATTCAGAAACTGATTGCTCGTATGAAATTAAGATGTGTCTTTCCTATAACAAAATTTCCTCAGCCCACCCCTTTTCGAGATATCACCCTTAAAAGGTGGTGACTAAAATTGAGTTTTTATTTTTTTTTCTAAAATTTCAGTAAAGCTAGAAACTTGAAATTCTGTAATCGCAAAGGACTAACCACGGGTATTTTTTCAATATTTCTGTTACATTATAGGAAGGGTGAAATTAGCAACACTTACTTTATTTCATATCAAAACTTTTTTTCGAGATGAACTTTTATGAAATCCTTGTTTTATTTAATTTTTTTTTATTCTCGAATTTTTTTCCCAAAACCAATAGCTTCAGAGAAAAAAAATTAACACCTTAATTTATTTATTTTTTTTAATAAATTGAGTGGAAAACAGTGTAACGGGCTTGTAACTATCGTATCGTACACTCTGTCATTATTCGTTTCTTGCAATAATTTACACCAGAAGATAGCACTTAACGAAGCGTTTTAGCCACTATTTTTGGCGAATTTTAAGAAATCATTAACAAGACATTAGGAGCTTAAATTTGGGGATTATATTAAGAATAGTGCTGTCGAGGAATGCATTTATTTTCATTATGATATTTCAAAATTAAAGCCCTTTTAGTTTTTTTGAGAAACTGGAAGGAATTAAAACATTAAAATATATGCATATTATAGATATTATTGCCTAATTTATTTTGCCAACATTTTAATATTTTGAGATATTCTTGTCCGAAAATTATAAGGGGTATGATCACCTTAAGATTAAAAGAGAATTAGCTTTAATTCATGAGATGCAAAGCATCATAATTGTCGCGTCACAAAAACCACCTGCTGCCAAGAGAAAATTTTGATTCAACAGTATTGTATATTTTGTGTTGTAAAAGAGAAAAAATTAACATTTCGTGTTTTAATAGTTATTTTTTTAATTTAATAATCTATGTGAAAAAAAATTTTTTTAATACAGACTTTAAAAAATTGTTATATTAATAGCGTAATCTACATCCTACAAGTAATAGAAATTAAAAATTAAAAAAAAACCGAATTCAAAAACGTGCAGATGCCGTCACCACATCTTAACCAAATTTATATAGGATTACCCCTGAGGTACCCCCTTACTACCAAAAAAATAATCATATAAATCGGACAAGTTGGTAAAGCATTATCGCTAAACATATATAAAAAATGAAGAGGATTTTCTCATGGGCCCAATTATTAGATTTTGACCAAATTTATATGAAACCACCCCTGAAGTACCCCCTTTCTAACAAAAAAAGAATCATTGAAATCGGACACCGTGTTAAAGAATTATCGCTGAACATACATAAAAAAATTAAAAAAAAATATTGCGACGAATTGAGAACCTCCCTCCTTTTATGAAGTCGGTTAAAAATAGGAGCAAAAGTTTATATAAACATAGGTCCGAAAACGTTTCGTTTTCGAGATACAGGGTGTTACAAGTGAAGTCCAGATGAAATCTTTTCTAAAATTTCTTTAGTTACCGGTTTTTCAAAGTTAAAAAATGATAAAATTTCTAATTCTACAGACCTACTAATTATTGTTTACACTTTCGAATAAGGTAACATGCTTTTCTCTTGAAAATGGCGCGTCCTAGCGAGATGCAACAAATGTAGCTTTATTATACAGAAAATATTGGTTTTCCAAATTTTATAGTCAAAAAATCTCATGACACATGACTTTCCTATCTAGTTATTATAGGCTTTTTTGGTTATTTTGTACAACTTATTGCAGTACCTCTATAAATGTTTAGAGGATAAACTAAATATATACATTTTCCACATACATCTATCTACCTCGAAACATTTTTCTATAATTATTCATTGAAAACGAAAATCTAATCATTTCACGTCAGGCCAAAGTAAAACTTAAGTTTAAAATTTAGTGTTTTTCTGTGTATCGGTTCATGAGTTATGGTGGATATAGGCACACAGACACACACGGCAATTTTACCCTAAGCTCCCCCTAATTTACCCACCTAAGAAGATGATCAATAACTGGGGTTTAGTCTAATAAATGAAGCGTAAAAAGGTAAGTAATTGTAACAAATTTTACCTAATTATCTTTAAACGTTTAGAAAATATTTACAAAAGTGTGGTATCTGGACTTCACCTTTAACACCCTGTATCTCGGAAAAGAACAGTTTTCGGACCTATGTTTATATGAACTTTTACTACTATTTTAGGATGTAGATTACGCTGTTAAAATATGACCGTCTAATTTCGGGACACCCTGTATATCATCTATAACTATCAATAAATAAAAAATATTTGAGTTGTTTGGTTTAAAAATAGTATTCCTACATTCGTATATTAACAAGCCACTAACCCCCAGTAGGCGGCGATAGCCAACGAATTATACCTGAATTGTAATCAAACCTTACCCAATATGATTATCCTTCAGCGTACGACACACAACATTGCCAAATTTATGTAGCGAACACGGTTCCAAATACTTTAAGGGGAGGTCGTGAGATTCGTGCGGTGTGACGTCAGAAGGGACTGGATTGCTCTTAAATTTGTTGGCTTCTTACTTGCTAACCTGTTTTAATACTTCTTCTTTTAGATTAGATACTTCAACATCTCTGATATCTACATCTACGATGGAGTAATTGTTATTATTTAAGTTTAAGTTATTAGTGTAATTTAGTATTATTTTGCCTTGTTTTACTTTTCACCTCTGCCATCTTTTGGTCAAGGACACGGCGCACTATAAAGGTGTTTCAACTCCCTGAAAAAAACATACCAAAACCGGTCGTACTTAGAGCAAAAATCCGCTAGGTTCGCTAGTGTCGTTACGGCGGAAAATTGCGGCAATCTTTTTATCTGTCAGAAAAAGTGCAATCATAAAAATAGTTCTTCTATGGTGAAAATTCGAGTTTATATGAAATGAAAAATGACAGAACTATCAGAAGAATTACAGATGAAAAAATTAATGGTCAACAAATAAGTTTATTGTTATTGATGGTTACTTATAAGTGTTTTTTTTTTTAAACAAGCTACACTGATGTGTGCGTTTATACGATCAAAAAAAGTGTTCAAGATTTAATAAATATGCTCCAATTAAGTTACAAGTTGCTGCCAGAGACTTGCTACTAAATAAGTGAAATGGGGGTGTTTATAAAAAACAGCTGATTTTGTTTTGTGTTCAAATATTACCTTTGGCTTTGGCAAAAACAGCAATACAGTGAGTTACTGATTATAAAATGAAGAAGTGGACCTTAACTATGGTACTCAGATTGAAGCTTATTATTTTTAAAGTGAGTTTTGTGATTTTCATTGCCCAGATTAAAGATATTCAATAAACATTTAGTTTTATACCTACTATAATCAAATCCATACATAGTGATTGGAATTACAAACATTTCTGTGAAATACCATTATACCAGAATAATGAAGTCTCACTGGACTGGAGTATATATGTTTCCAAAGATCAGTAAGTACCTATATCAATTATTATTATTATTTTTATTAATAAGTATCAGTAATAAATACATCTCAAAGAATAACAAGGTTGTAACTGTACTTTTTGGAAAAAATGAGATTGGTAAAATATATTAATTAATTTGTTTTTGTGACCAATATGTTCATCTGTTAATTATTAATGTTGTGTTATCGAAGCACTAAAGTTATTCACATGGTTCTATCTGCATGTACATAGAACTTATACAGTTTTTAGCAAGTGTCATTATAGTAGTTAGATCTTTGTTATTCCCTAATCCCTAGTAAATGTAGTCTCCATCCTCCACAATTATATTAAGATTAAAGGCCAGGTTTTTACCTCTGAATAAAGTTGAAAGTAACTACTTGCTGATTAGGCTATAGATTATACTTATGCGTAACTTTACTCAGAGGTTAAAAAATCTGCCATTAAAAGAACAGTGAGTTTTAGAGCATAAACCGTATTAAATATAATGGGAATTTTTTTATTAAACTTTTTGTTTTTAAACAGTTTTTATTGAAAATTATAAAAAAATTGATAGAGGATACCTAGAAAGATTTATAATATAAAACAACATTTAAAAATTCTGAATTAACAAAAGTATGTATTTTCTGTTCCAAGCCTTTGTCTCTGTTACCTAAACTCAATACTAGAAACACAGTTTTAACTGGCAGTTACTACTATGCTTTATCAAATATTCTAAAAAATGTAGGTCGCTTAGTTCTTTCTGCATTTTTTATCACTTAAGATTTTCTCTTAAATTAGAGTTAGAAACACAATGAAAATCAAACAAGTTAATGGCTATACAAACTTCAACTCCAAAAAATAACTACCTGTCTAGATACAATCTTGTTATCCTAATATGACAGATGTAGAAGATTTATACAAATGTGAAAAACGTTTTACGTTCTGCAATGCTAGATGAAATCTTTAATTAGGCATCAAATTTGTAAAATGTTAGAGATAGTATGTAGGTATATAGGGAAAATAAAAAATATAATTATAATGAAGAGTAAGAACTTTTAAATTTTAATATAACTAGAACAAAATATTCAGTAAATTAAAAATTTTGATAGGAATTAAAAATTTGCTCGAGTATAAATGTTGTGCTTGTTTTTAAGTGGTTTCGATTTACTTTAGGTTTGTTCCAACAATGCTCAGAAATAAGTTACTGACATCAGGATTCTGCACAGTAGTTTATTGAGACTGCAAAATTGTTGAAACAGACCTTTTATTCAATAAATAATCGAACAAGTTAAATGTGTATTTGGAATTTTTTTAATTTTACAAATCTCGAGCTTGAATATGGATTTTCAAATTATGCACTTTTTGTAGTTTTTAATAATGCTTTTTTTTTAGTTTCTTGTTCATTTAATAAAGATGCTTTTTTGTATATGGGGCGATAATTTTTAAGCAGAGGCGTGCAGCACCCACAAGATCACTGCCAGAATTAATTCAAATGGGTAATCTAAAAATATGGAGTAGGTTCCCTGCACAAGATTTTCAAGAACTTGTAAATACAATATTTTAATGAATTATTGCCGTTATCAAAGTTAAAGGTGATGAAACACTCATGAAAATTTGTAAATATTTAACCCTTTCAGTGTATTTGTCCCTTCAGAGGGACACTGTCTTAATTAACCCTGAAGTATACATCTGTTAATTTTGGTAGAATTTTTTTCTTTTTGGTTTATTTACTTTATTTGCATTACTTTTTAACCGACTTCAAAAAAGGAAGAGGTTATCAATTCGTCGCGATATTTTTTTTTTTTATGTATGTATGTATGTATGTTCAGCGATTATTCTTTAACACGGTGTCCGATTTCAATGATTTTTTTTTTTAGAAAGGGGCTACTTCAGGGGTGGTCCCATATAAATTTAGTCAAAATCTAATAATTGGGTCCATGAGAAAATCCTCAAACTCTTCATTTTTTATGTATGTTTAGCGATAATGCTTTACCACCTTGTCCGATTTATATGATTCTTTTTTTGTTAGTAAGGGGGTACCTCAGGGGTGATCCCATATAAATTTGGTTAAGATGTGGTGATGGCATCTGCACGTTTTTGAAGTCGGTTTTTTTAAATTTTTAATTTACACTTGTAAGGATTAATATTATAAAAAAATTATTTTCATAGTAAATTTTTGTTTTTGTAATGTCCCTAAACAGGGACGTTGTCTTGGAGTAATAAAAAATACTATGAAAATATTTTAATTTACTTAAAATAAACAAAGAAAATATACAATCTACTACAATGGTATTTTTTTAATGAAAGTGGAAGTGAAAGCGTTAAAAAAATAAAAGAATTTGTCAGATTTATGTATGATTTGTTCTTGTAGTGACAGTCACTATAAATATGAGAAGTGTGCTAATTGAAACGGGACAGGGCTCATATAGTTTTATTTAAAAAGTAAACCTTGTCATTAATTAAATATAAATGATTATTATATTACATTATTGAAATATATAATGTAAAACAAATTGTTGTAATGTTTTTGTGAAATCAGAAGTGTGGTCAGGTTTGTTACTGTCTGCTGCTAACTGTGACGTGTACAAGCGAACATAATAAACCTACTTATTGAGTACATTAATATAAAAAACTCATAATAAATCTGGAAACTATACATTTGAAATTTTCCTACTTATTTTTTCATTACTGCTATTATCCAATAGAACAATTCCTATGCTTTTATTTAATATTTCATTTTCCACAAATAAATATAAAAAAATAATTAGTAAAATTTTAAAATGAGTTCCAATTAAATAATGAACTATATTATTAATTTAAATTGTTAATATAAGAAATGAATAAATTAAGAAAATAAAAGTGTAATAATGGGAAATGTGTAAATTGTATTTATTTCTAATTTTAAATAATTTTGTGTGTATTGTTAATTTTCTTTCTAATGTAAATTTAATAAATTAATAATTTTAACAAAAATTTAATGAGATGTTTTATTTGTGTTAGAATCCGAATACAATAAGAAGAACGCTGCTGTCATAATGATTACTCTGAATTTCAAATACATAGTATCTATAACTTATCAATAAATATATATTAAGTTGTTAGGTATAAAAAAATATTTCCTATATTCCTAAAAGATTAACACTTCACCTCCAGTGGATAACTTCGGTAACTGTATCAGCAATACTTTCCACATTCTCGTCTCCTTTGAGAAGTAGTCCCATCATAAGTAATAAAAGCAGGAACAGCATTTTTTAGGTAGTTTTTTTTATATTTGCACTGCACATTAAATAATGGTAATCTTATAATTGAAGGGTCTGGAAATGCACCATTCTTGTTCCAGCTAGTTCTGATAGTTGGAATCGTAACATATAGTTGCAAGGTTATATTTAATTATTTGGAACCAGGGAATAAGCATATTGAAATAACTTTTACTTTTTATCATGTATTTACCAATTCTTACATCGATTAAAAATAAAAAAAAATCTGTAGATTTTCAAGTAATACGATCGTTATTTTTAACTTCAAATTTGTGTCAAATTCTAGACTTCAGTGCGGAGTGGTGTGAATATGCGGATTTCTAGACTCGTCAACTACAAGAAAACCTTAAATAATTATTATCAGAAAAAACATTGTTTAAATTATTAACCAGTGTATGTACAAATTATTCAATACACAAATTACCAACATCTACGACCCCAAACTACATTTATTTACTTAAAGGGATTAACTTCTATAAAAATACAGAATTGAAAAATCTTAAATATTTATTACAACTCAAATTTTTATTAATTTAAAATCAGTACTTCTATAAAAACCTAGTAAATACATTTAAAGAACTGGAACAAAACACATTCGGGAATGATTATTATTAAACAAATGTATATTTAAACACTTGAAAATAAAAAGGCTACAAGTATTAATAAATTTATCATAGTATCTATTTGATTCTTATAACCAGATACAACTTTCTAGCATTATAATCAGGCTAAAAGGAATAAGTCGAAAGATTTTATTTATGCACAGGGTCAGAAAAATATCAAAAGAAATAGGTACCTTGTGTATATGAAATTTATACCATGAACACATTATAATAGGGTCCAAGTCATAACATTATTAGTACCAAGGAGACAGGATAAATAATACGAAATATTTATATAGTAAAACTTTATACTAATAATTATTTTTATTACAGAAAAGGCAAAGTTGAATAACCTATTTACATAACCTACAATCATTTAAAACGTAGACATTAAACATATTTACTTGAAAAATAACGTTTCCTAGTAGATTTCTTAGCACTTTTTCACGGATAACATAATTTGCATTAAAATGTTTTTCACAAATGGAACTTTTGGGTTTAATGTTTATTTTCATACCACCAATAAATAATTGCCCATATTCTGTATAACTGTTTTTTGGCATTATAAAACTGCTATTAATATGTTGTAGACTCTCTCCCATAATCACAATTAAAAACAGCCCAACGATCCACCATGATTTATATGTTTTAAGATTTTAAAAAATATTTATCTGTCAACACTTTTCAAACTGCAGCTCTATCTTCTATTTACTTTCTCGCCGGATAGACACTAGCGAGCCTAGCGGATTTTGGCTAGAAAGTACGATTGGTTTTATCGCCGTTTTCATTTGTTTTTAAATAGGAGTTGATGCACCTTATAGTCCACCGTGGGCCAGGATGGGTTTGACAAATGACGTCTGACAGTTGACACCTAGACATTTTTGCTATTACGATTAGTAGAATTGAGTCCGTTTCGTGGCGAAACGGCTTTTTCAGTGCACAATCGGGACCTTCCGTAGCCATTGGAATAACGTGCAATATCCACGTGAACATTTAAAAATAACATTAGCTCATTTAAAAATTAGAATAGCTCATTTAAAAAGTATAATAGCACATTTAAAAATTATAATTTCGCATTAAAAAATTAGAATAGCTCATTCCAGAACATACTTATCTATATCTATCTGTAAATAAAAGCGAAATACCACTCACTGACTCATTACCAGATCTTGAACACTATAAGCCCGATTGACTTGAAATTTGGCATAGTTACTCCTTTCTCGACGTAAACACCTAATAAGAAGGGATTTTATAAACATCACATTCTAAGGGAGGGAAACGGGGGGGGGGAAGTTTGATGGAAGCATTAAATTGTTTAAAAGTAGGAAATGGAAATCTAGCTACTCATCATAAATAAATGATGGCGTGATACAAGGTTTTTGAATTTTTACAGTTTAAGGAGGAAAAATGGGGGGTGAACGTTTGTATGGGAATATAGATTATTTAAAGGTAGAAATTTGAAATTTGGAATTGTAGCTACTGATCATAAATAAATATTGACGTATTTGAGGGTTTTTGGATATTTACATTTTAAGGGGGAAATTGGGGGTGAAAATGTGTAGGGGCTATCGAATTTTTTAAAGGAAGGAACTTGAATATTTGAATTGTAGCTACTCATCATAAATAATTATTGACGCTATACAAAGTTTTTGGATTTTTACAATTTAAGGAGGGAAAGGGGGTGAACGTTTGTATCGGAGTATAGATTTATTAAAGGTAGGAACTTGAAAAATTGGAATTATAGCTACTTATCATAAATAAATAATGACATATTTTTGGGTTTTTCGAGTTTTACATATTAAGTGGGGGGTAAATTGGGGGTGAAAGTTTGTAGAAAAGTATCGATTTTTTTTTTAAGTAGGAATTTGAAAACTGGAATTATAGTTACTCATCATAATTAAATAGTGATGTATTTCAGGATTTTATATACATTTTATAGGGGTAAAACTGGAGGGGAGGTAAAAGTTTGTAGGCATGGGAGTATCGATTTTTTTAAAGGTAGGAACTTGAAAATTGGAATTGTAGTTACTAATCCTAAATAAATAATGAAGTATTTCAGAGTTTTTGGATTTTTCAAATTTTGAGGGGGGAAAGCAGGTATGAAATTTGGTATGGAATTGTCGGTTTTTTTAAAGGTAGGAACTTGAAAATTGGAATTGTAGCTACACATAAATAATCTGTTTCAGGATTTTGGGTTTTTGCGTTTTAAGGGAGGGAAACTGTACTGAAATAAAATTGAAAGTAAATAAAAATAGATAAAATAAATAAAAATAAAAAATAAATAACAATAAATAAGAATAAAAAAAAATAAAAAATAAATTAAAATAAATTAAAATAAATTAAAATAAATTAAAATAAATTAAAATAAATTAAAATAAATTAAAATAAATTAAAATAAATTAAAATAAATTAAAATAAATTAAAATAAATTAAAATAAATTAAAATAAATTAAAATAAATTAAAATAAATTAAAATAAATTAAAATAAATTAAAATAAATTAAAATAAATTAAAATAAATTAAAATAAATTAAAATAAATTAAAATAAATTAAAATAAATTAAAATAAATTAAAATAAATTAAAATAAATTAAAATAAATTAAAATAAATTAAAATAAATTAAAATAAATTAAAATAAATTAAAATAAATTAAAATAAATTAAAATAAATTAAAATAAATTAAAATAAATTGTAATAAATTATAATAAATTAAAATAAATTAAATTAAAATAATTAAAAACAAATAAGTGAAACTTCTTATGCACTGGTATGAAAAATATGAGGAGTGAATTGATAAATTTGACATGTCTCGATGTGATGATACCCCTACTGCCTAAGGGAGGACTGCTTTTCCTTAAGGTAGTTTTATATGACCTGTTAGAGAGTCAGTTTCGCATGTAATTTAGTGATATCAGCAGATGAGAGCCGTACCAGAAATGTAGTAGAGAGATTCTCAATTAGATTACTGTACTTAAATATAAGATTACTCTACTTAATTTAAATCTATAATATGACATATACCATGAACCCTAAAAATATATTATTCCTTCTTTTTTAGGAAGTCATTTTTTATATTAAAAACACGACTCCACGCGTGCGAAGCCGTGGGCAACAGCTAGTTATTTTATATAAGCTACGACCCTGATTGAAATGAATAACGTGTTTCTTATCGTCACAAAGTAACCCTCCGAAGTATTGATAAGTTTACCGCTGATTCAAAGCAGTAACCTAACTGGGCTAGATATCTGAAACAGGTAGACAGAAGGAATATTTGTACCAGGAGTAAATATGAAATAATCTCACTTTTAGATTTTCGCATTTGCGAAGCATAACAATTTACAAGAGGATGGTAAATATCGTAATAATGAATTCTGAAAATTTACATTTTTGCCGATTAACCACAATCCAATCGGCGTTGAGTCACTCTCAATTAAAAATTATTTGATAATATATGTGATACTTTTCACTAGTAATACCACTAGAGGTCAAATTATTTCCTGATATTAATTTGACATCGCGTGGTATTCGGTAAGAAAATTCCACGCCGAATTATGGTTGAAAATTAAATATTTTTAAAATTTATTTTTCGTTTCTCAACAATGCAAATTATTTTCTCCAAGTCACCAGTGAAACATAAAAGGTGTTGTCGCCTTGATTGTTGAGTTGTCATGATAACTAAGTGAGACCCTAACCTCAAATATAATTTCAGTTTTGAAGTTGTCAAGCGGCCCGACGTAAAAAAATGTTTCGCTGCAATTATTTAGGCCTTCAAATTGCTTATTTCTACTCATTGTAGTTGCATGGGAATACCATTTAAAAATAGAAAATAGTATATTCTTTAATTTTACGTAAGTTTTGAATAACTACAAGTGGTAGAAAATTGTTTTTCTGCGTTTTTATTAACAGGCGTTATGAGCGCTTTAAAATGGTATGAAATTCATAACCAGCGTCAGCAAGTATCAATCGTAGGAGGCTGTGATCATTGTATTTTGACAGTTCAAAACATTAAATAACTCGTGTTTTGTTGCGATAAAGAATATTGCACAGCAAGTAAAACCAACAAAATTACCTATTTGTTTAAAAATGAATCGATTTGAAAATCATACGCTATGCAAAATATGCATGAAATTGTCTGATGTAATGATCAATCATTGCACCATGACTTACTTACTCGCATTAATAGAGGATTGTGGCTCCAACTTGAAAAACGAAAATTTGTTCCGAATTGTCCACGAATATTTGCACCTAAACTACGCAAAATTCAAAGTGCTGAATGGGAAAAAGGTGAATAAATTAGTGTCTAAATATTATATATATTTTATTAGACATAGGCACATAATTCAAAGCATCCAAAGTCCTGCATTTTCGCCATTAAGAAGAAAAGAAGTGGCCGAAGAATATAGAAAACACCTTAGCATTGTAACTAAAATGTATCAAAACTAAACCTATTATGTGAACAAATAAAAACCAGTCTGTCAAAAATGGTCTGTTATTGTAAACGTCAAAAAATTTCCAGTATAATTCGCTGTTGGGTACCCCACGAGAAAAAAATTTCCACTAAAATACCTCCGTTGCCATGGTGATCTGTCAAAAACACGTATTTTGATTGGTTCAAAATTACAGGTGTGGAATTTTCAGCAAAATTTAACGCTGTCATGTCAAGCATCCTGAAAATCCCAATGTTCTTTACGCGTAAAGAGAATAATGCATTTATCCGTACCGTATAAAATGATTGGCATTATACAGTATTAGAGCGAATTCAATTAGCTGGGCCTTGTCGTTTCTACCCTTGCATTTAATTTCATTTGAATATTTTACAAGGTTTGGTGTGATTCCTGACATATTGAACGACAAATTAACTCCATAATTGTACAATGCCTGGTTCGTAGTTTATTTAATAGAATTAATTTTTGAAAATCAAATATTCAAAAAAATTGACAAGGTTACTCGTCTTTAAAACAGGTTAACAACCAAGGCAAAATTAAAAAATGTAAATTTATAATTTTTTTTGCAAAATATTCTAAGCAAATATTGTTGGTGAAATAAATTCGAAAAACAAAGTTTGAATTTTCAAAGGAGTTCAAAAATAAAAATTTTGGTTGGAAAACTTTTCGAAAGTACAAAATTTCGTTTGACAGAAGTTCGAAACTACGAATGTTCGAATGACAGAAGTTCGAAAGTGATAAAAGCTCGAAATCAATACAAATTATCAAAATCCCATATGATTATCGCATTACAAATGATTAAAATCACATAGGTTGATATATGACTGAAGTGGTATAAGATCGAAATCATTATATTATAAAAATAGTAAATTAGTATTCTTTTATTTTTCTTATATTATGTATAATTTTTTGAGAAGCCACTCCCGATGGCTCCAGGTCTCTCAAGTTAAATTAGTTTAATTTTTCTCATTAACGAAAAGTCGAAACATCATCTAGTCGTGTCTCCAAATAAAAAATACCTTTCAAAATGCAATATACAGTATGGTTCAAATGAAAGGAATAAATTCATTATAATGGAAGTAGTTGGTTTTTCGAAAAAATGCTCGAACAGGTCAATTTTGTTTACTTAAAGCGCAATTTTTTAAATAAAATTCAATTTTCCCCCCACTTCCCATTTTTGGGCAGTGACGTCATTGCCATTTTTTTTAAATAGCAACCCCAATTTTTTTTCCTTGATTTTGATAGATCTTGCATTTTCCTACTTGGAAACGTAATATTTGAAATATCTGACATAACAATTTTTTTTGAAAAAAAGTCATTTCAAGATCAGATACATAAATTTTATGTTATTTTGAAACACAATAAATTAATAAAAGATAATTATTTGTAATTAAGTGCTTAATTTAAAAAAATAATAATAATAATAATAATAATAAAAGGAATTTAATGACAATTTCACAAATTCTTTTTATTATTATTTTTTTTATTATTATTTTGTTAGATTAAGCATTTAATTACAAATAATTATCTGTTATTAATTTATTGTTTCTCAAAATAACATAAAATTTATGTATCTGATCTTGAAATGACTTTTTTTCAAAAAAAATTGTTATGTCAGATATTTCAAATATTATGTTTCCGCGTAGGAAATTGCAAGATCTATCAAAATAAAGAAAAAAAAATTGGGGTTGCTATTTAAAAAAAGTGTCAATGACGTCACTGCCCAAAAATGGGAAGTGGGGGGAAAATTGAATTTTATTTAAAAAATTGCGCTTTAAGTAAACAAAATTGACCTGTCCGAGCATTTTTTCGAAAAACCAGCTACTTCCATTATAATGAATTTATTCCTTTCATTTGAACCATACTGTATAATATTCTTTTCAAAAATATATTTGTAAAAATACTGGAATAACGCAGTCACAGATCACGGTTATAACCACTTGCCGGTCACAAATAAAGTTCGTTCCATTAGAGAAAAGGTATAGGGGCGTCTTAGATGAGGACAATCGCAGAATCCAAATTTTGTATGTGTGTGTGCGCGCGCGCGTGCGTGCGTGCGTGCGTGCGTGTGTGTGTGTGTGTGTGTGTGTGTGTGTGTGTGTGTGTGTGTGTGTGTGTGTGTGTGTGTGTGTGTGTGTGTGTGTGTGTGTGTGTGTGTGTGTGTGTGTGTGTGTGTGTGTGTGTGTGTTTCCTATTAAAATTTTACATAAGTTGTAAATTGTTTAGTTTAACATATGGTAGTTCTGGATTCAAATTAAAATTTAATTTTGAGATAGGATACTTTTTCAGTTTACTATTCTTCTCAAGTAATATAGACATAGGCTACTTTTGCTCTGAAGCGACAAAAAATATGTATAGTTTTTTTTTTACTGAAAAGTCGGTATTGAAACAAAGTATCCAAGTGTAAGAATAATATGATTTACTCCGTTATAACACCGTTATAGCATCTTCCGAGGTATTCTCTCATTGGCATTGTACTGTCCTTCGAAAAACATGTACGAATGTTTTAGGGAATTTACCTATTTCGAGCATATTTAGTGCCACTTTTAGTAGAATTATCGTTGAGACAGAAGCAGAGTGCTCGATAACGTAGAAAAAATATTATGATAGCAGATCTTCAAAGCAAGACCGTTTTTAAACATAATACTCAAGCTATGACAGGAGGTGAAGGTGAAAGATTTCCTAAAAGATCTGCAATACATAGTATTAAATCAACAATATTATATACCTTGCCAATTTTGTTTTCAGTTGTTTTCAAACAAATATTTAGCAATTCATCAAAGACGATGTAAATTTAACAAATGTTTGAGCTTGAAACGGAATCGTTCTTTTATCACTAGATTCACAAGTATCAAAAAGCTTTATACAAAAAATTTTGGGGCAGATGTCGCATGATCAAATATTTTTAGTATCAAGACACAATCAAACAATTCTTAGACATAGCGAAGCAGTGTTCAACTGATTAGGACATGATTAAAAATACTACAGAAGCACAAATTTGAGAAAGCATTAGGCAATTGCGGTTCCGTCGCTTTACGAGCTATGTGCTAGTCTCGTTCGGGTACAGTGAAGTTCTCCATATTTTATAAGGCATTTCCACTTGGTGTTCTCGCTCGCATTGCGTTCTCCTTTTTTTTTTCATAGAATTTTGGGAAACTTCGCGCTTAAAACTAGTACAGACCGCAATACGACGAGATCGCGATTGCATACACTGTTTTATGCCTTAAAGGTGGGAATATACAGTGCTTATTTCTAAGTGTTAGACATAAAACTAATTAAATATTTAAATGAGCAGATTAATATTGAACAGGAAATTCTGGAAGGAGGTCCTAATATTCCGACTTTTAACAATTTAGTGAAAATTAGCATTGTAACGACAATTATTTTAAACAGAAGACGCGTTGGTGACGTACAATATATGCTTCTCAAAGACTATGAATCTGCTTTTAAAATGAGACTCTAATTTTTAATTTTTTTAAATATTAACCGAATCTGAAAAACGAATCCTTAATTAGATTCAAAATAAAAGGAAAGAGAGGCCGCGACGTGCCTGTTCTTTTAGCAGAAAAACTGCGATCTAACCTGAATCTAATATACACCAGACGTGAAGAGTGTCTAACCCAGAGATAACAGAGTTATAACCATTCATAAATAAAATATAATATTTACGATGCCAAGATTAATTCGACAATCAATACGTTCCATTTTTAGGTCCGCGGCGAGGAGACGAATAGTGAGAAGTAAGAGAGAAGAAAAAAGAAAAATTTTACGCAGATACAACTTTATTTTATCAATTAATAAATGGCTAGACATTAAAACCGTTTAGTTAATGGACAAGGGTTTTAATTAATCGAGTTTTATACTGTACTAAGAGCACATACCCTAGACAAAAGTAAGGTTCGCTTGTGATTTAAAAGGTTTAGTTTTAATGCGGCTGTGATAAATGCCGCTCGGTTTTAATGTAAAGCTATCCTTAAAATTTCCGTGTCGTTCAGACGTTTCTGTTTTGTGTATTTTTAGAGAAATAATAATATATTGTTTTCAGTTTTTCTAATTATTGTAGGTACATCCCTGTTTGACATGATACAAAATGCGGGGTTAATTTGGGACATGAAAGAAAAGGGGCTGGGTTCAGTTATGTTTTTAACAAGAAGTACAGTTAGTCTTAACGATAACCAAATTGATTTAGTGAAGAGCGTTCCGTTTTAATATAGCTTTCTAATTGTATTTAAGAAAACCGTTATAAGGTAAAGTAATGTAATAGTTTTAAAACGCATTATTTACTGACCAAATTGTCCTAAGATCAAGTAGATTTAATAATGGGTTTTATTAGTTACTTTAGGAATATTTTTAAAACTACTTGAAAGCTGTAACGTTACAATCTAGAATATAATAAACCCAAACAACCTGCAAGTCCTTCATAAAACTAAGTAGTTTTAAACTTAATTGAAACTTAACCATTTTATAACTAGAACAAAACTTTTTAGATTAATTACCTTTATTAGCGAATTTTATTAGATACTTTAAAACCTGCATTAAATGCTTAACAGCTTTTAAGTGCCCGCAGTATATCTACAAGGTAACTTTAAAATCAGTATCTTCTTATTTACCACTTTAAAACTATTTTAAAACTCAAATACCCAAACTGTTTTTATGGTGCTACTTGGGATAAAAAAAAATTCAAGTACTACCGACGTGTGTGTGTACGAGTTCGTAGAGTAAACACGTTAAACTTAAGCTCCGTTAATAGGTGGTTAATATTGGAGGAAAAGTGTTTTCTTTTTACGAAAAAAGGTGTAGAGTGTTAGTAGACGCCAATACAATTAACAGTATATTCCACATTAAATAACTGTAAGTAATTATAAGCTTTTGAATATTTATTGCGGGTGTGAGGCCACTCCGCCACCGGTTAGTTAAATATGTCACAAGACGACGTAGCAGCAGAACACAAAGATTTATTTAAATTAATTTTGAAAGCAAACCAAGTACAAACGCAAGAAATTCAGGCACAATTTAAAAACACAGTTGAAAGTCTGAGCACAGAACTTAAAGAAGCAACTAGAGAAATCGAATCATTGAAACAAAAATGTAATATTCTAGAGCGGAAATTAAAAGAAAATAATATTGTGATATTTGGAATAAATTCAGAAGAAACAGAAAATATTACGCAAACAACAATTGGCATTTTAAACGAAAATTTTGAAACAAATATACGTGAAGAGCATATAAACAAAATACATAAATTGGGGAAAGCTGCAACAGCTCCCATATTAGTTCAATTTATATCATATCAAAAGAAACGCCAATTGTTTGATTCCAAAAAATTGAACAAACTAAGGGAAAAAGGTTTATCAATATCTGATGATTTGTTAAAAGAGGACAGGGAAGAATTAAAACTCTTAAAATACCATTTAAAAAACGCTAGACTTCAAAATCACGAGGCAAAAATAAAAGGCTTGAAATTATTTATAAACGGTAAACCCTATTCACTACAAGAACTGAAAGAATTAGAAAGTCACAATATTGAAAGCAGTGAGGAACAAAGCTCAGACGAAGAGAAGGAAAAAGAAGAAAATCAGTACCATCCAAATACTAAGAATAAGCTGAACCAGCCACCGGCGGAAAAGAACTCCAACCTTGAAACCGACAAAAACAAACAAAAACCCGTATCTAATTTTAAGAACACAAGAAGCGGAAATAAAGGAAAAAAATAATTAAACTTGAACTATAATCTAAAGCAAATCAACTCCAAAAAATTATATTATATTAACCAAATTTTATTATTATTTAAATTGAATATTTTTTGTAGTGTGTGATTATTTCAATAAATGAATAATTTTAAAATAGCACATTTAAACATAAGATCGCTAGTTCCTAAGTTACAGCAATTAAAAGATTGTATTTTAAATAAGGAAATCCATATTTTTTGTCTTACAGAAACATGGTTAAAACCGAATATCTTTACAAGTACAATTTCTATTCAACAATTTGCGTTCGAGAGATTGGATAGAATAAATAAAGTGGGAGGTGGTATCGGGTTATATATCTCAAATAATCTTCGATATTCGGTCTTAATACATAAAATAACAAATACTTTGGAACAGTTATGGGTCAGTTTTAAATTTGGAAATAATAAATATTGTTTGGGGGTAATGTATCGACCACCTAAAGAAAATCTGAAAGTTGCTTTTGATGAACTAGAAAACAGCCTTGCTTTTTTAATTCCCGCTCACGATAAAATTATACTAGTAGGGGATTTCAATGTAAATACACTTACACCTAGTAGGCCAACAGAACTTTTTAATAATTTTTTGGATTGCCACAATTTAGTACAACTATTAAATGAACCAACGCGAATTACAACCGCCACACAAACCTTACCTGACTGTTTTGTGGTCTCTAATAAAGAGGATATTTCTGAATTGGAGGTGTTTGATTTGCAGGGTAAAAATCGATCTGATCACATGTGCTCTCTTGGTATAATAAAAAAAACTAACTTTAAAATTACTCCTAAAATGATCACATTTCGTGACTTCAAAAACTTTACACAAACTGAGTTTGACAAAGATTTTCAAGAAATAAATTGGAATTTAATTTATGAACTTGATGATGTCGACTTACAAGTGCAATTCTTAAATGAAAATATTTTAAATCTTTTTGATAAACATGCACCTATTCGTACTGTTCGAGTAAGTAAGCCACGTACCCCGTGGATCACCGAAACCATTAAACGCATGATTAAAGTTCGAGACAGGGCATTTCTAAAATTTAAAAGTTCTAGATCTAATAATGATTGGGTAAATTATAAAGATATTAGAAATTATGTCACTGGCGCTATTAGGCGAGAAAAAAAAGCGTATATTGAATTTATTTCTAGAGACAATAATTCTAAAACTATCTGGAGTACATTGCGCAATATGAATATTATTGAGGCTAAAAAACGAGAATCTCTTAATACGGATTTTTGGAATGTTAATGAAATAAATTCATATTTTAATTCCGTACAGATGGTTGCTAAAACAAACGAACAACTGCAGTTTTTGGATCGGTACAAATCTGAACCTGTGCATCCGGAATTTAATTTTGCCCGTGTAGAAATAAAAGATGTAGCTGAAGCAATAAACAGAATAAAAACCAATGCTGTTGGTGCCGATAAAATATCCTCTAGGATGATAAAATATGTCAGTTTTTATCTCATGTCCCATATTGTTTTTATTGTCAATACAGCACTCTCTAAGTCAAAGTTTCCTAACGATTGGAAGCATTCAAATATATTACCATTGCCTAAAACTAATTCACCTACAGAATTGTCACAATTACGTCCTATAAGCATACTTCCTGTCATGTCTAAAATACTAGAGCATATTATAAAAGTACAATTGTCCTCTTATGTATTTAATAAAGGTATAATACCACCGTCCCAATCTGGATTTCGAGAAATGCATAGCACAAACACAACATTATTAAATATCACAGATGATATTTTTAAAGCAGTCGATAAAAAAGAAATATGTTGTCTTGTACTTTTGGACTATAGCAAAGCTTTCGATACATTGGATCACCAGCTATTATTGGATAAATTGAAATTTTATGGTTTAACGGAAAATGCTACCCAACTCATTGAAAGTTATTTAACTAACCGCACGCAGACCGTTATTTTGGGATCTAATGTGTCGAATTCTTTGGAACTAAAATTTGGTGTTCCACAAGGATCTATATTAGGACCACTCCTATTTATGACATACATTGCTGATTTTCAAAACTACACAAAATTTTGTAAACTGCATAATTATGCGGACGATACCCAATTACATTATTCCTTTGAATTCGGTCAAAGAATACTTGCAATGGAACATATAAACTCCGATTTAAAGACATTAAAAAATATTTCTAGTGCTCATAATTTGAAACTTAATGAACTGAAATCAGCTGCTATGTTATTTGGTAACAAAATTAATCGTGTAACACTGAAACATGAAATGCAAATCTCCATTATTAATACACCGATTCCGATGGTTGACGAATTAAAAAATTTAGGCTTATGGTTTGATTCAGATATGAGATTTAGCAAACATATATCTCAGCTTTGTAAAACCACTTATAACACATTAAGACAGCTTTATTCCCAAAAAGATATTTTAAACAAGAAATTAAAATTAAAACTTTGTGAAGCTCTGATTTTCTCAAAAATATCGTATTGTGACTGTGTGTATGGACCAGCTTTACTAAATTCAGATATTATCAGGCTTCAAAGACTACAAAATTCCTGTACTCGTTTCGTAACAGGTCTTCGCAAATTTGACCATATCAGTGACAAGATTAAAGAAATTGGTTGGTTGAAATTAAATAAACAAAGGTCTTTAAGTTTGCTAAATATAACACATAAAATATTAACAAAAAAACAACCCTCTTATCTGTTCTGAAGGTTTAAATTTTTTCAAAATCAAAATAATAGAGGTACACGAAACAAACAATTACTGATATTACCACGATTTCAGTCCGCAATATTTTTGCGTAGTTTTTCATATGCGGCTTGTAAAATATACAACAGCATTCCCCCAGAATATAAAAACTATACTATTTACAACTTTAAAAAGAAAATTAAACTTTATGTTCATTCCCTTCCCTAATCGTCCTTATTGATAAAAACAGACTTGGCAATTCGATTTTTGGTTCGTGTACCTGCTTGAATTTTAATTTTCAGTTCAATTCATATATAGTGGCTTATGGATGTTATTATATATACATAATGTTTTTTTTTTATTTCAATTTGCTTTTAATCGATACTAAGTTTTTCAAATTCTGATAAATGATACCGTAGTAATAATAGTTTTACTAAATTAAGGGACTCAGTCTCCTCTATAAGTTATTTTATTAAATAGATCAAAAAAGTGTTGGATGAAACTTTTGTAAAATTTACGGATTTTTTATTATTATCGGACATTTAAGGGGAAAAAGTGATTTTTTGCATTACCATAGCAAATTATGCCCTCTAACGGTTCAAATAGTAAGTTGAAAATAATTTCCTGTATTTTCTCTCGACCGACTTTATAACAATTTTTTTTTTCACAGCTGTAGGATAAATAGTTTTTGAGATACAGCGGATAAGAGTCCTTAATCAGATCTAATTTTCTCGAGTAAAACAGACTCTATTTTTTATAACTTATCAATACGTTTGGTAGGTATCTGTTATGTGGTGCATTCAATTTAATGCACGAATTTTAAAAACCCGCATAAAGTTTATGACATCAGTACGTTCTCATAAATTTTGAAAGATTATAATTAACAAAAACTAACTATTTTACATCTCAGTAACCATTTTGGTAATTAACCAAGTCTCATTTCCTGCTTCATTAAGGTTTAATGACATTTTGCGGTGTGGTCAATAACCAATTTCTCATTATCAGCACGATATTTCCGTAACGATGATATATTATCAATATTGTATACTCCAGTTCAGTGGTTCTCAACTGTTTTTCCTTTATGTACCTCTTACTATTCCATTGTTTCCCAAAACTAAAAAACACAACAAAGTATTTTTTCTAATTTGACATATAAAATGACATCTTTTGTAATCGCAGCAAGTATCAAAATGATCTACTTTATGTAACCAGTTGCATAAAGTAGAACAGTATACAATTGATTAGGAAAAGTTGATTATGTCACCAGTTACGAAATAAAAATAAATAAAAATGCCTTTTTTGGTTTTTAAATCAAAATTTACATTGCTTTTGAAAGGTTATATTGAAAAATGAAAGGTTGGTAATATACAGGGTGGCTCACGCTCAACGGGACGGAACTTTATGGGAAAACGACCAAAGATATAAAATATTCGTTTGGGAGGAATACGTAGGTTACAGACGGCTACAATTTAAAATTTGTTAGATGTATACAGGATGTCCCACATAAAAGAAAATATACAAAGTTATATTATTTTTAATGGAACACCCTGTTTTTTATTTTAAAATTAAAAACTACATCAAAAATAATGTCAGTTAACTAAAGGTTCCCTATTACTATTATTATTAGTTTTCGATTTATTTGAATTTTTAAGGAAAAAAAGTCTCCCAGAAATTAATTGTTTACTCTTGTTTGAATAATTTTTAATGAACTAATTTTTTTTTCTTATGTGGGACATCCTGTATACATCTAACAAATTTTAAATTGTAGCCGTCTGTAACCTACGTATTCCTCCCAAACGAATTTTTTATATCTTTGGTCGTTTTCCCATGAAGCTCCGTCCCGTTGAGCGTGAGCCACCCTGTATAACAATATATTTTGTCAGGAAACTTACGATTTATAATTCTGGTTCCGTCGCTAATTCAAACAGTCTTGATCCATTCTAAATTTCCACAAAATCATCAAAACACTGTTTTTGCAAGACACATGCATGACTTTCTTGAAAACTAGTTTAAAAAGAAATTGAAAACTGTTTGTTCTAATGATATTTGAAAATTAAAATTATCAGATTAGTATGAAGTTAGGAATGGTTATGTTAGGCGATTTGACATTTACCTCCAATAACTACGTATTTATTTTCAAAAAACATTCATAAATACAGGATAATAATATGACTTTATTGTAAAGAAACACGAAAAAAATGTCTTATGATATGTAATTTAACATTTAGCTAGCCCGACAGCAAGTTGTTCAAATAAAATATAATTTTACAGCTAGTTATGCAAGTAACAATGCATGGAAAAGGGACGGACCAGCGATAAGGGATGTAAAGATTGGAAACGCAATGACCGCAGCAACGATGGCGTCATCTAGCGTCTCAGATGTTAACTACAGGTCTACGTCGTTTGTAGTGAAACCAGTTTTGCCAAATATTTTTTTGAGAGATCGTATAAGTAGAGTAGAAAAATGGTATTTCGACAAAAAGTTGTACAATAGATACATGCATAGCATATTATAACTTAAATGGAATTAAAAAAAACTAAAAGTTTTGACATTATAATTTATTTATCTATTTATAAAAATGTTTAAAACGAAAAAAAAAAAAAAAAAAAAAAAAAAAAAACTAAAGAAAATACATGAAACTTTAAATTAACACATTTAAAATAATCAATAACTGTCACTTAAAAGTGAAATATTGCATGCAAGCTTTTCTTATGCCGTGATAGTCGGTGTACAAAATCACCATGGTCAAAATCACGGTAAGTCAGAACGAAAATGAATGCTTTCAGAAATTACGAACAGACTATGAATTTTTGCAAGTAGCTTTTTATTTTTATTGTTTTATGTTCTGAAGTTGTTGCAGATATTTAAATAAACCTACTAAAAAAGTGAAGATCATAGTTTTACCACAGCTTATTCATATCCAGCTAGAACACTCTCTTGGCGGGAACGGTTTGCGTCGATCCCTTCGCGCAGGTTTTATGCTCCGCCTTTTCGGGGAAAAAATGTCTTTGCCGTGCAGTCGGGAGATCGGTATCACTTATTCTACGTTAAGCGGACATAGCCGTGCGTATATTTTTGTGTTTAATTTGTAATTCTTTTGAACATTTGTGTTTTATGTTTATTTTTTACTGTAGTAAAATGAGTGACAAAAAACTATCAGGACATCATCATGTTTGTGCAGTGCGAAATTGTTTTAATAAAGGTTATAATTGTAAGAAGAAATTTTATTGTTTTCCTAAGGATGCTAACCGGTAAGTACTTACCTACACGATATTTTTTGTATATTTTGATGAAAAGTAAACTTTCGATTATTTGCTATGTTGTAGTAAAAGTAATTTAAAGTCATACAAAATCTTCTTTAATTATGAGAAGCTATGTTTGGCCTGTATAAATATATACCTAAGTAGTTATTAATTTAATACTTGTTAAGGTAAAAGAGGGTTTATTGGTGGTTTTGTTTAATATTTTTGTAAATCGAAATAATAAAATATGTATATCAACAAATATTAATTGGAAGGAAATAGATACAGTATGCGCCAGATCTAAAGAACCAAGGATGCGCATTTATAATGCTACTAACACGCCTACGGATGAATAGAATTGGTAGCTTACCTAGAAAGTTGTAAACCAGAGGTCCGTATATTTTAAGACATAAAATAAATGGAAAATAGTGAATGATACTTGTTCATACATATTGCTTAGTGTTATTATTAGTACATAATTCTATAGTCAATTAAAAAAATCATTATTTTTAGGTAAACCGACTTTAGGTTAAGGCTGTTCTACCGCTTTCCGTTCGGTATTTATATAAAATTCTGTTACGGTCAGGAAATTATCCTTTTTCAAATAAAAGAAATTGTGGAAAAATTGTATATTGGTCAAACGGGCCGTAGTTTAAAAAAAAGCTATTTAAAACATTACAATAGTTATACTAAAAACAAAAATAATTCTACAAAACATATTTTTTTCTGAAAATCAATCGTTTATGCAAAAATTGTTTCACATTTTGATAATAAAGGCATTAAATTAAACCATTTAGAAACACTTGAAATAAATTGATTTAAAAATTTAAATATCCTCTTAAGTGATCAATTAGATATTAATAAGTAGCCTAATTAAATCTCTTTACCTGTTCTTAGTTTTCTGTGAGATAATCCCGGTAATGATATTTTAATGGCTTTTTTAATATACTTCTCTTAAGTACCTATTTTAACTAATTAGTTTATTTTGGATATATATTAGAAATGTAAATGAGTTACATTTGAAGAAGAAGTTGTACTTTGAAACAATTGTCGTGCAATTTTTAATTTTTATTTCTTTAAATAAAAATGTGAAAATCTACCATGTTTGGTTTTTCTCATTTTAATAATATGGATTTGCATCAAGTAAAGACTGTAATATTATATTAATGTTAAATTTAGTATTTTTTTTACATTTATTAGGAAACAAATTTTTTTAGAAACAGAAGATAAATTTAAAAAATTTAAATATAAAATATTAATCAAAAATAAAATGCACAGATATGTGTGTAAAATACAAAAAAATATGGAAAACTACACAAGTTTAATTCCAAATAAACTACAGGGTATGTTTACCTGTTGCTTGTGCAGTTTGAAGTTTGATATCATCTAAAGTAACTCCTTCCTTTTTTGTTGCGTCAAAATACTCGTATTTAAAAACATTGTATATTACTTCACGACTTTGTCCGTTAATAACAAATCTGCGCTTTTTTTCACCCACAATAGAAGACATTATTAAAAATAAAACCAGTCACTTTAACCAAAACACAGAAACAAGAAACAAACAATGTTCTAGTCGTTACGCAACTGACCGTAAGCAAGGACAAGGTTCAAATTGTGAATGGGCGTGGCGATTTTTAAGTAAACGAACTTGAGCATTTGCGCTGGTTCTTCAGATTTGGCGTTTACAATACCTGTATAGCATTGTTTAAAAATATATTTAAATATTTACAGAGCCAGAACATGGGCAATGAAAGCCAATCGAGAGGACCTATTTGAAAAACTAATCGAATTATATAAAAGTTACTCGATATGTGAAGACCACTTTGAAGAGAAGATGTTCACGAGTCACTTTCGTACAAGATTAGTAGCCATTGCAATTCCTACCCTATTCCCGTCCCTCGAGGGGAGTTCCACAACTGAAGACCATACGTATAGTGCACCGCTCTTGCAACTTCCTGCGAAAATACGAGTTCTAGATGACAGACTGATAGCTCCACCTATCACACCTACACTATTTGATTCAGGTACTAAAAATAATAGTGTTTTACTTAAAATTAAATATAATGTTTTATATACAGGGTGAAGCGAGGGGTGAACCTAATTTGTTCCACTTTTAAAAGACTACAACTTTTTTATTTTTTAACTTTTTAAAACAAGCTAATAATCACATGATTATCTTTAGCTGTAAAATTTTGTTATAGCTTTTGATCCGCCCTAAATAAAAAAAAATCATTTTTAAGCAAATAAATCGTTCTTTATACTTATTCATCTAAGTTGTTATTTAAAGTTTAAATAAAATGTATTTTTGCAGCTAACCAGACAAATCTAGTTGAAACCGAGCTCAAAATCGAGGTTCAACATGAGTCCAATTACAGACAGTCCTCCTCTGACGTCTCCAACATTTACCCAAACGTCAGCCAGTTTATCCTTCGATACACCAAGAAAAGTTAAATACAGGCAGCATATCAAGTCCATAACTGCCGAAAACAAATATTTACGACAAAGGGTTGAGGTACTTGAAAAAAATAATGAATTGGACAATATATCTTTGGAGCAATATATGTCCCTAACATATAAATTTTGCAATCCAGACATTGCAAAATGTTTTAATATGCAAGTATCACAGGGGCATAAACATCCAAAGGGAAGACGTTACAGCAAAGAATTTAAAATTGAATGCCTATCAATATATTTTGCTGGTCCCAGAGTTTATAAAAAATATTTAATGTCTAAATATAGCCTTCCCTCGCCTAACACTTTGCTAAAAGAAATCAGAGCAGTTAAGATAGGACCAGGATTAGATAATCCCGAGTTCTTCATTTTATTAAAAAAAAAAGTTGACAGTTTCCAGTCTCAAAGCAAATATTGTTTATTGCGCTTCGATGAAATGTCAATAAAAGCAAATTTATTTTATGAACGAAATCAAGATGACATCATAGGGCTAGCAATGGGCGATACAGGGGAAAAGATTTTTAAACCAACTTTAACTGTCAGTGTACTTATGGTAAGGGGAATTTATTCGAAATGGAAACAGCCGATAGCCTACTTTTTATGTCATACTTCTTGTTCTGCTAATCTATTACATAAACTATTAAATGAAGCTGTGCAAAAAACAACAAATGTGGGGTTAAATATTTGTGCAGTTACTTGTGATATGGGGTCCAACAATATCAAATTGTCAAATATTTTAAAGATATCTCCAGACAATACTGGTTTTTATTTAGAAAACCGGTATCTCTTTTTCATCTTTGATGTGCCACATATTATTAAAGCGATGAGAAATATGTTAATGAAATATGACTTTTATGTTAATTGTAAAAAAAATTCGTGGCAATATATTAAAGACTTCTTGAATTAGATAAAAAATTTCCTGTTAAAGCAGCACACAAATTAACCGATTCTCATATTTACCCGACTAGTTTCCAAAAAATGAAGGTCAAACTTGCCACCCAAGTATTTAGTTACTCAGTCCATGTAGGTATGAGTTTTTATATAGGATTTGGTTCCCTTCCCTCGGAAGCGACAGAAACTGCTGAATTTGTTAATAGAGTAGATCAACTCTTTGATATTTTAAATTCTTCGCAAACCTTTGCCTCAAAAAAATATAATGCTGCCTTTAAAGCAAACTCATTTCAATTAGAGTTTTTAATGGATTGCTTGTCCTTTTTTAAAAGTCTTGAAATTCGAGACAAAAATAATGTAAACGTTGCCAACAAAATAAAATTTATTAAAAGCTTAATAATTTCAATCAACAGTATTATTCAATTATTTTACTATCTTCGAGAAAATGCTGGGTTTGAGTATATACTTACACGAAGATTAAACCAAGACTGCCTGGAGAATCATTTCGGTAAAATAAGAAGTGAAAACGGTAACTGCATTAACCCCACAGCCATACAGTTTCATAGAACATTTAGAAAGTTGCAATGCGTCAACTTGCTTAACTCAGGTACAGAAAACTGTGAGGCAGATTCTGATCAGATGCTCTTAAGACTTTCTGACTGCCAACAGGATTTTGTACCTGAGGATAAGGATAAAGTATCGGAACAAAGAGACGCACTAAATAGCATGGACTATTCAAATAATGAAATGCTGCAAAAAAATTTCATACGGTACGTGTGTGGGTACCTTTTAAATAAAGCTTTAAGAGTTCACACTTGTGATATATGCAATAAATATAGTAAAGACCATGATGAACTAGATGATTCATCTTATTACTGTTTCCTTAAGGCATATGAAAATGCAAATAAGGACACCTTCGGAAATTTGTAAATGCCTAATAATAAATGTGTGGAATTAATTTGTAAAATAGAACAAATATTTCTAGAAAATTTTGAAAAATTTGCTACTAAAAGGAATATTTGCCAAATGCTTTTAGATATAAGTAACCATTTAGCTTTTAACCATTCCTGTAAATATTTCCCCAAAGAATTTGTAGTTAGATTATATTTAAGAGTTAGAATATATTACACATTGAAAACGATAAATGGTAATTTTAGAAATGTAAATAGAAATAAACTTATTATATGGAGAAATTTGTAATGATATAGTACAAAATGTATTTTAATTTGTTATTATATATATAATATACGTTATATATACGTAGGTATAACGGTATAAGTAAATTTTTAATTTGATTTTTTTTAATTATTTAGTAATAAAACCTATTTAAAACCTAAGCTACACAACTTTATTTTATTACCATTTTTGTCTTTTCCCTAAACATCACCGTGCGACTGTCAAAAGCAATAATGTCTAAGGTTCTTTTTCAGTTAGGCCAAATAAGATTTTTGCATCCGAATTTAATTATTTGACATACTCACAATTTGAAAATTTTAAGCCGTAAATGCCAAATTGCAAGTTTGTCGAATATTAAAATTCGGATGCAAAAAGCCGAATTTCGCAAAGCTGAGAAAGGACGTTAACAATGACATAGCGTTCAGGAGGAAAACCTAAAAATAAATCATAATCTTGAACAACCAACATCACAATTTTTTTCGTAAGATAACAAACACCCCATTATCGTAATTATTCTGACAATTTTATTAATCGCCCTTTTTCTGCCCACACAAGTTCTTTTAATCTATAATAACGAAAATGTATTATTTTTCAGAATAATTTTAATGTATTTTTCAACAACCCTTATTAACTCCAAACCTAATTTTATCGTAATATTACAATATAGATTCAACAAATATAATCCAATAAAATTTAAAATTACCTACTACGGTACTGTCAGGCAGAAATTAAACATTTTACTTCAATAAATAATTGTTATAATCCGGCTCTGACTTTTCCCTCTTGTGCAACAGAGAAAGCAACGCTTCTACCTCGCTTGATCGCAGACCACGAGATCAAAAGTGCCGCCGAGAGTGTTTTAGCTGGATATAAATAAGCTGTGGTTTTACGTACGATCTGACTAATGCAATCGTACATCGTACAAAAAGTTAAAAAATCGTATAAATACGATTTAAATCGTACGGTTGGCAACACTGAGACAGATAGTAGACGTGGACAGCAGTGGACAGTTTGTAAATATAAATGTCAGTTTTATGTATATCCATAGGTTTGTTCCAACACAATAGCAAATCGGTTTACGTACTGTCGGGATTCTGCGCAGTCTAGATTTGGTGTTCCAACAAACCTCGGACTCAAAACTGTACAATATTCTAGTGTTCCATGTGAGTGTTCCAACATACTCAAACCTAATCACAAACCAGTTTCTGTACTGTCAAATCAGTTCCTGGGTCTGAATAGGAACGAATTGTCAAGACATGCGCAAAACGAAAGTAAGCTCGTAAATCAATCACGACCAACTCTAGAAATGTCGTGATTATATTCGTTTTGATAGCATCATCGATCGTAGTCTAGATCGTAATTTGGTTTTTATTCATTATCATTATTTATAGTATATTATTTTGTGAGGTAATGAGTGTAAAAAGTTAAAAGAACTATTATTCTGACTTAGATACAGTAAAAAATAAAATAAGTTATTGTACTAACCAATGGAATAATCAAAATTTATAAATCTTTTAACGAGTTTTATAATTTTTTTATTTACCAAATTCTAAATTTAACATCTGTTAATGTTTTTTTTTACTTTTACGTTATTGACAGTGTGTGTGACAACAGAAACATGTGTTCCAACACAACCAAGTTCCGAATTCAGTCCCAATCATAGACTGGTCGTCGACTATCAGTCGTCGACAATAAGTTGTGAACTGGTTTGTGTATGGTTCCAAGATTGTTGTTGGAACAAACCTGAAGATTCCTGAATTTAAATTTTAAATTTTGAGTTCATGATTGTGTTATCCTCTAGATGAACTAAGCAAAATAGTTGTGGCTGTTTTTGTGTGAAATTTAAGGACAATAATTATATTTTGTAATATTACAATAAGTCGGAGAACGATTGCATTAGTAACACATGCCACATGAACAAATTTAACAACCCCAATGTGGTGTTCTTTAATTAACCAAAGTAGGTAAGATCTATTCATGTAACACAAATATTAATCAACTTTTGTCCCAAAGTAGGTGTTTATGTATTATTTATTGTTTTAGAACAAGAAAATGGCTTCAAAACGTTAGAAAGAATATTTGATATAGGAAGAAAAATATCTGAATTCCCATTATTGAATTTGCACTCAACAATTATAAATAAGATACTTAAATAAAAACAAAAATGCAGTGTTACAAATAACAATAGTTAATCGATAATAGACTGTAAGTGTAATATTCTTTTTAATAAATAATTTAGCGTAATTACATTGTTTAAGTTTATTTACAAGAACATGAGAGTGCAGCCGATATTTATGCAACCTTTATTATCAGGTTCTTAAATTTCTCGCTATGTTGTTTGATATCGATGAAAGCGCCACATAGTGGGTCAGATGTTAACTACGATAAAGCTGGTCGTTGTTAAGCATTAGGCATTCCAACGACCTGTCCAAATGGCTACCAGTGGGTAATGACAGTTTAGATATGGCAACCCTGTTGTCATGTTGTCATTAACAGGGTCAATGATACATATATAGTTATATAGATTCCTAAAGCTGGTCGTTTACAAGCGGCCATATTGTCTGGTAAATATTTAATAATTTGAATCGGTTTAGCAAAAATGTGTTTTAAAACCAATTTTTAGCCTTTAGGTATTTAAAAAAATAATTGCTTATATTTTTACTTTAAGGCATAAGCTTATGTTTATTTTGAAAAATATGGATGATCAATCTATGTAACTATCTATTTCATTGATCTTGTCAAATCACCAGGCCTACAGGGTTGCCATAATTTTGCCATATCATAACCCGTCAAAACCCACTGGTAGCCATTCAGTTTGGAATGCCTAATTGGCTTCTTATGGGCGTTTCCTATCTTTATCTCCCTTATCTCTGGGACGGACGATATTTTATGTCAAAGTGATTTTGTCACTGATACCTCAGTATAAGTAATAATACAGTAGCCACGTGGTAGCCACAGTTAATTGTTTATGAGGGTTCCATATTTTTCTGCACATGTCCGTGAATTAGCGGCAAATACGTCAAACTGGCATATGTAAATTGTCAATGGATTAATGGTAGTTGATTGTTTTGATTATCTGATTGGTTGTAATGCACATTTTAATACATTTTTATTAAACTTAGTTTTCATTTTTTATTTATTGTGTGATATTTTATTCAAACAGACAAAGGGTCAAGACATGGGCTGATACAATAATTACAGTAGTCAGGGTCGGTTTTACCTAACATGAGACCCTAGGCGCCAGATAATTTTGAGGCCATTAGTTAGGTATCTATCTTATTATATTATTATTAAATAAACTATAGAGTTACCAGGGTGTTTCAAAAATATTTTTTTCATTTTTTTATACATTTTAGCCCAACTGCAAATTTTTACCGTCATCTGATAACGAAATGAAATATACCCCAAAAGCATGGAAATGGAAAAACATTGTACTTTACCAAATGGCACCTGTGCTAATTCCAATCCTGAGCAAAGTAGCTTAAAAAAATGATTTTATATTAAAAAAACATTCAAATATATCTTAATATATATCGTAAAAGCAAACATTTTCTTCCTCTTAACATCGCACAAAAACATCTATCCACGATTAGTAGGTAAAAATCATTAAAAATATGAATCAATTTTTGCTGATTTAAAAATTTATTTGTATGCCTATTGTTGTGATTCGTTTTTACAGGTTGTCATAGAAACGACAAAAAAACTACTATGATTGTGGTTTAAAATAATTGTCTGACAAGAGTTTATAATTATTCTTGACTATCTCTGCAAATGGTTTATCAAATAGTGCAAATAGAAAATATTTATTTTTCTTCGCTGAAGATCACTTATGGCGTACCGCATGGCAGTATATTATGCCCATTGTGTTTTAGTCTATATACCTTACAATTTTCTATTGTTTTGAAATACTGTAATAGCCATTTATACGCGGATAATACTTAATTATATTACTCTTTTAAACATTCTACCCTAAATGATTCCATCTTGAGAATAAATTCAGCAGTGGCGTGCACATTCTACCCTAAATGATTCCATCTTGAGAATAAATTCAACAGTGCCGTGCGATGACATTTTTGGAAGGGGAAGCGATTGTATAAAAATACAGCAGGCCAGTAAGTACAGCGCCGTAGGCGAAAATTTGTCGCGGCGCATTCACCATTTTGTCAAAATCTTGCTTTTTTTCCCTCAGTACTACGGATATTCGAGATTGAGATTTTTGAAGTGTTACTATTACTTTATTACCTAGTTTAGTACTAGAAGCTATAAAAAACTTACCATTGAAAAGTCTTCTTGGTTTATTTAAACGTAAAAAAAACATTTAACTGGAGTTTTTTATTTTTCCAGCATTTTTCGCACAGTTGACACAGCAGTTGACATTTATTTAAACTTAAGATATATTCGCCTATCCTCAATGTCTGCAAATTTGTGTATAACATCGTCGTAAAATTTTGGATTTTCTGATAACTGTTTAACAAGCTGTTTTTCAATGGAAATTAGGGCTAAATTAAGTCTGTCTTCACTTGTTGAATTTCGTATAAAACTTTTAATGCTCTTTAAAGCTGAAAAACTTCGCTTAACTGACGCACTTGTGGCTGGGATGGTTAGTAAGTACTAATTTACACAACTTGGAGACTTCACAAAGGAACTTATTTAAACCAGTTGTTATAAGAAAATTTAACATATTGATGGGCGTCTTTTTATCACTAATTTCAGTTGTTTCATAAAAAAACACTTAACTGGGACTTTAATGCTGAAATATCGAAAAAATTTCCATAGTTTAATTTTAGTGAATTAAAAGCTTACGATAGAAATTTTGATGAATCGTAGTTACTTATATTAAAATTGCACAATTCAACAAATTTTATTTCGTTAAAGTTTTGAAATCGAGAGTTTATTTGTTGTAAAATATTATAGAGATATTGCAAATTTCCATAACGCCAGCCACTAATAGTGACATCGTAATTAGAGTCAAATAAATTCTATGCTAAAATCAGTCTTATTGCAAACCTGAAATTTTGACATTAGAATCCTTGTCCCTATACTTATTTCTAACCTCATTTTAATATCTTTAAATTATAGTTCATCTTTTTGTTGTCTATAATAAATAGTACATAATATTGAAGAGGTATTGGAGGCAGAAGGTTTAGATGACGATTATATTAAATATTTAATATTAAACAACTTCGAACGGATACGAATGTCGGCGAATGCACCCGAAAGCTATAAAGTCGCCACTACCTGCAGACCTTAAACATCCACAATTAAGGACAGGCACAATCTTTAGTTAGGTCGGTTTTAGAACATAAACGATCTGCGCATGCTTAGATGTCAAAATAAGAGCGGCACTAATAGTGACTGACCTTAAGTGAACTTGCAATAATTCTCTATTATCAAAAATTTCGACGTATAATCGACGATAGGAGGTCTCTCTGTCGCCGACATTATCAATTCTAATTTTCTTTCTTTCAGGTTCTAAGCCAATGTTTTGAGTCTTATTCCAAAAGTGTTCAACTGATCTCGTGTTTTATTCATTTTATTTTTAAAATCATCAATTTGTTTAATGCGGCTGATGAGAGTGTCGAGGACCATATTCCACAGTAGAGGTGATAGCACCCCTCCCTGTGGACATACCCTCGCAACCAAGCCTCTTATATTCACATCTTCTACACTTATGTTTACTGTTCACTTTGAGAGCATGTTATGTATCCACCCACTAACCATTTGTGGAACATTCATGTTGGTTAGTGAGTGTATTATCTTTGGGAAGGTGGTTTTATCAAAAGTAAGTATAGATCTAATGCTATCTCAAATTCTAATTTTTGTAGTGCTTTCAATAACTTCGCAGTTTTATGGGTTGGTGGTGAGGTTAACCAAGTTATATGAGTAGTTATTCTTTAAAGGAAGCTATTAGGAAAGGTTAAAGCCATAATACTCTGATTCTATTTTAAATTTATACCAAGAGAATAATTAAGATATGCAAAGAATATACTTCTGAACTAACAGTTGGTTATAAAAGTCTGAGACTTATGAAGCTCTAGAGTAGAGCCTTATTTTTGCAAACGATACATTGTAAAGGGATCGTCACAATGTTAATGGGAGATAACAAGGAATACACATAAGAACTATTGGATAAATGAACAACGGTGCTAAACAACATCAGAATAAAAATAAATACGATAACAACAAAAACAAGCAAAATTAGTAAAAAAGAAAATCATGATATATTAGAAAAAGTTATGAAAATACACCATCAATAAATGTAGAAATAACATTATGCAGTGATTGGAAATAAACTTCCAAAATTCCGTGTACATAGGGCTTCTGTATGTTGGTGAGATTAAAATAATACAATTAAGTCAAAATTATCGCTTCCTTTGTATGTGAGACGGCTTTAAAATTAAAAAAAATATATTGTTTAATACTGACTCCAAAAAGCTTTGTTTCATTTTTGTAAAATTTTGTATTTTTTAAAATTACACCAGCTGAAATCGTAAAAAAGCAAAAACCACCCCAAGCCTACCATAAATGTAATCGTATTTTTGTGAGGGCTACGCCGGCCCCCTCATTTTTTGGAAAGCTACATTCACTAGTAGCTTGTTGTCTCCTACAAAAAATATGTATCTCTCATTATCTCGTAGTTGGCTGCTGTAACAGAAATCTATTCGCGAAAGCCAACTACGAGTTAATACGCACGTAGACGCGCTTCGACCTGTCGCTTCTCTAAAGCTGAATCATAGATACGCATCCATATTCGTCAGTAGTTAAGAAATTGTCGAGTGCATCACATTTACGTCTTTCTTGAGTGTTTTGTTTTATAATTATTGTTATAATTTAATTATCAAGAACCCAGTATGGATAAGAAAAGACTTAAAATGAAATTGAGTACTACGCAAATCAAAGTGATTCAGAATTTGACGGGATTTTTGGCGAGGATGGTAACGACAGTAGCGATTATAAACCTTCTGAGAATTCAAGTGATAGTGAAGATGAAGTCGTCTCCGAACCTGAAGTTAATCCCGATTCTGAAGATAATGACGTGATTCCCAAGCAACAACATCAAATGCGGATGATAATTGATGGACAGAAATTTAACAAAATCCTGAAATATTTATTTTCCAAAAAAATGTTGGTGTGAAATTGGATGCAACAAATTTTACAGTACAAACGCTGGTGTACTTATTTTTTCGGATGAATTTCTTGCATTAGTGGTGGAACAAACTAATTTATATGTTGCACAAGAAATTGAAAAACGCAAAGCAATAAAAAAATCTAATAGGTTATGAAAGTGGCAAGACGTCAGTGCTGCAGATATGAGAGTTTTTATTGGACTTTTGTTGCAAATGGGACCTTGTACTTCTCCATCAATTGAACATTACTTGAACACAAACAAACTATATAATGTAAATTTTTGGCGCTCACATATGAGTCGAAATCCATTTTAGTTGTTACATCGTTATTTTCATTTGGTTAATAACTCAATACCATCTTCCGACAGATTATACAAGGTGAGACCAGTACTAAATCATTTCAATAATATAATGAGTGAAAACTATGTACCAGATAAAAATATTTGTATTGACGAATCCATGATGCTATGGTGGGGAAGATTGCTTTTCCGCCAATATATAAAAAATAAAAAACACAAATATGGTATCAAACTGTATGAACTATGTGAGTCCGACGGTCTTGTAATGAAAATAAAGATTAACTGCGAAAAATTTAAGGAAACTGACAATAATTTAGGTCACACTTCTGACGATGTTTTTACATTTACTTGAAGATTATCTTGATAAAGGATACATGGTTAACATGGATAATTTTTATAATTCTATTACTCTTACAAAGCACACGAAACACTTATGTGTGTGGAACCCTAAGAAATAACAGAAAAGGAAACCCCAGAGATGTGGTAAATCGTAAACTAAAAAAAGGGGGGTGTATTTGGCAGCAAAATGGCCCTGTTACTGTATGCAAATGGAAAGACAAACGAGATGTCCTTAAACATGCATGCTGTAGAAATGGTAGAGGTGCCCAATGGCAATAGAAAAATTTCTATGAAACCGAATAAATAATTGGAGATTACAATAAAGGAATATCTGGCATTGACCGATCAGATCAAATGCTTTCGTACTACTTATCTCTAAGAATGACCATTAGATGGCCCAAAAAAGTTTCATTACATATTATCGATATATATATATATATATATATATATATATATATATATATATATATATATATATATATATATACACAATACTCACCAAATTTTTCAAAAAGTAACTTCTTCTAAAATAAAACTGATAAAGTTCAGAGACGAATTCGTCGTCGCATTGATTCAAGAAGAGATTCAACCAGTTTCTAAAAAAATTCAATTGCAAGAGCTCCATTATTTCATTATTAAGAGAGTCCGACAAAGCCGCGTTATTTCTGTCTAGCCTGTAAAGAGAAGCCAGCCCTTTGTGTGGAAGATTGTTTTAAGAAGTTCCACAAAGAGTAAAATAATATTTTATTTCTTAAATTAGAACTAATTTTTATAATTATATTTTTTGTTCGTTTTTTAATAAATTTTCTGTTCATGCAAGTCAGCAGTGATTTTTTGTTCTTTTTCCAGAAGCCATCTATCGATATTAGCACTGGTATATTTTGAGTTTAATCGTATCTGCACAAAAATGGCAAGTAAACACAGGACGAGATAACTCGCAGTTGGCATCCTAGAAAAGAACGCAATCAACGAGTTATCTCGTAGTTGACAGTCAACATGTTAAGAAAAATAGCAGACCCAAGGAATCATCATAAACAGGTATTTTATTTAGATAAAACATAGGTTATACTGGTCATACAGTAACAAAAATTTGGCAAGATACATTCATCAAAACTAAAAAACAAGCCTTCATGGAAAGGGCCTCTCGTGGAATAAAAAATCCAATAGAAATAATAACCCACATTGGAAGCACAGATGGAATTTTACCAGATAGTTTAATAATGTTCGAGTCAAAGAAAACAGAAGACTATAATGAAGAAATGGATAGCGCTATGTTTGAAAATTGGTTTCAGAACATTATAAAAAAAATCCAGCCTACTCCGTTATTGTTTTGGATAATGCATCCTATCACAGTCGGTTAAAGGAATCACTACCTACAACAAGATGGAAAAAAGAAGCTATTTCAAAATGGTTTAAATCCAAAAATATTATCAGTCCTAAATCCTTAAAGGCAAAATTACTTGTAATAGCAAGGCAACATAAAACCAATTTCAAAAAATATATTGCGAGGTACTGCTATAATAGTATTCGATGTAGAAGAATCAATAATGGTACTTATTCAATACAATTGCTTATTTAAGTTCTGAAAAGAACTGTTAACGAAATAAAACAAAATAAAAAACTAAGTAATAATGATGAGATATAAAACCAATAACAAAACTTAAAATATAAAATGTCAGAACTGCCAACAATAACAATTATCACTATTAGGTATCAGTTAAAAAGTACTGTGTGAAACTGACTGCAACTTGACCAATCAGAAGTCTACAGAATTGCTAACTTAAATTTAAATCGCTCCTCTTAATTTAAAAACAGAGAACAGTAACATAACAAAAAAAACATAACCTTACATATTTTCAAAACTTCTTACATTTCTCGACTATTCTTACGATTAGATAATACTTCATAAATGATCGATGACGTGCATTGGATTTTTTTATTAAATCCACTATTATATGTTTACATGTACATGTTTAGGGGGTTAAGAGCCCAGACAAGTAACGCCAGTATTTTAGAAAACTAAAAATTCAACGTATTAATACTCACAATTTTTTTGGTTTGTAGTTTAACATTAAACCATTTCCTTTATGACACGAGCTTGCCCGAGGAGTATCGGTCCAAATAAGGTGGAAACCACCAATTTAACTTTCCTCAAATTTTAATTTGTAATGACTATTGTGGGAAAAGGGTTGCTAATTCTTTTTATAAATTTTTTTTTTTTGTACACATTTTGTGTTTTCTTATCTCAATGTATCAAATTGTATTAATTTATATAGATTAATATACATTTTTTTATACGATTATTTTTAGAAAATATTTGTATAACTTTTATTCCGCGAACGTTCCAATTTCGAAAATCGTTAAGAGGAAAAAGTTCTTTATCGGATTTGTTGAGAAAATGTTTCCGTTGTTCAGCCGCAGCAAACTAAGTTTTTCGGAGGGGTGAGAAATTGGATAGACACGTAAATAGTTTAAATAAATCTCTTTATTGGATTATGTGGTTGAAAGGCAGGAACCGAAATTTAATAATAGGTTTCTACAGCGATCACTCTCGAGCATAAAAAGTGTTTACGTGTGTAAAATATGAGTTAGAGGGTGAAGGTGTTTCACACTGAAATAGTAGAAAAAAATATATTGCCTAAAAAATCTAATTTTTAAAAAAGTTGACATAAGAAACTTATATCTACGTCATATGACAAAATTAAGTATATGTCGTGGGTATGAGAAAAATTCGAAATATACCTACAGGGTGTCCCATTAGTCCATAATTTGTTTTATAGACACGCAAACAAGTTTCAAATAAAAGTTACATGATGTATGAGATTTTCTTTTAATTCCTTGAAAAAGAATTATTGGGTTATCTTCTTTCCGGGTAACTATTAAAATTAGAATTATTATTACTTTGAATAAAACATTCTTACAAATTAAATTTTTTATTTATTTTCATAGACTATTTTGTTCTTTAAAAGTGATGTCATGCAATAACAGATACTTCGTCCTATCAGAAATATTCTAAATGATACAAGCCTATTAGAAAAGAAATTTTTGTCTTTTTTTATACAACTTTATGCTATAATTCGAATTTGAAGAATTTAAAAAAAAACTGACTTTGCCAAAAAAGTGCCTGAAGAAGAAATAAATTATTTTCTTCCATTTTCAACATTGAAATTTGCCCACCCTGTAGAATTTGAGGTTTGGAAATTATTCGTTGTGCAATATTTGTTTTGAGAATATTTTTCGTGCATTACCCGAATTCGGGTATTGTACGAAACATATGTAGGTATATTATACATTGTAACAGCCAAATAAAATAGTACTTCATTAGCTCAGTTACTGTGCATATTTATAAAAAAACTCAAAACAGTTCAATTTTAGAATGTAAAATGACATTCCAAATCGACTAGTCAGAGTCGGTTTGGTTTTATTTTAGTTTTATATGAGGGAAGAAATATAAAATTTGGCTTCGATATTTTGATTGTTTTTTTACTCTAAAGATTCCCGAGTCCGAAATTGTTTTTTGTAAATGAATGAGAAAACGGCTCTACTGATTTTCTTTAAATTTACCAAAAATAATTTAAATTTTTTACTTTCCAGTTATCAGTAAGGGAAGTAGAGGAATCATTCGTCTGATCATTACGTTTTGGAGTCCTCCGAATCCGTTTTGACAATTTTCGCGGTAATGTTTTGGATAAAGAAATATGCCACATTTTAAACATAAATTTCAATCTACTTTGCAAAGAACTAATTTGATTTTGGACATAGTTGAAGTATGGGGATACTTTATAGAAACTCGATTTTTTTACTTTAAGTTATATTTCTGTTATTTATAGAAAATGATCGAATTAAAGTTGTTTGTAATGTTTGTTTTCTCTATCATTTTTGTTATATGCATATCTTTAAAATATAATCGAGAAATACGAGGAAAATTACAAAATTATAATTTTCCTAATATTTTTGTAGGCAATAAAGATATGAAAAAATGTTTCGAATAAAATATGTATAAAAAATGTTCACTTTTAATTCATTTTCTAAACACTTGATTGTGTAGGACACATTAGATATATAAGGTTGGAAGTGACAAAATAATAAATATTTTACGTCTTGGTCACATTTGAGTTGGAATTATTTTTTATTTTTCATAAATAAACGTTGTATTACATACAACTTGGTGTGTTCATCTTCTTGATCATAAAACATTGGAGCAAAATAAGGGTTAAATAAAATAATTCATATTAAAGAAAATACATATAATAATACTCTTTCTATTGATGTCTCCAAATAATCAATTTTGCTTTTTTCTTACGTGAACTTTTGTTTTAAAATTTCGGTTTGCATATTTTGATGCATAATAGATTCGTAATCTACCATATAAATTAAGTAAATGGGTATAGGGAAACTGTTTACATATGTAAACAAAGATAACTGTTTTAAACATACTAATTAATTCTTTAAGCACGTTTGCCTGAAAAGATATTGCTTCAAAATTGTCTATAAAAGATATTTTTCAATATGGAAACAAAATAAATAAAACTGTTACTTGGCATGTTCAACTACTCAAAGTTGTCCAAATTTTCGGTATCAGAAGCTTTAAAAAACAAAACAAAGTTGTTTTTTTACCTATTTTTATTCATTGGCATACTTTTTACAAGTGTCACAAGAGTGAACTTTTAGACACATCTAGACAAGATGCCCGCATATATACCTAACAAAAATTTTTTTCCAGTAAGTTACAAGTTTGATAATCAGTATCGACAAAAGGCACTACAAGTGCATTGGCAAGTGGATAAACAATTTGTTCCTCTTCTTCTTCAGGTAAATTAACAATTTTTAATAACATATGTATCCCCTTCACAATTTTCTGCTCCCGAATTAATTAAATTTAAACAAAATAATTTTCTAAAACTTCTTATAAATTGGATAGGAATACATTATAAATGAAAAATAAGTTCTTCGACTTATATTGTATTACATAAATAAACGTTTTCCTATTTTTAATACTTCACATTCACTCTCCCAGAGGACCAAATAACGAACTGTCGCCAATTCTCTTCTTTATCACGCAGAAAGCAACCAATCTTAACCAATTTAGTCGGTTGGTTTATTGGCTAACAAATAATGTTATAGGTACCAGAATGTGGCCTGGATCATTCACTACATAAAGGTTACGGTCCTTAATGCAATGTTATGCGAAATACTAAAAATCACAAATTTTTGGGTTGCTTCCTTTCTGCAGAAAGCCGTCTAATTAGATATCTTAAAAGACAAACGGCCCTCATATATGCAACCAAGCATACATACTTTAATAACATTGACTACTACTTAGCCGACCTTATCACCTATCACAGTAATCGGAAAAATGGCAACACAGTGTACCGGTCTCCCATCAGAAATACATTGCCTATGCCTGGCAATACTGCATTCTCAGAGTGTCCCAAACTATACAAGTTCCCCAGTTTACGGCACTTTATTCTCAAACACCCTGTATATTTAATAATTGAAACTGCGGATTAAATCGGCAACTTTCTATTACACCGACTGCTTTCAAATGAGTTAAAAGTAGCCTTTGACCACAGAATCATTCAAGCAAAAAATTACAACCAACAAAAGATAACGAAAATGTTGTGCTCGTCCTTTTACACCCGATCGAAACTTTCGCTAAAAAAACCGAGCTGACAAAAAGAACAAACACTGCTAATTAGTAATTACTTAATGGAAAGGCATTTGTTAAGTCTCAAAGATTTATATTGTGCTGTAGAAAGCTCCAAAAAAAGCAACACAATTTGCTGAGTAAATATAGCATTTTTATCTAAAACGTTTATTTGAATTTCATTAGCTGCTTATTTTACTTTGTCTGGCACAAAAATATAGTATATTACATTAAGAGTGTGGAAAGTGACATTTTTCACACGAGTGGGAAATAGTGTCGCACGAGGCACAAGCCGAGTGCGACTATCACACGAGTGTGGAAAATCACTTTTCACACAAGTGATGTACAATATTTTTCCTACGACCACAAAATATTTTCATAAAAAAATGTAAAACCAGGATATTATAATAATTAAAATGTATTTAAAAAAATAATCAACAACAATCGTATTTATTCAATTTTCATATTTTTTAAACAAAAAAAAAAATTAAAAAAACAAAAAAAAATAAAAAAAAAATAAAAAAAAAACAAAAAAAGTTCTGGCCCCGCCAGGATTCAAACGCGGTCGTTCTCCAGGTCTCTCAAACGGCAAATTTGATAGTTTGATGCTCTAACCAACTGAGCTAACAGGACTTTCGTCAATTAAGTGATCTAATCGGTTATATGTTTAACCAGAATAAAAAGCAAACATCTTAGTTATTTTAAAATTATTTTAATAATAATTGTTAAAGATAAATATCTAGGATCTAATTTACAACAATTTCAATAATTTAACAATCATATGGATTTTAGTATTAATATGGACATTACATAGATCAAAATAGAAATTAGGTGTTTGACATTTTGTAACAACTACTGCGGAAAGTAACATATTCTCACTCGGGTGGAAAGTAAATTCTTATTCATACGCGTGTGATATAGGGCACTTTCCATAGGACTTTATAGTGTGATATGTGTCACTTTCCTAAGTGGTCGTAAGAAAAATATCATTCCTCTACGATCACTATCCAAAGTAGGCATTTGCGCTTCGAAATTCAACCGCAAAGTTGACGTTTTCCGCGAACTGACATTGGGTGACAAATTTGTCGATCGCCGAGCGGAAAACTTGACAGCTTTGTCGCACGCCTAATTTAAATTAGAAATATTTCTCTTTAATTAATAATTTTAAAGTTATTTATACCTAGTTTTTTGTCTTTTCTTTTATTATCCAACATTCACTTTGAATATCAACTCCTTTTTTCATGAATAACGTACATATAGGCAACACATTATACACTACTTATGACAAATTTTCAGTTGTCGTTTGTCGTTTGTCGTTTGTCGTTTGTCGTTTGTCGTTTGTCGTTTGTCGTTTGTCGTTTGTAGTTTGTAGTTTGTCGTTTGTCGATTGTCGTTTGTCGTTTGTCGTTTGTCGTTTGTCGTTTGTCGTTTGTCGTTTGTCGTTTGTCGTTTGTCGTTTGTCGTTTGTCGTTTGTCGTTTGTCGTTTGTCGTTTGTCGTTTGTCGTTTGTCGTTTGTCGTTTGTCGTTTGTCGTTTGTCGTTTGTCGTTTGTCGTTTGTCGTTTGTCGTTTGTCGTTTGTCGTTTGTCGTTTGTCGTTTGTCGTTTGTCGTTTGTCGTTTGTCGTTTGTCGTTTGTCGTTTGTCGTTTGTCGTTTGTCGTTTGTCGTTTGTCGTTTGTCGTTTGTCGTTTGTCGTTTGTCGTTTGTCGTTTGTCGTTTGTCGTTTGTCGTTTGTCGTTTGTCGTTTGTCGTTTGTCGTTTGTCGTTTGTCGTTTGTCGTTTGTCGTTTGTCGTTTGTCGTTTGTCGTTTGTCGTTTGTCGTTTGTCGTTTGTCGTTTGTCGTTTGTCGTTTGTCGTTTGTCGTTTGTCGTTTGTCGTTTGTCGTTTGTCGTTTGTCGTTTTGAGGCTTAAGTACACGATGCTACTACCGGTTTAATTCCATCTTAGATACACCAATTTACTATACAAGAATTTTACTCGCACGAAGGTGTAGTGGGTGAGAGTTATAAAATGACCTGTTAGATTTTTACATCTGGAATGTTTGGGTCAAAGAAAGAAATAATAACCATCATTTCAACGTTGCTATTTTTTTAGCTTCGTAGCTAGGAAGATTAAAGACGGTTGTGACCAGGCGTCCTAGTAGTCATGAAAAACGGCTCGTGCACCATGTGAACGTTAAATAAGCGCTTCTGTTGGGTTAGCGACTCAACAACACCAGTGTAGTCAATCTTCTAGGATATCTAGTGCCTCTCTACAAGATGACTGAAAGTGAATTACTTGTGTTTACAGCCGAGCTAAATATATTAAAAAAGAATGAGTTAATTGATATAATTTTGACTCAGAAGATGCCAGCTTCAATTGTCTAATGTGCAACTATTGAAGTATATATCGGAAAAAATGATATATTAATAAAAAATTAAATTGAAATAAAATGAATTTAGCTCAAAGCCAGAATATCACATAAAATACAACGACCGTTTCCCCTTCAAAAAAATAACTACTCCTTTGGCTAGTACCACAACAGGCATTGAATTACATCCGAAGGAAAAACAGCAGAGATAGAAATTAATTTTCAATACTCTCTACTTTGATTTTGCTCACCAAGGAGAACATCATTCTTGGACCGATTTCGTCCTTATTAGGACTCCTCAGCAGGAAATAGATAGGTTCTCAATTCCAGTCTCTAATGGAATTAACAAATGCTACACATTTCGCCAGTATACCATAAAGTTGGTTACGGAGAGAATAAAATTCAAGTAGTGAAAATGGTGTCGCCATCTGTTCTTAGTAAGCAAAATCAAAATGCGCTATGGTACCCAGTTTGAAAACTAGGTGAAACCAAATAAACCAAGCGGGCAATTTGTAAACGATAATAAAATATCAAAACTCAAATGTGATAGATGCAAAATGAATTTAGCTCAAAGCCAGAATATCACATAAAATACAACGACCGTTTCCCCTTCAAAAAAACAACTACTCCTTTGGCTAATACCACAATAGGCATTGAATTACATCCGAAGGAAAAACAGCAGAGATAGAAATTAATTTTCAACACTCTCTACTTTGATTTTGCTCACCAAGGAGAACATCATTCTTGGACCGGTTTCGTCCTTATTAGGACTCCTCAGCAAGAAATAGATAGGTTCTCATAGGTTTATTTGGTTCCACCTAGTTTTCAAACTGGGTACCATAGCGCATTTTGATTTTGCTTACTAAGAACAGATGGCGACACCATTTTCACTACTTGAATTTTATTCTCTTCGTAACCAACTTTATGGTATACTGGTGAAATGTGTAGCATTTGTTAATTCCATTAGAGACTGGAATTGCGCATTGTAAAGTAATGTACTCTTCGGATAGTAATCAAGCTCTACCAGTTACTCCATCTACTAGATTTGACATTAAACCTATATACATGACTGATAATTCGGCTAGAAGTACAACACAACAAAAAATGTTCAATCAGGTTCAAAAAACAAACAACACAAACCCAGATCAAAAATTTTAGCCAATAAAACAACAAATTATATTGATGGAAATAAAAAAGAGAATTCCATTGGGAATCACATAAATAAAAATAGACAAATATGACTAATTGGTTGCAATGATGCACCAACTTTTAAAACAATACTGGGACAGGGTCATGTGCATGTTTCTCGTATCAGTGCAGAAATGTCCCCCGCTGACTTAATAAATTTTGTTGTGAAGAGTGGAATAGAACTGAAAAAACTTCGACTTACAAAGTATCGTTTCCCCTAGACCATTTAAATGAAGTTTACTTTCCTACAATCTGGGCAATAATAATAGGTGCTGCGATTAAAAGATTCCAATTCAAGAAAAATTTTCTTCGAGAGGAATCAACCGAGCAACAAACCTAGATATTATTTATTTATACGAACGACAAAAGTGCAAATTGCCGTAATTTAAATACTTTTAATGACTCGAATGTGTTTAGCGCGTTTCACTTAAATAGTCAAAGTTTGGCAAATAAAATTAGAGAAATTGATGTTTTTTTAACGACTTTCAGTTTGATATATTCTGTATTTCCAAAAGCTGGCTGAATGAGGCAGATTTACGGAGAATAAATATAGATGGTTTCTCACTGTTGGCTTATTTTTGTAGAACAGAAAAAATAATACAAATACAAAGGTGTAGCCATATTTTTGAAAAATAATATCAAGTTTCGTATTCTTAATTTGAATAAGTTTAATGTTGAACAAGGTTTAGAATTTTGTGAAATCGAAATTACTGCAACAAAAACTATAATTATAAGTCTGAATAAGTCTGGAAAGGGTGATATAAATTATTTTTGATAACTAGGGTGATAGAGCCTTACATTTTCGATCACAAAGTATATCACAATCAAAGATAAGGTTGAGCAAAGAAATTCTCATACTCTAGGATATTATCCAAAGTGGACTCATAAAGTTAAATAAATCTCTCTCAGATGTCCACTGACATAGAGATAATCATACTAGTAATGCAAATTTGGTTGCTTGCTGCATTGTAGACACTTAAGAAATTTAATACAAAAAAATTTCTCGTTGAAATCTAAATCTGTCAAGTCTAAAAATCCCCTGTTTTCTGCTCTAATGAACAATTAAAAGAGATGAGATGTACTTTATCTATTCTTAAATTAGTAACGAACTCTACTACAGAGACTTTTGATGCTTTTAAAGCAAATAAAAAACATTATAGTAGTCGTCCAAATATTAATAAAAAATCAGCATACGACAATTTTATAATCATTTCCATTAACACATCCAAAGCTTGTTGGCAAATAATTAATTTTGAAATAAATCATAGTCAGACTAGTAACAGTTTTTCAAACATATCATCAGAAAATTTCATTGAGTTTTTTACACACGTGGCTGACAATGTAATTAAGTCTCTTCTTACTGAGCCAAATATTAATTTACTTAACTTCAAAAATTATCCCACGTAGTTCTTTTTTTCTGTACCCAGTAACTGAATTGGAAATTTTCAACACAATGCCTTAAAAGATTCAAATTGTATGTTTAGCTAGTCAAGTTAAAATTGGTAAAATGAAAGTTTGAAGAAAAGAAAAGAATAATCGGGAAAAGAAAAATATCTAAAAGAAAAAATAAACTATATGAAATATAAATGAAAATGGGTGGCCTGTGAGAGTTATTTTTATAGAAAATTAAAAAAAAAATCCTCTAGTGAGTTAAATTCTCCTGAATATGTAATTATTAATTTTTTATGTCAAATTAATCTTTAATATTTTAGGCGAAAATCCGAAAAATCGGGATTAAAAGCACATGCTTCAATTCC